>BLKR01000625.1:0-446733 GCA_011170035.1 Teleogryllus occipitalis | reverse complement strand
ACTCAGAAAAACGTTTCGGTCATTGCAATTGCCCTTCATTTTTACACTTGCTAATTAGAGCAACAGTCAAACGGTTGTGCAAACTGGAATATCCGGGTTCGAGTCCCCCCGGTGAACGGCTTAACATTATTTAACCAATGGCATAGTATAAAATATCTGAAATTCTTTCACCTTTTATTTAATCAATATCTGGCTTTCTCGGAGCTAAACCTGTTACTAATAACCCTCAGAAGTTGATTATTTGATGTTTTCATGTAGGTGAGAATGCTATAATGATTCTGTAAACTAAGATTTGCCAGTTTGGTAGTCGTAAGAATGGCGAAATGAAATCCCCTAAAATAATCCAAAATAGGAAACAGATACCAAACCATTTATTACTTTTAGCAAGCCAGAGTATGATACATTTATTGTATCGACCTGGAAGTAGCTTTGCTAGACAATATTTGCACAATTCCAAAAACTTATATTCTCAGCTTTGGCATTTCGCACATTTCTTATACTTGGCTTTTTGTAAAGTGGTGCTTGAGGGACTTGTCTTCACGATGGAATACGGCACGGATTTTCGCGTCTTTCACCGTCGTGTCGTTAGATGTCGCTTGATCTGCAGCACTGCTTGATACGGTCGCAATCATGCGAGGTCTGGCGGCACGATCAAGAATGACGTAAAAAGTCGTGCCATATTCAATCGTGAAGACAAGGTCCCTCACGTGCCACGTTATGAAAGCCCAAGTATACTGGCTGAGGTGGTTCAGAGTATTAGCTGATGTCATTGCTGTGCCTCTGGCTGAGTGGTTCTGGGATTCGAGTCCCGATGTTGGAAGAATTTTGACACTATCTAGACAGCTAGGTCGAGTTCAGCTGTTGTCTGGAGAAGAATCGTCGCAACTGGTTGTTCTGGTTAGGTTTAATGGTTAGTTTTCCGTGTTTTTTCTTATCAACACCAGGTGAATGTCGAAGCAGTACCTTAAGAAACGTGCCAAGAACCGTGAGCAATCACTCCTTACTCTCTCTGGTTCCATCCTCACATCTTGCTTATCCACACTGACTCTTACATGCATTTCACTACCAAAGACACCTACCAAGACTTGTCGGTTGTTTAGATCTTGTCCTGACTGGTGGTGATCCGCTGGCGGAATTTATCTGGCTAGAGAAAACCTGTAAGTCAACATATAGGTCTGCTGAGAAAGAACACATCCATATCCTCAGCTAAAAACATTTCCTACACATACGGGACAAATAATCGTAGCAATCAACACACGTCTTGCATAAGAATGTAAATATAGTGTCGATGAAATTACTGTGCCAAATGTAATCAGAACACATTTTTACCTAAACTATTTGTGTGTAGTCTTTTCTGTTATGCAACACGTTATTAGTAACAGGAGAATATGTATCAGCTCTCCTCCATCGAAGCTCCACCGAAACTCTCTCTCTCTCTCTCTCTTGTTGCACGCCGCTATTTTTCATTTCTTCACGCCTTCCTGCCATCAGAGTTGCATGCATAACCATCTGGCTTTCGACTTTAGCCTCGCTTTTAATTTCGCCCAACATGTGTATTAATTACCTCTGAGGTTTCCATCTTCTCAATTTCACTTTGCGCCAAACTACGGAGTCTTGGCAGTCCCCGTCAACCATTACGCTACCACCGTCTCTCCACCTAATCTTACTTCACATCCACTTTGTGTGTATATAATATATATATATATATATATATATATATATATATATATATATATATGTGTGTGTGTGTGTATGTGTGTGTGTGTGTGTGTGTGTGTGTAGGTGTCTGTGTGTGTGTAGGTGAAGTGGGTACTTCACCTCCAACTCCTAGATCTTCAACTCCACCCCACGGGTACTTCGCCTCCATCCCACAGGTACTTCACTTCACTTGCACTTCACCTTCATCTCACTTTCACCTCATCTCAACATCTCTGCAGCCACCTTACCTCTTCGCTTTACCTCCAGTCTCGCCACCTCTACGACAACCACGGTCGCCTCCGCCCACGTGGCCTACGCTGCCGTGCCGTGCAGCCGTTCGCCAATGCTCCTTATCGCGCTTGCCTATGCACAATGGCGGCGGTGACAGCTGTCTGGCCTTAATTTCCTGCGCTGGTGCCCACGCCCCGCCCGGTGCTCCAGACGGTAGCTGCACGGCAGAGGGTGAGGCGAGAGCCTTAGAAAAGAATTGAGTAAAAGAATCAAGCAACAATTGAAATGAAGAAAAATTGTGGAACTAAACAGTGAAGTTCTTTTTTTCAAACTTTTATCACGGAATGACATGGTTCATTTGAATGTTTCAAAAATAGGACCAATTCTGTAAATGTTAAGAACGGTTATGAAATTATATATCTAATATTTAGTTTTACTAATTACTACATTAAATTAGGTTTGTTTGGGAAGCATGGAAGCAAGATATTGAACTGAATGACAGTAGTGGTTACTAATATGCGCTGGAGTGTACTCGTAAAAAGTGGCTTTTATGTGAAACAGTGCGTGTTTTAAGACAAATTCGGGATAAAAATACTTTGGAACGAATTGATGCTTGGATACTGGAACGTATGTGGTGCAAACAATTGAGTAATATTCGAGAGCTAGACAATTGAAATAATTCACTTTGTTGACAACTGCAGAGTGTGCAAACACAGTTTGTGAATGATTAATGAAAACCCTGAATGTACCTTCAATTTGCGTGTGTTGAGAGAAACGCAAATATGTATTTTTCAGTTCAAATACGTACTTAGAAAAATAAAAAATTCATTTATGACAGATGTGACAAGTGCAAATGGCGATGTGTCATTAGCCCAACGTGAAATAAAAATTACATAAAATTCTTTTCCATGAAGTGCTGAAATAACATCAAATGTTGACTCACTAATAAAATGGACATGACATTAAAACATAAATATTGAGGTGAAAAAATATTACCTTGGATTCGAATAAGCTAGCAAATGCGTTGTTAGGTGTTTTATTTATGCATTTTTATTTCATTTATTACCTCAGATAAAGCGGGAATATATATAACGCGATAAATTTATTTTTCAGAAATATATTTAATTGTCATAAAAATAGAAATTTTGTGCTTGACATGCAGACAAGAAATAATAATAACTATAACCATGACATATACCATAATATTAAATAAAATCTCATAACATATAGTTATTACCAATAATAACAATCCATCTGACCAAAAAAATTGATTCAAAATACGAAGTGCGAACACATCGTTCCAAAAAAATATTATTTCAAATGTAACTAATTTAAGTAGAGATTAATTAATAATTGCAGTGGTCAGCTCAAATAATATATGAAAAGTATAAAATATATCTTCAGTAGAAGAGAGAAATGTTGAGATAGTAATCGTCCATTAACGGAGCGCTGATTTCTTTCTCAACTCTTTTGGAGTCATTGAAGGAAAAAGTTTTCTAGGCACATCGCAATGAATATTCACTATTACTTCCAATATGTGTAAAGGCATACATATCTAAGTTCAATGAAAGTTGTTTTATTTTCCTTCAACCTTAGATTTTTATTTCTTTTACAATCAAGTCTACATGAAATGTTAATGGTTCGTTTACAGTCGCGTGACTCAATGCTCAATGTCTAGATAGCGTAATGAATCTTTTCCAAATGTGTACCTTTAAATAAAAACAATGTAATCACAAAACCTAGAACTATGTTTTAATACTGAGCATTTGAAAGTTATATTATTTTTTTTATATTAATTATCGACATATAACTTGTAAACGCAATGATTTCAATTATATGCATTTCGACTTCAACTATAATTCAAAATTAGTGCAGAAGTGCAACCAATACTGAATATTTTCCTCCATGTGATCTGCAACATGGTGTTTACAATCCTGGTTAATAATATTACAAATTGTACAAATTCGCTTTCGTGCTAATGTCCCATTTTGATTACAATTTTTGTCTAGTATTCCTGATCCATTGACAAAATGTTGAGATTACTATATATATATATATATATATATATATATATATATATATACATACATATATATATATATATATATTGTAACACACACACCTACCTACTTTACCTACTTTGCCACACGTGGTGGGTCGTGATAGCATGAATGCTCGTGAAGCGAGCTTACAATTCTCTGGAAGCAGGATCTTTCGGGTAAGAGAAAGGTCTGAACCCTTAACACAATGAATCAAATAAAATAATAATAATATGAACATATATTCAATGAGAAAATTTACAGTGACGCAATTTCAGAATAGGTTTTTGCACTTTAAGTAGTTGGTCACTGAAAAAATGAAACAAGACAAAAAAACAAAACATATAGGCGTCACCTCGACTGCTTGAACACACTTTCATCAACTACAATTTAGGATTTAATTACTCCTTTCTGAGTTTTTCCCCTATTACATTATTTACTCTTTTGGCCTCTAGTTTTCGGTGCACGGCTTCTTTTCAAATGAATTTGATACTTGTTTCAATGAAACCCTTTCACAGGTGCTAGCCTTGGGCTTCGCACTCACTATAATACTGAAAACAAAAAAATATACGTGGCATTCACGTTACTTAATTCAAACCCTTTTACATGTCACAAAAGCAATTACTTGAAACATAATACAACAAAGTGATCTTTCTGGATAATATTAACTGTACAACATATAAAGTTTCTGAATCACTTACGTAAAATTGTACAAGGTAGACTTCTTTAAATGAATCTACTGACACGTGCAGTAAATGGCCTGGAAACTGCCCCTCACACAGTTCGAAATACTTCTCCCTCCTATTTTAGACGTTTCACCCACTTTTAACACTGCCTTTACCTCACCAGCTCTGGGTCGCTCACCTGTAGGTACTCTTGGAGATTTTCTGCCGCCCGCCCCGCGTTGCCGCCTCGTCTCGCGTGCTGTGTTGCGACGAAAGCAGTCCCTTCCGCTCGAACGCCGCCAAGCCACCAATTTCCATACCTTTCTCTCGTTCCGAAACCGTGCTATCCTCGCTCTAGACCAAGTCCTTCTCGCCTACGCTTCTTTCTTCCTGGGGTCGCCCGTCTTCCACCGCTTCGTACACGTTCGTTCGCGCTTCCAGCCTCGAAATTATTAATGTTGCAAGAGTTATATTCACATGCTCGGTCGGCCTACCACACTTTAGGCATGTGTGATCTCAGCGTGCAATGAGAGATGCTGGATTAAATTACTGTCCTTCTGCGCGAATTTTACAACTTTTGAAGTTATTCCGATGTCAAAACAGTTACTGGCTTGCTCTCCGAATTATTGTGACCGCGACGAATGATTTTGCACTCAATCTCCTAATTACTTCACTTTTATAAGATACGCTTTTCCGAGCTAGCTTTTAACTATCAAGTTAAAGTAATCTCCTATACTATCTATTTGTACTCGCCGTTACAGTTGTAGCAAAAGAGCTTCTTCTGGTCGCCGTCACAGTCGTCGTAAAAGAGAGTTCCTCCGAGGCGCGCCGCGATACTTATGATACTTGCGCCTGGGGAAATTTTTGGAGGAGTGCATATTCTCCTCGTTTCGTGACCTCTCGGAAGAAACATTACCCACTAGTTCGGGCGTCGCAGTTTGAAAAGCTGTGGGCAGATGGCGCGTTTACCGGCCATCGCTCCGCCGCGTACTCTAGTTCTCTCTGTTAGTGGACTTCTTTACATAACTGATGGCGTTATGTAAAGTCGTAACGTCACAATATATATATATATATATATATATATATATATATATATATATATATATATATATATATATATATATTTCCCCTCTATGTGACATTTTGTTTCCCAAGAAATTGAAACTTGAATCTTGTTCTGTAGATGAATTATATACAACTAGTTTGGATCTCATCGGTTCCATTCCTTCAAAGGCCATGACTTTTGCTTTTGTAGAGGATATGCAGAGATTGTATATTTCAGTTACCTTTTGTAATTCAAAGAATGCTTTCTAGGGGCTATATTCATCATTTGGTATTATAAGTTGGTCACCCGCGAATAATGTCATTAGATTTCTTTCTTGTCCCATGTCATGAGTATAAGATTTTAGTCGGGATATCCACATATTTAATGCTTCATCGAAATATTGCGACCCACCCCTCCGCCGGCTAGCTCAGAATGGGTTTTCAAGGTGGGCGCAAAATAAAAAAATACAATTAGAATAGCGGGGATCAGGGTCATGTGGGCCGTTGTGGATTGAATACACTTACACAGAAACTCAAGTCGAATCACTTTCCACTTACTTAAGTATATTCTAATTAAATTGCTGTTACAGTAAATGAACATAAAACACTTTACATATACAAGAATTTTGTCTTGCTGAAAAAAAAGAAAACAACTTACACTCTTAATAATTAACTACACTGTTTCCTTTCTCTCATTTAAATCAATTTCAAAGAATACTTAAAACTTTGCCTAATCATTCCAGTCGTAAATTTCCTAGTTGCAACTTTACAATTAGCTAAGTTTTTCTTGAAAGAAAAGATTGATTCTATTTTTCACAGAATATCGGTATAAAGAAACTGTACTAATACTTTCTTTCCGAAACAAATTATTCCTTCTAATATCTACAAATTGTTCAAGTTGGCACGACCTTACTGTGTCTTCTCACGGCGTAGAGAAATCTGCGGCGTCGACTCTTCCAATCGCTCGATGTCCTTGTCCTTGCAGCTCGGTCGGGAGCAAAGCCGCCCCTCTGCAGAACCGCACGGTCACCCCTTTCCAGTACCGTTGTTCAACTCACGATGTGGCCTCCGTCTCGTTTTCCGTTGATACTCTTTTCGTATTCTTTTATAGAATGTAACTAGCTTTTAATTCCATATTAAAAAGAATCTACAATACGACAACTGAGTCTATTGTATAAGAAGAATAAATATAAAAATAAAAAAACTGCAAAGAAAAGAAATGAATGGCCTCGTTAGTTTCATGCTATTCACACTCCCCTCTCTTACAAAGATTTTAAATGCGTCACTTATACTTTCATCCTTTTCCTGATGAATTGTTTTAATGCATTGTAATATGATAATTACCTCCTCGAATGTCTTGAAGAGTTTTTATCGTAGATGCTGTCCTGAAGTCCGTAGCAGTACGAGGTGCCGCCTTCTCGTGATCGGTAGGTCCTCACTCTCCAGCTGTTACTTCAGAAAAGAAAGCTTTCTTTCTCCCGACTACCGGTGTCGCATACTCTACCGAGACGCTCTCTTACGGATATAGTTCGTAGTTTCCATTTTCGGATTGTATTCATACGCGTTGGCGCGCGTTCAAACAGCTTATCTTATTCTTGAATATTGATGTGCTCCGTTTTCCGAGACCTCGGCAAAACGGATGGTCACAGTACGTCGCTTGATTACACCGCTAATTGCAGATCGGAATGCGTTCTATGTGTCCCCATCTTTGCATGCGACTCAAACGCGATCGAATAATGGGTTTAGTCTTATATTCTTTCCTCAGTAACTTTTGATACTACAAAGACTGCCAAGATATAAGCTATAATATTATTAGCGTTTTTGTCACAGACTTTTAGCCAGCAACCCCTTGCTCACCGTAATTAAAGACATTTCAGGTTAAAAAGGCCTGCAAGTGTTTACAGCTCTAATTTACTGATAGACCATTCACGCGTTCTTTTACCCTAAGAGACTGAAAAAGACGGTCGCTGTAGTTGAGCAAGCTTAGCATTCCCCCCCCCCCAAAAAAAAAACAACTACAAGTAAACGCTTCACCCGTCATTCTGACGGGTGACCTTTTTTTATCTACAGTTCTCAACACTATATGTGGTTTCTAAATTCAGCTATTTGTGGCTTTTAATATTTAATCATATTCTATACATTTAAAGAAAAATAGGCATGTAAACTGAAAATCAATTACGATATTTATAAATACTACTAAAAGGACGAAGACCCGTCATTTTGACGGTTATTAGGTTTTCTGTCTAACATCTAATATCCTCTCTGGGAAAAGTAAATAAAAACGTGATTCTTAGGATCTTGCCTCAAACTGTAACTATTGATGAAAAGCAGATCCAAGAAACTTCCAGCGGCGTACAATTTTATAATGATCCAAAATAGTTCGTTGACATACTTGATCAAATGACGCGCTTCTATACTGTGAAATTCGGGAGTAAATGGTGATCAAGGCACGTATTTTTCAATGTTTTGGATATGGATGCCAACAATGCATGTACAGTGAGATAACGAGAGAGAACATATCTCGCCAAGATTATATCTTCAAATTTTCATGAGAACTAGCATCTGCGTATGTAACAAGAGCAAGGCAAATTCTTCTTCGAGCAATCAGTACTTTTCAGAGTAAGGATATACGCAAGACCTACCAAATAGGAGGAAGTAAATGTCAGAACAAGTCCACGAATATCTGCATGAGCAAATATGTATGTGGATCTTGTGCTGAAAAAATCTTTTATACTTGTCCACACTGCTTGGAGCTCCTGGAGGGTTTAATTAATTAAAATTTATTTACTATCAAGAACTTCATAAGATAAAAATGAAAACCTATGTATATTAAATGTTAATGTTATCTATTTTTAAATGCATCCATTGTTATCAGAACGATATATTCTTTTACGATACAGAAGTTGCAGTTAAAATCCGAGCGATTGTATTGATGTTTTGTTAAAAATCTTGTACCCGTCAAAATGACGGGTTCGTCCTACTAGGTAGAAATGAAATTACCGTTCTTCTAGTGTTAAATAGTGTAGTTCAGTTTTTTTAAGTATTATTAGTGCTTCCTTTAAGTATTATTAGCGCTTCAACTTTAAGTATTACCTCTGGTTGTTATAGAAGTTAGTAAATGATGAAGCGTTAAGTATCTGCCGTGCACTAACGAGGCATTTCTCTGATAAACCGCAAATAAAACATTTGTTGATCTAATTGAAGGCGGTTGTATGTTTTTAATCTGAAATTACTCACTCTTTGAAACAATATAAATGTAACCATTTCATTTATATTCAGTTTTATCTAAGAAACACACACACGCCATATGAAGGAATGGAAGGATTTGAAAGGCGTCTCTCCTCAAAAAGTTGGAAAGCCTTGACCCTCCACGGCAGATAGGCTTCGAGGCGTTGCCCAGCTGTGGCACGGCTGTTCATAAGAAAGAGCCAAGCTCTCCGCCTCGAGGTCTGCAGCGAATCGACGCCGTTTGGGTCCTGGCGTGGCGAGCCGCTGACCGCAGAAGGCTTGAGTAGTCGCTGAGCTGTCGATCGGTGGCTGCCGAAACCTCGGTCCCGGCCCCCTACTCCAACCCCCTCCGACCCACCCCGCCCCACCTTACCTCATCACCCCCCTGCTCGGCTCGCCCCCAGGCCCCCCACGCCCCCCCCTGAACCCCATTACAACCACCACGCCCCCCATCCCGTCTCACAACCACTCTCCCCCCGGCCTCCCGCCGCATCCTGTCTCGCCACGCCCCCCCCCCAAGGCCCCCACACCTCGCTCTGCTCCCTCAAGCACTGACCCGCCCCTCCACCGGCTTTTTGCCACGGGCCTCGGCTCTCTCCGCTGGCCGCTGACACCGCTACTCTCGGCCACGTCTCGGCCCTTCCACCCCGTCGTCTTCGCAGTTTCTCAAAGCCGGCTCCGCTGCTGGCGCCGATTGTCTTACCTAGTTGTTTTAAATACATTTCTGTTCTTTTCGGTAGTCCGTACTATCAATTATATGCTTATTTAGATCTCAATAGATTGATCTCGTAAGCAAATGTCAGGGACAGGTATAAACGCTGATTATAAACGTGCAGTAGGCAAAAGATTACATGTTAATATTATATTACATATTTCGCATTGTAGCACGCGTACTTCCATTTTAACATAAACATCCATCTCTTATAGTTCATATGTGAAAGTAGCGTGAGTTAGAAAAGCGTAACGTAAAATTATGCAAATAGCTGACAATATCATTCGCAACCGATGTTCGTTTCATTCATCCTTTTGCTCACGTGCACTATTTCGTTATATTTACTGGAGGCTATCATTCTTGACCTGTTGACAATTCACGGACTTGTAAATTGGTTTGAGACCATTCGTTTGTCTAATTGCTATCCGAAGTAGTGAGCGCGTTAAAATTTACGACACACAATCTTCGACTTAATGTCTGGAACATTTTTATAAAAATGTACATCGGATTAAAAGACGCGAATTTGAATAAATCCATGATATTAATTATCAGATAATAATGGATTAAATACGTTTTTACAAGGGAAGTATTCATTTTTATTAATGTAAATATTTAATTCTATTCTGTAAAAAAAATTTGTAAGAGATCAAGGCAATTCATGAGATGGAAGATCACAAAAAGAAAGAACACCAGTTTGCATTTTAGTGTTGTCAATCTAGGGAGAGGATTATTTTGTTATTTTATATTGAAAAAATCAAGTATTGTGTCTTGAAAAGATTTTTATGCATTTAACAGATATATATTGAAAATAAATTCAGCTCATTTATAATTGCATTGCTATCTAAACATTTACTTGTTTGTGAGAATGTTTAATACGTATCAACGAATTCCAGTTATTTGCTTATTTTAGTGTGCAGTTGAGTGATTTACGTGAATTTGAAATACAGTATGGGACACTAAATTTAATTATTGCGAATGCAATGTCGGCCTTGCTTTCTCCGAGCAGAGAGGGAGTCTGGCTTCATTTCGACCCCTTGCGGAAAACAAGCGCTCACGATTAATGAAGCCCTGGTGGGCAGACACCCCTGGGGAAATCTACGAGCTGCCAGCGAAATCACACCGGCTGCCAACGACAGAATTTTTATCGAGAGTTTCCGGGCGTCACTTTTTTTATTTGATGAATTTTTCAGATGTGCACTGAAATGCCGGACGCAAGCGGAGAGTAGAATGGATGTTCAACACACTTTTTCGGAAGGTCACAGGGCCCGACTATTCCTTGATTTCCCTATTCTTATGGGCTGACTGGAGGAAATAAATCTAAATTGAGTACAAAGAATTATCATAATATTTGTACAGTATAATCCGAGAAAATTAAAAAGTTTATTATTTTAAACTTATGATACAGATATATATATATATTTTAAATCATGATATAAAGTATACATAAATAATATTATTTTCACATCAACTTTTTGACAAAGTAAAAGAAATAAGAAATGTTGGCCAGAATCTTCAGACACATTTCCGCATATTTTAACGCATTCTTTTTATTTTATTTTGTTTATTTGGGGCCACATTTTTGAAGTTGCTCCTCCCCCTTGTCGACTCCCATGTATCGGCGCCTCAGGGACCTACCAGACTCTCCCGCGGTAACAACCGTTCGTCTGTGAGCAGTCCCTATTGAAGGGACTGCTCGTGCACCTCGAAGATTACGCCAAGGTAGACCTCTGGCCCGTCTCGTTCGAAAAATTCTTAACCATTTGAAAAGAGACGATCTTATTATATTCAAGAGAAACAAATCAAGATGCTTTTCATTGAAACATATTGATTTAAAAATAAATATATATTATTACAAATTAATGAAATAACCTATTGATATTTAAATGTTACATTTTAAAATAGACCAAGAGCTTAAAAGATTGCTCATAACAAAAAGAGCAATATAAAAGTCTGGCAATGTACGTTTTAATATTCTAGTACACGGTTTTTAATAACGCTCCGAATGTGGAGTCAGAGGGACAATTGATATTACTTCTTCGTCATAACGTCAGATCCATTCGGAAAGCACAACACTGCATGCATTTTTTATTGTAAATTTTCGAAATGCAAAAAGAAAACATTTCTAGAAAAACAGCGAGAAGCGAGCGAGCTCGGGCTAATGAGTACCGAAATACCCAGCGAGAGAGACGCAGCAACAAAGCGAGGCCTTGGTTGGCCTAGGCGAAAGAGCAAAGGGGCGCGGAGCAGCGAGCACAGAGCGCAGGTTTTTCCGGGTCACCGCAGGCGCAGCGGGGGCGCAGATTGCGGTTGCGCGCGGTTGCACAGACGCCACACGGAGGAAACGGCCCGCGCAGCGCGCGCAGCCCGCCCGTCTCCCCCTCAACGTCTCGCCGTCTCCCGCGTTCCCCGCTGGGGTGGCCATTCATGGCTTCATGGCACTCCGTGCTTTCAGTCTCACCCCATCCCATCCCATTTCATTTTATCCCATCTGACCCTATTCCATCCCTTTCCATCCCATTCCAACCTATTTCAACCCATTCCATCCCCTTCCATTCGATTCCATGCCATCTCATTCCATTCCATTCCATCCCATCCTATTCCATCACATTTCATCCCATTCCATCCCATTCCATCCCCTTCCATTCCATTCTATTCCATCCCCTTCCATTCCATTCTATTCCATCCCATTTCATTCCATCCCATCCCATCTCATTCCATTCCATCCCACACAATCCCATTCTATCCTATTTCATTCCATTCAATCCCATTATCCTGCCCTTCACCTACCGTTCCATTCCAGCCCTTTCGTACAATCTGCTCCATCCCGTCCAATCCTGTCCTTAATAATTCAGTCCAGTTCCACCCTTCCCCGTTGCATCCTTCCCCATCCCTCCTACCCGATCCCTCCCTGCCTAGTCCCTATCCTACATTAACCCATCCTACCCCGTTCTATCCTACCTGTGATATTATGCCCCGTACCGTGGTTGCCCACTCATCCTGCTTCGTCCCATTTTTCTCCATCCTATTGCGTCCCATTCTACTTCCTCTCAATCCTGCCTCACCCATCTTGAACTGTTTCTTCCCGCCCCGCCATGTCCCGACCCACCCCATTTATCCCGTCCCATTTACTGATAGATGCCTGCTCTACCTCACTCCATCCCCATTCTTCCTCGCCATAAATGAATATGAAACGCTCCATGTCGTACATTATCGTCCCGTTTCGTCCCATCCCGTATCGTTCCGACTCACCCGGTTCCACCCTACCCTAAACTGCCCTGCCCCACCTCGCCTGACCACTCACGCTGATTCCTTTGTTTGTTGCATTTTTTGTTTACTTCTTGCGATTCTCCAATTTCTTTCTTGGCTCCCTTCTCGAACACCCTGTCTCGTCCTGCGTTTAGCTTACAAGCACTCGCCTTAATATCTTTCCTACACATAAGACTAAATCTACACTTTTCTTTAAATTGTATATTTTCGAAGAATAATCTTTCTTTTCCTCTTCCACAGTAATCTCCCAGCTGTCAGCGTTCTCATTTCAATTCTACCAGAAAGCTCTGTCTTGCTTTCAGGCCTATTTCAACTGAGCGGCTTGTCTTTATCCTTTTCATTCCATATCTAGACATCGCATGAAAATATTTTTCCTTCCTTCACTTCCTCTATTTGAACATCGATTCCCTTTTCTATTTGATTTCGCCTTTCGGAAACTACGAATGTTTCCCCTTCAACTTTCTCGCCACAAGCGTTTTCTTCTCCTCTCTCAATCACAGTAATCTCTCATTTCCCATCTTCAATCCTGCTCTTCTCACTGCTTTCTAAAATTTCACTCTCCATCTCTTTTCTCCACGTTCATCATCACCCACACCTACACGCCTCGTCGCTAAGCTACCGCCCCGCATTGCTTACCTTCCCTATTGCCTCCTTCCCAGCCACCCCATTTACTTCCATCCACCCTCTCTCCCTTTCCTCTCCTCTCCTCTCCTCTCCTCTCCCCTCCCCGCTCAGATTACTCGGCTCTGTGTAACGAACCACGAATGTTAATTACCCCGCGCAACGGAGTCCGAAACGTCAAGTGCACGCGCTCCGCCCCCTTCCCCCTCTCCCCCCCACGCGATCAGCGTTTCCCTCAACCTCCGCGTGGAGCTCTGCGATCCGATGGGGAAAAAAATCAGAACGAGTGCCCGGCCGCCTCAGCGATTAAGCATGGATGGGTGAGCCGTGGGTATATGTAACGCCTGGTTGTGGCGTGGTTGGCTAATGTACTCGTATGTATATTGTGGGGATGCTGACGTGGTGATGTTGACTTTATCAATCAATTCACACAAAAATCCTGAAATTTTCCTCGATGAACAAATCAACTTTCCTCTCTTCTGGTAACCCCTTCATACGCCCTTCCCCTCCCCTCCACCAAATGACTTCCTTGCCTTCCGAGATCTTTCCAAGAAAATGGACCAGACCACCTCTGATCCCTCATCTACAGCCTCCAAAACGTATTTAAACTTCCTGTTGCGTATTGAGGGGGAGAAGGAGGACACATCAACTCGTGCTAAGAAAAAAGAACAAGCGTATAGATTATAGAATTTATTGTGGCACTTACCCGGGTAGCGAAGCCTTCATATGGGGCGTGTGCAGGCGCGACACGAATGTCTGGCATCACAGGTCGTAAGAATAAGGAGACGGGCGAGGTACAAAACCCTCGCCGTTGAATAGTCTCGGACAGCAGACGTCGACAAGCGACAACTGGGTCACCCACTGGAGGCACCGTGACGCGAGAGCCGGAATGCCGTATCGCGACATTCCCTCTTCACACTGTCTCCCCATCGTTGCCGCTAGTTGTTAGGAAAGCGGCTCAACGTATTTTATTTTACATTTGAAATTTAATTTGATTTTGTTTTATATTTTATTTTCAAAAAATCTTATTTTAATTGCTTCAATATTTGTATTCTCTCTTTAAAAATTTATTTTGTACGTTTTTAAACTGATGACGACGGCAAGTCGAGTTGAAAGCCGACTCTAACCATAAATTTAAAATGACAAATATGACTTCTAATATTTCACGTACGTATTCCACGTACGTATATATTTCCATGTACGTAATATTTCACGTACGTATTACATTCCTGTACGTATTCCATCCAAATGGTAATTTGCACCGGCTGAGATGGCTCAGGATAATAACTACTGGCACTGCGGCTTATGTGACCATGGCGTCCAAGAGATGGAGTTCCAACGGTGGTATATTTTTTGACACTAGCCCCAACATACGGAATGTTCCTTTCCCTGATCTTTGCCTTTTCAATCCCTTTACACACACACACACACACACACACACACACACACACACACACACACACACACACACACACACTTTTTTCGTACTTATATGCACTGCAGTACCTCACATGTTGGAAAATCAATCCATAACTTAGAGCTTGTTCCAACTGGGGCCGTGCCGTTTCGAAGGATATTCCTAGAAAGGAAAACCTCGCAAGACGACGTGTAAGTGGGCGCCTGATCTTACTTTCCAACGGGATAATCATATTGTCACCTCTCGGATCTGACATTTGCTCAATTAACGGAACTGAGAGTCAAATTAGTAGTTGCGCCGTCGCAAAGGAAACACAATATACTCTCTTACTCACCATTTCCCCATAGCAAACCCATATCTTCTGCGTTAGTACAGGCGCTTGGAGAGGCATTCTAGTACGCTTAGACTAAGGCTGCTCGAAAGCTAAGAACGTTTTCACAATTTGATTGTGCCGTCACTAGCTTCCAGTATCACCACGTGTCATTTGAAATTCATACCACTGATATTAATCACATTACACCGTAATCATTCTTCAAACAATGACATGTAAAACCAAACCATCATGATCTGAATGTAAACAAATAAAGTCATGTCAAGATTTTCAAATGTGTTTGTCTGACGCCACTCATCCTCTCTTTAAATAATCACCAAATTGTTAGTAGTCCTCGTCTTCCGCTCAGAGGTTTGTAGAGTTGGAGGTAGCAATTAGAAAATGATGATGAGTGATTGTTTGCCACAATGATTAAGCCTGGAACGGTAAGTGCGCCTTTTACCGTAATAATCGGGACGTTTTCATTATTATACCACCACGGGTTGCATCTGAGGATCAGCCTACCCACAATCATGTATTTTGAATTATAATTTACTTCTGATGATCGCCCTACTATCATACAATAGAAGGCAACAGTAAACCATCACTAAAACGTTTACGAGAGGAAGGGGTGGGCAGAAATCCCTTCATCTTTCACATGCTTAGAAATGGATAAAGGGGTCTCTCTCTCTCTCTCTCTCTCTCTCTCTCTCTCTCTCTCTCTCTCTCTATATATATATATATATATATATATATATATATATATATATATATATATATATACCTATTTATCTCTCTCTCACACACACGCACACACTGACACATACACACACAAACACGCCCACACACTGACATACACACACGTACACTCGTATTGTTGGTAGAAGAAGGGAAGACTTGCCAAGATAACTTTCTTCGGCAGTATTCCTTTGTTTTTATAATAAGAGCCGAATTTATCACCGATTGGCGGTTTACGCAGGGTCTGAGATCGGCTGGGGAAGGGAATGAGGACGAGGTCGCCTGAGCGATTAAGCCTCTCTCGTAGCGAGTGCGCTCTACGGCCTGGCCTCCGCTATTATCATAGCGCGCATTAATACACACACCGGCACAACGCTGCGCTGCTCGCGGGCCATTATATTTTTAATTGCGATCAGCTAACCCCTGGGCTATGCGAACGGAAGCGCGGGATTTCGAGGGTGTTTGAAAGCTAGGCTGGCGGGGGCCTCGTTGGGGACATTTTCGTGGGAAGGCTTGTGCTCAGGCCGATACTGCCTGCTCGGATACCGTCGCTTCCTGCGGAACCTGATTGTAGTAAATTCAGAGCATGGCTCGACTCCAAAGCTTACGATTGCACTGCGAATTATTAACAACATTGGCATGTTACTATTCTCTTTACTTTCTTCATTTGTTTAATCAGATTATTTGCTTAACGTACTTATCTATCCATTAAATCGGCCGTTTAATATTCTAATTACTCATTCTTCAACACATTTTTCTCCGGTGTAATTAGAAGGAAAACTCAGAATGATCATGCACCAAAGAAAAAATAACTAAAACATGTCGAAATTGTTGCTCTTATTTAATATGTAATGATACGTCAAAACAAAAAAATATATAAAATATTGTACTATTTTTTGACAATTCCACCGAATTTATTCAAAATTTTGTCTCATAATAAAATTATATTTTTCACACTCTCACGAGAGACAATATGTGATCTGTTCATTTTTATGTTTATCCTATGCTATTCTTCCTCTTGAGAACAAAAAAATCATCTGGTTTCAAGATATCGACGACCTGGTTCTCTATATATTATGGTAAATAAAAAGATGAAACGAAATGGTGATGATAAGGGGTGAAAGGACGAACACAAATGCAACCATCCCGAGGTGGGAATCGAACCCGCGACCCTTCGGTCCGAGATCGCTACGATACTACTGCCTTAATGATCTCGGCCACCGGATCTGCGTTGATTTACATTCTTCGGCTTACAAGTGTTTATTTGCTCGCCGAGAAACCTCGAGTCGCCCCCGGCGTCGTCTGAATGCCGTGGCATCTTCCCTTCCCCGCGTCGCGTCCTCCCCGCGAGTGCCCGCCGCGCTGACGCGTCCGGGTTCGTGCAGGCACGCGAAAGTCGAGCACGCGCGCACGCGTGCCTTCGAAGGCTGAGGACAAGGTGGCACGGAGATAGGATGGGGTGAGGGCGGGGACGGGACTCAGGGCATAAACAGCACCGTGCAAGGCAACCCTCCGCGCCTGTTGGTACTTGAAATGTGCTCCAGTTTGGACGCGAGTTTGCACTACTACACATCGTTGCATGCCCTCGCAGTTTGTAGTTGGATGAAGTCTTCTGTTGGTGGAAAGAGATTAGATTTTTTAGACTAATGTGCGTGCTATCCCTGAAGATTGTGTAAGGGATATTTCAGATGTAATTCCTCATTGCATTGGTTGAATCGCAAAGTTGACGAAAGTGGACTTACAGTCTAGCGTTAGTACGAGTCAGTAATCGTAAATGCCCTGACTTTTATGGTAAAGTACGTAATTTAAAAAAAATTATGGTTGTTAATTCCTATTAGAAATAGAAATATCTACAGAATGTCGACATACCTATTTGTTTTCTCCTTAAAGATTATCCTAAACTTCATTTATTATCACTATTTTATATATAATGCTTCTCATTAATTTTTCTTTTCTTTATTGAGCTCTTCCAGATTGTTTTCTGAATGTTTACGTATACTTTCACACGAAATGGATAGGATCCAGCGTGCAACAAAAGCAGCGAGAAAATTTTGAAGTACAATAATTAAAAGACCCAATTTGTGAGTAGCATCTTCATATTCAAGTTTTTCGTTCTGTGAAATCAGTAAAATCTGGAAACGTCGATTACAAAATATAGTACTATTTGACAACTCAACCCAAAGCAAAGCTTTAATAGAACCGGTGCCGAAATAATAAAGCCCTAAATAATAAGCGTCACCTCAAACCAGGAAATTCAAATGTTTTGCAGGATTCTCAATAAAATTTATTTAATCTTTTAGTCTCTTTCCTAGAAGTCTCCATCACGCTTTCCGTTTGTGCCATGTCTTCCTGTCTACCCCGCCGTATCTTTCCCTGTTCCCCTCTCCCCCTGTGGAGGAAGTTTGATTTAGAGCGTGGAGGAATGCACGCGGTGGCACGGCAGGCAGCGAACGCGCGCTGACAACCTGGCGAAAGGGACAATTGATGACAGGTGGGGAACGGTTCTTCCTCTATCTATTCTCTGGAGAAAGCTTTTCATATTTATGTTTCAACATATTTCTAGCGGGGTATATGATGGTGACAAAGAATCCGTAGAGAATTTTCTAAATCTAATTTTACTAAAGCCTGGGTGCGAAGGGGTATGCTTGTAGTTTCAGTTTACAACTTACTTTAACATATTTCTAGCGGGGTATGTAATGTTCGGTAGGTGACAGAAATCCCTAGAGAATCCCTAGAGAATTTTCTAAACCTAATTGTACTAAATCATGAATGCGAAGGGGTAGGCTTGTAGTTCGAGTTTACAGCTTAAACTGTGTAGACGGGAAAATTCAAGGTTTAATATGCAATAGTGCCAGGGTTTTTACAACAGCTGAGAAGCTGATTTATTTATTGATGTTTCTTGGCATGTCAACTGCTATCAGGGTTGCCAATAATGTTCAAGTAAATGAGAGGACACTCGACAAGCAAAAAAGTCAGCATTAACACATTTCTTTTTATAAATATTTAATTTAGACTAACATCAGCTCTATTTTGTTTCTTCTCTCCATTTGCGATTCAAGTGAAAAGATTTGTTTACAAAATGCAGATGAAGATGGTCTGAGCGACTGTTTTTTTAAATTTTAGTCGCTAGACGGAGACACTATTATGCATATGTATGTCAGCATTCAGAAAAAGTATATTCATGTTTTCTATTTTAAATGAAAGAATAAACGATACAACGGTGCAGATGCTAGTGATAAAATAAACGATAGCAAATGTTAAAAACGTTAAAAGGAAGTCATTTAAAATACAAAGAAGGACGAGAGGATAATTGTCCTCCCAAATGGAGGATGGTTGACAACCACAGCTGCTATGGTCATAAGTGGAGTAACTGTTCTTTCGCAGGGGGGACGGTGATCTTCCCCCACTGGATAGTGCGCTGACCTATACGTTTGCTTGCGGTGGATTTTCCCCTCCGATATCAGCCTCCAGGGGGCCCCACCTCAGGCGGGACACGTTCTACGCTCCTGATTGCTCCTCCGACATGTGTGTTGATGTAGTGAGTATGTATGTAAGTGGAGTGTAGAAAGATGAAGAGGAAGCAAAGATCGCGCGCGGTACGTGAGTTGTGTTGGTCATACTTTCTCTGGGGTGAGAGATTGGCGTGCGGTCCAAGTTTGCACTGCTTTGCTGCAACTGGCTTGGGATAGAGAGATAGTCAAACACCACCTCCCGTTGATTGGCATTTATTCCAAAATGAAGAGTACAGAAAGATCTGGATACAGCTTGGATCTAATAGTGCCCCCACTCTCATAGCACGCCTCCGCTGATATACCCGCTACCTCGCAGGTGACTAACAACCACGTGCCGCTGGCAGGCGTCAGACAGTCGCCTGATGGAGGATCTGTACGTACGCGGTTGTTCTCATTTTTAAGAGAACTTCCTGCGTGACTTCACGTGTACGCTTGTGCACACGTGCCCACGTTTCCATGTGTTTGAGTCGATTGGCGTGACATCTTAGCCGCAATTTCGTGAGTACTGTTTCTTAATGCTAAACAATATTTATTACAACTTTAGAATTTATAGCTATTTTCCGGCTGCTCAGGATGCGGTACTTCGACTGATGTGGTCACAGAAATGGGACTCCTATCTCTGATATATAACTCGTGTGTTCCGACTTCTGGCAGCCCCTACAATTCTCCTCAAAACAGCGGCTGAACTCGACCTAGCTTAGTACTTAGAGACCAAAATCTACCACTGTCGGGATTCTTACCCCAGGACCTCCCGGGCGGAAGTGCTGCAGATACAGCGGCAATGCTGCCTCTGAGCTATACTTAAACGGTTTTAACTAACAGTGTCGAGTCTGGATAAGAATTTTAGCAGTCCTGTTGATATCACTGATATTTTTCATGCTTTTGTCCCTGGAGATTCGCAAGCAGGGCGTTAAACTATTGGCCAGAAATGACGGACTGATCATGCACCTTCTCTCATCCTCACACTCTAGAAAATACTCTGGAAGTACTGCAAGGCCCAGGTCGGAGCAAAACCCGTCAATCTCATCTAATATATAGAAATATATCACATATCGTTAATACAGTTATCTTGTGTTCATAGTTCCATTAGATTGCGTTTCCATGCGCACACGTAAATTCGGGAAGTGTCTAAAACGGTAAAATACCAGAAAATAAGTTTCCTCTATTCATTAATCGAGAGGTACTCTGGTTCAATTTCAGGCGTTGATAAATTTCCGACATTAGCTACATTCTTCAATGAAATTCAACCCCCTGTTCTGGTATTTAAAGTCCGGCTTATCAATGGTTTTCACGATCAATATTCAAGCAAATTCCGAAGCAGTACCTTTATCACAGTACACTAATAACAATATCCCAGCGTTCATTCCTTGTTTTTTTTTTCTTCACTTACACACACTTCCTCCTTCGTGCGTTACACTTCAAAACATGTTAGGATACCAGTTATGAGCGTATATAGCTTCTCCGGAATGAGCTCGTAGAGCTTGTATTGTCCTGGAGAGATTCTTTGCGGGAGAGGATATCCAGCTGTTCAACGTGTAAGTCGGCGCCGGATCCCACGTCCAGTGATGAAGAAACATCGCTACTTCAGGCGGTATACTACACTGGGCTAACGATCAAAGTCGGGTGTGTCAAAATGAGAAATAAGTTCGCAGTAGGTGCTTGTCCGCCTGAGAAGCTCGTTGTTCCTGTGGGCATGGGCGACTCCCTCTAATTACATATTAATAATAATAATAATATAATAATAATAATAATAATAATAATAATAATAATAATGAATCACGTTTTCCAGATGTTTTCCATATATCAACCGAAGTTTGATTTACAAACTTGTTCGTACTTCTGGCTTTTTGTATTCATTTATTCCTTTTATTTATTTTCTTCTATTTTCTGCGGTGTCACAATTTACTCCGGCACGTTATGAGTAATATTTCTGAAAAATGACAGTAACTACTACAAAAATGCCAAAAAAAACACCTTTCGGCGATTCTTTTCATTACATTTTTAGTGTAAAAGGATTTTGCTTGTTTGAAACTTGTTTCAAAAATTGGCGGAGAGTTTGTCAATTGTCTTTCAAATATTCTGTTCATATTTTTCAATATTTTTTAGATGAAACCAATTATTTCTTCTGAACATTTCAATTATAAATTACAAACCTCCACTTCACTAGAAGGATGGTAAAATTCAGCATTCACAAGAACAATTCACGAAATACGAAGTGAACAATCCATAAACTTCTTACCAGTAATTTTTATTATAGGCGCAACTATAAGTACCTTAATACTGCCGGAAAACATTTATTTGCCTCAATGAAGTTCTTACTTTGGTGCCTGGGTACCTTTTATTCTTTACATTGTTATGCGTATTATAAATAAGTTCATTGGAAACAAGATTCTACTACCATGTATGAAGAAGGCCAGAATGGTTTGGTATACGCGCTAATGTCGCCGTTGAAAACTGCAGGGACGCTCTGCGCACACTCTACAGCCCGGCAAAACAAAATACTAAGTGACACTTGGACAGACAGTAAAAGCGGCGGTAGTCTGCCAGAAAAGCTTGAAGTAAATACAGGGCCACAGAGTGCCATTCGGAAAAGCCACGAGACGTGATGTCTTGTCGGGCTTACTTCGGTAGATTGCCAAGTGAAAAGGTCAATGGGGATGGCAATGTTGTACGTAAAGGAGCACTTTCGATCCTCAAAGGGAGATGGCGCAATATACTCGGTTTAACTGCCATTATACAAGTATTATTATTGCGTTTTAAACAAATATTATGTAACTACACAAATGAGTGAATTCTCTGTTTTGATTCATAAAATGTTTGTGGGATAGTAATGGACAGTTTTATTGGAGATCTCGTAATCTTTTTTCCTTGCTGAGTTGTGTAGGGTAATAAAATAATGGGTTTCATTTCTATCACTTCACTGTTATGTGTACGGAGAAAATGTGTGGATTTAAGATGAGCATAGTACACTAAATGCGTATGAGAGATGGTTTCGAATAAGAGTTTTTTGAGATTTTCTCTCTCTTTTAATACGAATTTGGAACTATAGAGTTGTTACAAAAATATGCAATTATGAATAACGTATCCTCAGTACATTGCACTTATCAATATATGAGACCACATGAATTTATAATAGATCTTTGTGTCCCCAGTATACTTACAAATAATGAGAAATATTCTTCTCGGTGGCATTATCATATGTTCTCCTGCGACAAATCTCCTCCTCGAGATAGCACCTTTGTAATCATTGTAAAATTATTCTCTTTGTTAACGAAATTCGGCCTATTAAGTTAGCAAGATTGACAAGACAATTCTGACAAACGCTCTTGTGTGATTAAAGTTGTTTCCTTAAGCTATATGATTAAGCTTATTACATTGGTAATTACTCAAACATATTGAGAAATTACGAACGTAATAAACATTATCATTCTTTACGTAGTCTGTCGCGAAGAAACCTTACAATCTCCTTGTTAGCTTACTTATTTCTTTGCGCTTGTCTTGTAGAACCTGATACAGAGCACAATACAAATAATTCAGTCTAGTTTATTTGAGGAATATTTGCAATTAAATTGAAAAGTCAACTTTATATTTATAACGAGGTTGGATTTTTTAAATAGAGGAAATCTAAAATCAAAAACATTTGAAATACATGACGAAAAGTTGGTTACTAGAATAAAATTCCATCTTTTAGCCAATAGTCTTCAACACACTGTGTATATCTTTAGCTTTTACAGTCGTTGACAAATCGCTACGATTTGCTTTTGTTGGAGGAAACTATTTTGCTTGCAAACCACAAACCGGTTATAACTGAAGGTATTATTTCAAACATAGTACTCCTCTCGTAGTTAAAAACGTAATTATCAACTCTTTGAATTTCTACATTGAGATGACATCACAACTGGAACTAAAATTCTGGCAGTTAATAACAAAACTTGTTAGTTTCCATGTTAGTTTAGTTTAGTTTAGTTTAGTTTGTTAGTTAGTTTGCATCGTGACATAATTCCGTTAATATCACGTTGCAATGTCATAATACGCTGCGACAAATTCTAGATCATTCAATGTCAAGGAAGGGCTGCAGTGAGTTGCTGCTTGAAGAGGAAAGGACACTTTATTAAACAATTGAGAAAAACTGATGTACGGAACAATGAAATAATACAAATGCTGTTCAAGAGATAGTGTAAACGAAATACACTTCTTTACCGAATAAATATTTACCATCACTCCTCAGTTTACAAAGTAACTCCACAAAATGCAACTTTCGTACGGATACTGCAAAGTTGATCTTTCCAAAGAAGGAACAGTAATCGGATAAAGGCCAGTTTTCCTGAATGAGCGCTGAAAAGTATACTTTTGGCTAGTCACGGAATAATTCAAAGTATAAGTTAATGCTTTGGAAGTAAAGAAGAATACAGCCAATAAAGCTACACGATACCTTAGAAAAGCTTTTAACCTTTGTGTCGCTAAGGACTGTCGTTCTTAAAGTAATCCAGAGGGTTATTGGGAATAACATAACACGATAGTAAGGGTCCTTAACCATAGGTTAAATAATTGTTGAGAAAATAATTAGAAGAACCATTAACGCCATATTTAAAGCTAAACTATGACACACGATGCAACCTCAAACTTGATTAGTAATGATGTGAGGTGACCCGAGAAATTGTGGCAAGAGGTGACGTGAGGTAGGATGCAGTGACAACTAGAGACGTTTGAGAGTAAGTCAGAGAATATAACCCAAAGAAAGGTGAGGAGACGCAATGTATCGTCAGGAGCCTGATGTAACGTGAGTAACATGACGTGACTAGAGGAGACGTGCTGTGACGCGATGAGACATGATGTGATGGGAAGAAAGGTGATGTGACAGGATGATGCATGATGTGACGGGAGGAGTCGTGATGGGACGAGAGGAGACGTGATGTGATAGGAGGAGACGTCATGTACCGGAGGAGGCCTGAAATGATGGAAGGCACGACGACAGGAAATTTTATATGACGGGAAGAGACGTGATGTGACGGAGACATGGTGTACCCAGGGTAAACGTGAAGTGGCGGGAGAACATGTGGTTTAACGAACGGACACGTGATGTATCGTAAGGAGACGTGATTTACCGAGGGTGAACGTAAAGTGGCGGGAGAACATGTGCTGTAACGGTTGGAGACGTGACGTGACGGGAAGGGACGAGACGTTTCTTGAAGTGACACCGAGCGCCTTGAGGTGCAGTGAGACGAGCACCTTCGCCTCAGAAAGCCACCGTAGGCCTCCCGGGTCATCGATCGGCGGCGGCAGAGGACGCCTCCTTCCCCCTCTCCCCCGTCCCTCTGGCTCTGGCCGCCCCCACCCGCTGGGCCTCATCCGTGCGGGCGGGCGCCGCGCCGCCGGGGGCCGCATGACACGTCTCGCGGAGCGCCGCGACGGCGGCGGCGGCGGCAGAGACGGCGCCGACCGCAGAGCGCCGCACCTGCCGCTTGAGGACGCCACCAGCACGAGGACGGAGGACGCGGACGGCCGCAGGCGCGCCGGCGCGTGTCACGGCGCCCTCATTACCGCCCTTTGATCACCCTCGCCGCGCGCTGCCCTCGGCACGTTCGCCGCCCCGCCCGCGCTACCCTGCCCTGCCCGCCACGCCCGTCACGCGCTGAGCACCTTTTATAATTTTAAATTTTCTGCGTTACACTTTCTCATTATTTATTTATTTATTTACTTATTTATTTATTTATTTATACATACATACATAAACTACTTGAATTTTCAATACAGAAAAAAAGATCGGTTTTTGCAAAGGATTGTAAACAAAATATTCACTCCGATGTAATAAAATCTAGTTTCAAGGGTAAATCAGCAATAATATTTTTGATCTTATCCCTCATCATGTCTTTTGTCAAGGAATAATACTTCCTGCCTCGACATGGAGAACGATAATTTGAATAACTATATTTCCCACTGATTTCTAGAAGACTGGCACAGATAATGAAGTTACGTTAATGTACAGAAGCATAACAGCTAATCGAGATTTCATGGTAATACTAAAGACGACCAATGAGTTTACCATAGTTAAAACATATTATTTTACTTAGCTATCTTTATTAATAGATATAATTCTCTTTATAAACTTCTTTTAGCGGTTTTGAAACCCGCCAGGAGTATGAATGTGTGTGTCCGTATACCGTTAACGTTACCGTTACCGCAACGTTACTTACAGTGGTCGCCATATAACCTTAGTAGCACCTCAGTAGCTGAAAAGGGACCTTAAATAAATAAAACAAAAAAATTCTGTTCTTATTTCAACCCTTCAATATCTTTATTATATATTTATTCGTTCTCTCTTTATTTATTCAACCCCTCTCGTCTTGTTTATCAATCTTCTCAATTGTTTCTTTCAATTATTGGATTCTGTCGTCTCTTTAATTTTTCTGCCATTGGATTCAGCACATTTGTCGTTTTGACGATATTTTGTTAGGTTGGTTGGTTGGTTTTTCGTGTTTCCGGGCGCGTCAACAGCTTCGGTCATTATTCCCGTAAGTGTAGTACATGTTTGTTCTCGGGAGATTGCAGTGATCTTCCCCCACTGGATGGCGAGATCCGGCGCCGACCTACCGTCGGCTAGTGGGGTTTCCCCCTAACCAGGACTCTCCCACCAGCAGGGCACCGCCCCAGCCACGCTCCGCGACACTCTCTAAGCTCCCGACCGGTCTCCCGGAATATGTGGTAGTGTAGTGCATGTTAGTGGAAGTGTGTGTGTAAGGGGAGAGGACAAGAAAGAGGAAAGACAGATCGCGCGTGGCCCGTGGCCCCTTTGGTGGGGTACTGCTCCGGGTCCATTCACCTGGTGTTGATCGGAGAAACCACGGAAAACTACCGATCAGAGCAGCCGGCCGCTAGAATTCTCCTTCAGACAGCGACTGAATTCGACCTAGCTGAAAAGCTAGTGTCGAAAATCCTGCCACCGTCAGGGTTCGAACCTAAGGCCTCCCGGTCAGAGGCGCTGCAGTGACATCAGTTGATGCACTGAGCTACCGCTCCCGGTGATATTTTGTTAACATTCTGCTTTCTATGTCCTAGAAATTTTGTAACCTTTAAGTGTATGTTCTTGTTCGTGGTACGTAGTTGAACATACTACATACCTTTTCTCTTGTACCTGTTTCTTGTTCTGGAAAGCTAGGAAGTCCGGAAACGCTGTCCTCTCCCCGGGGCCGATTCCATTTGTGTCCCCTGGCGTCCCCGTCGTTGCAGTGTCTTTTATAGCTCCCAGCGCCGCTACCCGCTCCGCGGCGGGGGTGTAGCGAACAGTTTGTTTACACGCGTCGGAAACTTTCTTTCGGGCGCGCGGCGTCGGTAGGAATCTAATTAGGGGCGCGGCATTCTGCGCGTCGCCGCGTGGCGCAGCACCGCCCACCAGGACGCTGCGCCGCGCGCAGACGCCCGGCCGCGCGCAATTCGGTTAGCCAGGCGACGCCGCCGCCGCCGCCCTTGCTCATCCCTTCGCCACGTCGCCTCCCCCCTCACGTTGAGGCGCTGCTTGTGTTCCGCACCCTCACCCCTTCCCGTTGCTCTCCGCTCTCTCTGCCTCTCGTGAAGCCGCTGTCCCCTTTACAAACCGTTTCACCCCGCTCCAACGCACACTACTCCGCGCTTCTCGGCTGTGCTCTTCCCTGGCCTCTCCTGCCCCGCCACGCCCCGTTGCCCTGCCTTGACATTCATCGCCTTGCCCCCACACCGTCCCGCCACGGTGCCGTTCCGCTGTAGCTCCGCTCCGGTTCCGCTCCGGCTCCGCTCCGGCTCCGCTCCGGCTCCGCTCCGGCTCCGCTCCGGCTCCGCTCCGGCTCCGCTCCGGCTCCGCTCCGGCTCCGCTCCGGCTCCGCTCCGGCTCCGCTCCGGCTCCGCTCCGGCTCCGCTCCGGCTCCGCTCCTCCGGCTCCGCTCCGGCTCCGCTCCGGCTCCGCTCCGGCTCCGCTCCGGCTCCGCTCCGGCTCCGCTCCGGCTCCGCTCCGGCTCCGCTCCGGCTCCGCTCCGGCTCCGCTCCGGCTCCGCTCCGGCTCCGCTCCGGCTCCGCTCCGGCTCCGCTCTGGCTCCGCTCTGGCTCCGCTCCGCTCCGGCTCGGCTCCGCTCCGCTCCGGCTCGGCTCCGCTCCGGCTCGGCTCCTTGATTGATACATAAGCGATTCCAGTCAACTGCTAAGGTCATTGGTAGTGAATCACAGGGGGTGCGATGATCTTCGTTTGCTAGCTGGCGAGATCCGACGCGTACTTATGTCGGCTTGCGGTGATTTTCCCCAACCAGGTACCAGCGAGGCACCGCTCCAGTTAGGGTAAGCTCTGATCACTCACATGTGTGGTAGTGTAAAGCATGTAAGTGTAAATGTGTAAGTAAGGGATGATGCAAGGACAAAGGAAAGGGAGGAAGGATCCTGTGAGGTCCTTAGCCATTTGTTTAGGCTCCGTTATTCGCCTGGTGTTGATCGCTTTACACCTTTTCAACCCCTCTCCCAGCTCCACTCACCTACCCAACACACTTTCCAACTCTGCCTCACCCCAATATTCCCCATCCCTACTGCAGAGTTCCGACGTGCGGCGCCTTGGTGCCCGCCCTTTCCCGCACGTTCTCAAACCCTACATCGGTTTGCTAGGGCCCCTTTCCCTGTTGCGTCTCACCCAGCCCTCCCACCGGCTGTGCCTCACTTTCCATCAAAGAACACCGCCCCACCCCGCACAGCTTCTACTCCACCTCTGCTTACGCCCTCGTCCCGCCTCCCGTTCCCCTGCACACTGTCTTTTACGCTCTATTTCCTCGCCCGCTCCTTTCTCTCTCCCCTCCCTTCACGTCCCTCCCACGCCTTTGCCCTTGTCTTCGCCCTCGCCCTGCATCCTCTCCGCGCGGTCGCCAACTCCCCAGTCTTTATTTGCCGAAGATGCTGTCGGTTCCAACGGACGCTGTTCGACAAAGACGAGGCACGTCGGCCAACTTTCGGCTGTTGGCGCGGGCGAGAAGTAGACTGGGAGGGCGGAGGGAAGGAACTTGGCGGCGGCGGCGGCGGCGGCGGCGGCGGCGGGGGCTGCGGCGGCGGGCGGCGTTGCGAAGCTAAATGAAGGTTTTACGATGTCAGAGAAAGGAACCGGAATAAACTTCTTTTCCCCTCACTCTTTCACGCAAGTGTTTTAGCCAGGTGTTAGGGAAGAAGATTTCTTCCCGTAAGTTCAGGCCAGTTTATTCTTTTTCAGGTCGTGATTTTTAGAGCCAGACGAGGCGACGAGAGAAGAGAAACAAAAAGAGCTTTAAACTTGTTAATTTGTTCGCTTCTGTAACATCTCTTGCTCTGAATTAAAAATTCATTGCGTCTCCTGTTGTGCAATAATTGTCGAGAATGAAGTGGGTTTTAATTTCCATTTCCTTACTTGCCAGTGGCAATTTAAAAACGCAAAATGGTGTGTATCGGAGAGCAATTTGTATTTGTATTTATATTGAGTTGTCAGTATGCATCGGAACCCATGTGCCTGCGTATATTTGCCCGTGCATTTCCCTTGTAGCGTGTTGCAAATATAATTACTTATATAAATATTGCATCGATAAAATAGAAACATTAATAACAAACATTACAATTATTATGCAACATGCAAGAAAATTAAAACAGAAAATAAAAACATGGAATTAATTCTCAATATTCTTGCATTCTCAAATGTTTGTTAAAATTAATACAAAAAATATTGTGTAACAATAGATTCATTCAGTCGTACAGGACATGAATTTTACTTCGATTTTTTTCATTTAACGGCTAGTGAATATTACGTTTTATATTCCAGAGTTAAAATATTAAAGAAGTTGGCATGAGATAAAAGAAAACTATAATTGTATCAAATTTCCATAGAGGAAAACAGGTTGTAAACAGTGAAAGATGATGAAAATAAAGGTCAATTATTATTTCAGGAGCTATGATATTTTTCGTACTTCGTTATGTCATATGTGTATTTTACATATCTACTTTTCCGTATTTAAAGTAGTTCACGTATAATACATACACACATAATAGAACACGAATAGCAGTCGGTGATGCTTTCTCGAACAGGGTGGTTTAATAATGTAGCTGAGATAGGACGTAACGGAACCCATATTTATAATATTCTGAGCTAAAAAATGACTCGTCGCGGCCAATGTGCATACTATTTTTTTCACAGCTATCTCTGACCAAAATTTACTTAGTTCACAATTTATATTATAATAAAACAACCTTAATACAATCCAGAATTTAAACAAAATAAGATATTGCGTTACCCATACAATGGAAGCTTCGTTGCAGTAGGTACAACACAAGTTGTTTCAGTACTCATCGTGTGTAATATTCGGTTTAATTCAGTATTCAAAAGAGCATGCATTTGCCATTGCATTCTCTTTTGATGCCTGGTAGGTAAATTTGTAGATTTCGTATTACCAATTTCCTGTGAAATCCAACTTCAAAAATAAGAATGCAAAAAATATTTTATTAAAAATATTTTTGAAATTTTAAATTAAAGTTTTATTTTGAGTTGCTTTCGAAGATTTACAAAATTGAATATTTCATGACAAAGAAAGAAAATGAATCATTCTTACTGACCTGCATCCAATGTATCCAATAAAGGCAAAATAAGTCATTTGCTAATATGAAATATAAGTTTCAAAGAATGGCATAGTTCAGGTAATTAATACAAATGAATTGGCCTACGGTTTGGGTCTCTCTAAAAACGAGTTACCGAAATTTTTAGTTACAAACGAAACTTGGGTTATGTTTTCAAACATTTTCTTGGTGTAGGCAAACCTACAAATCAAAACTTTAAAATATCAATTCAAATGAGAATACTGTACTCTAAAATTCAGTGGTGTTATTGATTACGGTTTTTAGTTGTTAGCAGAAAGATACCTGTTGTAAATGAAACTCTTTAAATTCAGCTGTGAAATTACTTAAAATCATAATATTTAAGAATTTTTCATTTTAAAAACTTGTGTATTTTTATGTAATAACTTTATTACGGAATAATGTATTTTATAATAATAGTGGAATCTATTAGCTAGTAGTAGAAAAGATTAGTATATATTTGGTTCTTAGAATTACATCGGTTACATTTTTGTTTGATACATAACTGAAAATATTCCTGTTGATCATACATTTTCATTTTCATAAAACTCCATCATGTTTTTTTCTCACAACGATCGAGTGACATATTTATGAACTTCAGTATTTATGTGTGTTTCGTTTTTATGCCAGATCCTATTAAGTCATTAACTACCCAATATAATAAAAAAATCCATGTATAAAATATTGAGTTATGTAATATTAACGCCACAGTCTCCTCTCCTATGTCCTCTCTCTTCATTTGGATTGAGTTGAGTAAATATTTCGTAAATGAAGAGGAATATTCTTCATACAACGCTTTTTACATATCTGTTTCAGCATAACGAATTATATAATTTTTGAAGTGCAGTAATTTCATAAAAATTTTAATGGTTTTCTAAGAAAAACAACAAAGAACAAACTTAGTTTTCTACCATTATCTGGACGAATGTCAGTTGTTAACGATATTTTGACCAGATGTCATGAGCAACATCTCTTCGAAATTATTTTACAGCAATAATTCCATATCTCGTCGCAAGCTAGCGCTGCGGTCACCGGTTGCCACGAAATGGCAAATAAACTCGAAATCACACGCGCAATTTCAAATTCACGGTCCCCTTCCACCTTCACTTTATTTACGGCCGGCCGTTGGAATCGGGCAATGCGCGTTGGGTCAGGTTTACGCTCTCCAGCCCCGTCATACGCTCATTACGATTTTCCTCGTCCGGCCGTGTCGCATCGTGACTAGTTGACAACGAGGCTCCGCGAGGCGTGCCCAGTGCGGAGGGCCCTAATTAAACATTTTTAGCGCGCTATCACCGGCCAGAGGCGGCGACCAGTGGACGGGAGACGCACAATGGGAATTATTCCAAAAAAGGAGGCCAAATTTCTAGAAAAGTATCCTAAGTGCTCCAGAGTATGTATGGTATACATTTTAAACTTTAAAAAGAGAAAATATTTTTTGTTAAAATGGAAAAAAAATGGCTGGAAAAATTCAATATGTTCGCCAAATACACAAGATTATTAGTTGATAAATTCGTTAAGATGCAACATTTTTGGGTATGGATTATTTAAATTTATTAACAAATAAGTTTTATTGTGAACAGTGATATTTCATATATTGTTGTATCGCTCACTACTAGCTACATTTTTGACCTTCTAAGAGAAAATAATTGATTAAATCAACGAACGCTACCACATGATTAAGCCCCATTCGTAAAAATTACTGAATCGTCAAACAACGATAAATTTTACAGTTTTCATTAAAGTTATTTAGTATTTCAGCTAAAGTCTTGAAACCCATCTCGAAATCCTTGCTATTTCTTAAGAGCATTTTTACCCTTGTAGATAGTTAACTTTCGACAACTACATGAAATTTTCTGCCTCTCTCCGGCAAGGTCCCTTTTTGCAAAAAAAATGCATTCAACAAAACAAAGTGATGGCGACTGTGAGAACAAACCTTAACATCAATTATAAACTCTACTGTATATTCCATTCTTATCCCGGTCAAAAGAAAATTATAGAACTCCTCACCAAATTTAATATGCTAAATAGTATTTAGCTAATGACTATACATTGGCTGCCCTATGTATAACATCTAGATTTAGGATGTATGTATGTGTATCCCATGAAAATGTGTAACTAGTATGTGAATTTGTAAATACTGTATTTTTGTAACTGTGGTCGCCAATGACCTAGCTGTTCATAAGACGACCTTAAATAAATAATTTAAAAAAGTTTCTAAAACTGTTTGCAATACAAAAACTTGTAAGAATTGACATCACTCTTCTGGTATCATGCGTGTTGTAGAAATGTTTGTCAACCACAAACTGCTAGAAAAGATGAAGTAGAAAACTTAGCCATTACAATATGTGACACTGAACGCTAATAATACTCTTCATTGGAACGCATTCATAGAAAATTCGGTTAGATGATTTTTATCCAACTTATTCGGATTTTTCCCCACTGTGGGGCGATGACCGGGAGGTCCTAGGTTTTGAGTCCTGACGGCGGCATGATTTTAGACATTAGCTTTTCAGCGAGGTCGAATTCAGTCACTGCCTGGAGGAGAATTCTAGCGGCCGGCTGCTCTGATCGGTAGTTTTCCGTGGTTTCTCCGATCAACACCAGGCGAATGCCGGAGCAGTATCCTAACAAACGGGTCACGGACCGCGCACGATTTTTCCTTCCTCTTCCTTGTTCTATCCTCTTCCCTTACACACACACTTACACTAATATGCACTACACTACCACATTCCGGGAAAGCGGTCGGGAGTTTAGAGCTTGTTCCGGCTGGGGCGGTGCCCCGCTTGTGGGAGAGTCCTGGTTAGGGGGAAACCACGCTAGCCGACGGTAAGTCGGCGCCGGATCTCGCTATCCAGCGAGGGAAGATCACCGCCATCTCCCAAGGGGGAAAATACATTTCACTTACGGGAGTAATGACCTAAGCTGTTGACGCGCCCGGAAGCACCCACTGTGCGGCGGGTGTAGGCAACTCCTCCCACGCAGGTCACGCTAAAATAGCGCGCGCGTACTGCTGGCGTTTTCAATAAAATACCATCGGCAACGCGTTTATTAACCAGCGTCCTTGCGTGGAGACCTGCGTCGTTTTTTATTGCCGAGTTTATTGGATTCGACCGCTGTTCCACAGTCGATCTGATGATCGATCTGTGTCCCTCCGCGTCCCACTCGTGCGGCCGATCGCGTTGACAATTTTATCCGCTGAGCCAAATAGCGTTCATTGATTTTTAATTATGTGTTATAGCTAAACGTTTGTGTATTGAACAAGAAATGATGTGAAAATAGAATTAAGTATAAGAGTAAATGTTGCCATGTCATGGACGTTATTTGTATCTGGTGTTGGAAAAGTTATTAGTTGCATCAGGATTGATAGGTGTTGTGCGTGACCTAGGGTCTTTTAATAACGTTTGTATATTAGGCAGGTCTCATTTCATCAATTAATGTTTTACAATTTTGCAGCCATATTTCCTAGTTTACACTAAATATATTCTTTCGTTGTTCTTTACTTCTGTTGTTTGATTATTTTTATCAAATACGTAAATTATGCTTTCAGAAATACTAATTTCTTATTATTAAATAGTTGAGTGAACATGAAAATAGTTAGCACACTCAATTCTTTGTTAATTTATCGTCTTACCTCATTCCCTTATTCTCTTGAGTTTTCCATTTTGAAAATATTCCTAAATAATTAAAATAATTAAATTGTATTAGTCTATTATTATTATTATTATTATTATTATTATTATTATTATTATTATATTAATATAATGTTTATTAATATAATGATTATTATAATTTACTGAGGAAAATAATTAACAATTTTGCTACCTAACACTTTTCTCTGCGGTGTTATACCTTGTTTAAATGAGATTAAATAATGTTTGAAAATATTAATTAAGATTATACATCTAAAAAATGAAACAGATGATATACAAAATTTTGTAATCAAAATATTAAAAGGAAATAATATTTCCTCAGACATTCGTGTATGCCGTTTTCTATAACGAATATTTACAAAATTAGAAGATATTTTATAGATTTTTCGAGTACAAAATATTAAAAGAAAACCTTTCCGATGCTGTATTCAACGCAAGGTTTTATTTAGGCAGAACGTTCGTTTTCGTGTTTCTCTCGGAAACCACTTGATCCCTCGGAGGCTCCCCTTTCGTCACTGCATCCGTCGTCTTTCCCCGATAAGTGCGCTGCGAGCACCGAGCCTTCAATTGGAGTGGAAACCGACGACCCGGGCGCGGCGCCGCCCCGCCGAGGCCCTGGCGGAGCAGCCATTTCCGGTCGGGGCTGCGTCGTCCCGAGCGGCGGCGGCGGAAGTAGCGGTCGGGGGAATATGTCGTTCTTCCTCCTTATCTGCGTCCCGCGTACGTGTTCTGCAGAAGTGCGCGCGTTCAACGCGATAAGGTCCTACGCCGCCGCCTCCAGGCGTTTTTCTCCCGCTGACGGCCGCCAGGAGCGCTGCTGTAGAGGCCGCGGCGGGCGTCCGGTGCTGCGAAAAGAGATATACATCTTTCGCAGAAGGACGCGGAGGGTGGGGGCGGAGCGAAAAGGAGGAACAAGCCGGGGGAGGTGAAGAATCTCAGTTGCGATTTTACAGCTTGGGTGGAAGACAGAAAGATGATATAAAAGAAGGTCCAAGATGTAAATGGAAGTGGAGTTTAGAATGTCAAAAATGTGGTGGAGACGAAGTCGAAGTTGTGGTGTCACAAGTAAGAGCGATGAACTCTGGTTCACAATAAGTAAAGGAATAATGTTTAAAACTTCTATTGCAGCTTCTTAGTATTAATACATTATTTATCTGGTCAGAATAATGTTAAAAACGTCTATAGTATACACGAGACGTCCAAGTTTACCACTTTTCACAAAGAAAATGTGGAACGTAATCTCATATAACGAAGGTACACACGTGAAATCTCTATCAAACACGTCTGAAACAAATAAATGGACATTCACCTTTAGAATATGGCATTAACGTAGAGTGGAACAATTTTGAAAATACAATAAACAAAAGCATATGAAGCTATTGAGATAAGGAATAAACATAGAAAAAGAAAAGGCCAGAAAATCTGGAACGATGAGATTGCTGCAGACATACGTGAATAGAAAAATGCCTATCAAGAATTACTTCAGAAAACAACACAAGAGAGGAAAAAGAACTACATATGAAAAACGAACCACGCAAAGCAATTAGTGAAAAAAGCTCACTAAGAATCGTGGGACTTTTTCATCAGCACATTTGAAAATGATGTTCATGGTAGGCAGAATCTGACTTACAAGATCATGAAACATTTAAAATCAGAGGAAAAGGGCTAACCAGAACTAAATGTAATAAAGAAAGATGACTGGATAAAATATTATAAAGATCTCCTGTATGACCCCACTGTAATCGGTGAAGATAAGTCTCAGTACAACAACCCTTACATAGACCCTTTGAGAAAACGTGAAATGGAATATGCAGTGTCAAGCATTGAAAATAGAAATGCTCCTGATGTTGATGATATCAATGCAGAACTGCTAAAATACGGAAGTGAAGAACTGAAGAACAGACTATTGACTATCTTGAACTATATAATAATTGTTGGAGAAAGTGGCAAATACCTGATGCATGAAAGAAAGCAAAAGTCATCTCTTTTTAAGAAATGAAATAGAAGCCAACCACAGAATTACAGAGCAATGAGCTTGTGGATCTGTAGTTATAAAGTTTTCACAAAAAAATAATAAATGACTCGCAACAATCTCAGATTCACTGTTATTGGAAGAAAAAAGTGGCTTCAGGCAAGGAAGATAATGCACAGAAAATGTGTTTACCATAAACCAACTAAAAGAGACGAGAGTTCAATTTAGAGACCCACATATCTTTTATAGATTCTGAGTACGCGTTTGATAGAGTTAATCGTGAACTTCTCTCACGTCAGATTCTTCAAAAAAGGGTATCCTTTCCATTTGATAGAAGTTAGTAAATCCCTTAATCACAAAACAAATAGTAATTTACAAGTTGGGAACAAAATGTTAGAAGATAAGTCAACAGAGGTGTAGGAGAAGAGTGTAGCTTGTCCCCCACTTTGTTTAATATTTATATCCACGACATTATAAGAGAATGGAAAAGTTTAAATAAACCAAGTATTTGGATAAATCCAAATACGCCTCTAAAATCACTTCTGTATGCTGATTATCATATAATTATAGGAGAGAACGAAATAAGTCTGCAAAAGTCCTTGTACCAGCTAAATATAATGTACAAACCATATTGTCTCTCAATATCTGCCTCTAAAACTAAAGTGATGGCATTCAGGGGCGAATTTCCTATCAGAACTAAAATAGTAACAGACAAAGTAATAGAGCAAGTAACATTTTAATTATTTGGGATGTGATAGCACATACGATTGCAGTGATATGAAAACCAAATTAGTTTTCTAACATACGGAACAATAAACAAATACCTTTGCAATAAGACCAGAAAAGAAAGTTAAAATTGTATAAAGTCATGGCAGTACCACAAAGGCTTTACGGGTGTGGATCATGGACAATAAGAAAACAAAATAAAATGAAGATACAAGCGTCGGAAATGAAATTACTCCGGTGAGTAAAACGCTGCACCCTAATGGATAAAATAAAAAACAAAGGTATAAAACAGGAACTTAATATATTTTTATCAATGAAAAAAATGAATACGGATCACGGCGTGTACATCACTTAAGAAGAATGTCTCACGAAAGGTTCCCCCGACATGCCTTTCTGTGCAGGCCACGGGGAGAAAGGAACATTGGCCGTCCACAACAGAGATGGTATTTTAAAGACGGAACAAGGAATCTCCCTACTCCGGTAAGTGAAGAAGAAGGACCCGTGATATTTTTGACATCGTTACCCTGATTGGTGTACCATCCTTCACTAGAATTTTGCAGGCACATGAACTCTCAGAACGGGAGAGGTGACTCAAGGAATCAAGGCATTTCACTGCAGTGCCTCTGATCGGGAGCTCCTAGGTTCGAGTCTCGATAGTGGCAGGAAATTTCGACACTAGCCAAAAAGCTAGATTAAATTCACTCGCTGTCTGGAGGATAATTCTGGGGGGCAGGGGTTGTGTCCCGCTGGTGGGAGATATCTGGATGACGGAACCCCGTTAGCCGGCGGTAGGTCAGTGCCGGATTTTGTCAGCTTATGGGGGACGATGACTGCCTCCTCTCAATGAGAACACATGCACTAAACATACGGAATTTGTGACCTTAGCCGTTGGCACCCGTAATCACTAATAAACCTGCTCACTACCATCGATGATCTTAAGATCATTGCCTCTATTGTTGACCTGTTTTTTTTATATATGCATCTCTCCAAAAAGTAAATGGGAAGAAAGTGGTTGTGAAAGGGCAAAAAGAAGAAAAAGGGCAGGGTTGTGGAAAAGGACTTCAATTAAAATAGTTTACTTGCGATGTAAAAGGGGAAATATGGGGGTGGAAACCAATGAAAGATGTGATGGAAGGGGAAGTCTAAATAGAAGAATTAGTTCTGAAAGCGACTCAGATCACATTAGAAAAGTTAATTGTTTATTCATTACTCATTTAAGAAAGGTTTATTTCTATTTGATGTGTGTTTAATGGTTTATATCTGCCATTAAATCCATTTTAATAACTGTTAGTGCTTTTAAAATCATTTCTTACTCATTTCCTAAGTAATTCCTCGACTTCATAATAACAGCCACGATCGCTGTAAAATATTTTAGATTACATTAATTATGAGTATAAAAAGTATTTCTTAATAAAAGAAATGCCACGACCTGCATTGCTTATTTTACGTCTATTCGCTGTATATAATTAATTATTTTAAACAGTAAAATGCTTGGAACTTCAAATTTCAGCTCTATGAAATATATACAACATTATAATTTTATAGTTTATATTTTCATAATATATTTGTATCTTTATGTATCTTTCACCTATTTAAATATAATTAGTGTTAAAACGTTCGGACATATTCCAGATAACTGGAACTACTGAGTCACACGAACTGTAACGCAGCTATCAGCGTAGTAAGGAGCAGCAAATTTGTAGTGGAATCAAGAATATTAAATTTATTTAGTACAATTCCCATGTATCTAATGTTGCATGTGCATGGCATGACGGATCAGAGGGACATTTTATATTAAACTGTGAAGCATGCTTCTGTGCCGACATGGATGGCCGAGGTGGCTAAGAGCAAGTACCGACTCAGCGCTTCGGTCCAAAGGGTCGCGGGTTCGAGTCCCGCCTTGGACATGGCTGTTTGTCCCTTGACTTTGTGTGTGTGTTGTCGCGGAGGGCCTCACGTTCTGCTGACCCCAGATCGGAGGAGCCCGCAAGAGTGTTTGTCTAGTGTATGGTCGAATATGCGTCCTTTCGGGACCTAAAGGGCAACCGGCTGTCGGCTGGATAAAAGCCCTAGGGGAAAAAAAGCATGCTTCTGTTCGGTACAAAACCCGCACAATTTGACATCCCAACTATTGGCACTGTGCCGCAATTTAATTCTTAGCGCCAGGACTTGGCATTTGGTCACTTTTAAACACTTCTAACGCCTAAAACTATTAATATTTTATTGCATAGTTTTGAAACAGTATTTTTAAAGTACATTTTATATAATTGTTACATAATTTTATGTATGTAAAACTTAATAATTATTTTTTTTGTTGCAGGTAAGTTAACTGGAAACAGAAGTTTGTAGAGTATTTTCCAGTGAATGTGAGTACCAAAGTTTTATAAAACTATAATATTTTTGTAAACTAAATGGTATATTCCTATTCATTTTTTATATTTAATTTCTGAAATATTTCGTATTTTAATAACTACTTATCTTCGTTGCCCGACTAATATTCCATTTATTACTGTTACGATTAATTTAATTTCTTTTAGTATGCCCTGCTATGCTCATTAGCTCTCTCAATATTCAACCATAAGTGTTGTAATTTTACTTTGATTTTGTTCGTGAGAATCGACATATAATACGTTACCTTTTATATGATGACGTGCAACTCTGTACAGAATTGCGATTCCTGAAAGTTCTGCTGGTTTCAATCTGTTATCGAACCGATAGTAACTACTATAAATTTTCAGCCTTTTCCTTTCTTTCAACAATGAGGCATTTTTATGACATTATTACAACTTTATATTGATCTCATTAACGATAGGAATACATTTTCCATTGTACATTAAAATTTCCGTACGGTTTTCTGAGTAAAATTCGTAATCTTACTGTGATGACTTCTCGGATGATTTCTCGGGGGTCTTCGGGATATATGTCGCCCGTGGGATGCCCCTTCGATCGTGATGTATACTAACAGCGAGATAAGTTTACCAATATCGCCAGAAAGTTCTAACTTATACAATACTCTCATATGATAGGATACATTTATTTCGTATAATTTTCGAAAGCGGCTTGCCCTGCCTGTGCTCCGAATGAAACGCCTAGCCTCAAGTGGCTCTGGTGAAAATCATACCCGTCTTCGTCTCTATTCTAGCATAATTTCCTTCGACACGTAGTCTATTTTCATTTAAATTACAAGTTATAAAGTACACTGCAGGTTAAACTGATATCCTTAAATTCTAATTTGCAATAAAAATACAATACAAAAATCTCCCAATTAATAGTAAGTTTCCACTTCCCTATCATTAAGTTTTTATCCAGCCTTGACTGAAGTAATATTCGTACCGCCCTGAGCGTTTGCTTACGAGAGAATGATCATTTCGACCTTCATTCAGAAGCCCGACTTTAAAGGCCGTCTTTCTATTTTCTGCGTACCACGTCCCGGGGCAATGCTTCCCAAAAGAAAAGCGCTCCGACATCAAGCATTGTTGATCGGTCGTCCTAACAACGCCTATTCGTTAACTTTCAACGTTTTGTATGCATAAAATCACATTAAAACTACAATGCCTGATGCCGATTTCCTATATGAAATACTGTGGTGTTTTCTGGCTTATCACATATAATGTTAAGGCCTTAAGTGAGATAACAGCAACAAATACATATACCGCAGAAGACAATGTATGTACGAATGTATTTACGAATTTTAGGCAATGTTAAAATAGTTTATTCTCTACATCATTGTAATCCTTCACCAAACATTGTTCATTTTGTTTTTTGTGAAACCATGAAAAGATACATCGAAAAAAACTTTTTTTTTAAATAAATCGAATGAGTTAGGTATGAAACTTTTGTTTTAATGAGTTCACTCCAAAGCGTCGCCATTAAAAAGCACTACACGTGCTTGCGGTGAGAACTTATGTTAAAGTTCGCTTAGTCAAACTACTGTTTCTGGAGGTGATTATTAACATTGTTACTGCAAGTTACAGTAGCAACTTTGAGTTTTGCGTTTGCTGTTGGTGTTTGTCTTTCTTTGAATAATACATTTGTTCGGAACACTATTGTTGATAGGGAAGTTGCAATAAGGAAAATAGAGGTAAGAAGTTGCTCGTGTGAACATGTACTCAAATATTTTTTGTGTTGTTTGATTTTAGTGCTTGTCAATAATGTTAATACATTTCAAATAATAGTGGAGAACTCTAAACGGTATTTTAAATATAAGTAAATAAGTATTTTAAATAATTTTAAATAAACTATCGGTATCAGTACCTTAAAGTGTTCATAATTTTCAAGTTTAAGTGACTAATTTTGCCTAAAAGTAAATATAATTTGAGCCAAAAAGCATTCGGAGAACGTACACTGTATTGAAAATAAGAAGTATTCTGACAATAGAAAATTATTTGTTTACTCCATTCTTGCTCAAATCAAAATTCATTTTGATCTACGTACAGAAATATATAAAACCACAATATTCAACACCGTGTTTAACATGCTTTCTTTACACTTGAATTTTTTAAACGGTGTCAATAATTTCCATCAAAATTTGTTTTCATATTGAGTTAGAGAATACAATTTTCTGACTATTTCTTTATCCAAATTCCTATTCTTTGTAAAATACATACGTCAAAGATACGAATCATTGTGTGGACAAATTCATGGAAGAAAAACGGAAGGGCAGTAGTTTTTTCCCCAACAAAGTTTGTCGACCATATTAGTCGTCGCTCCTGCAACAGAGAGATCAACGTTTTGTTGGCCGTCCGCTACCTGGCCTCACGCCAGCCTCAAGCTATCTGCTTTCTCCGGCCCCTCATTCTGGGCACCGGACTGCACCACCGCTACGACCCCGTTCCGAACTTTTTCCTTCGTTCATGCTTGCCCACTATTCTTCCCCTGCTCTGTCCGAATCCGCTCATGTTAAGCCCTCGCTTTAGTACCACTTCGCACCTGCTCATCTCTGCTCTAGCTTCACTCTCGGAAAATCCCGACTTTTCTTCTTCCACGCTTCCTTCTCTTTTTGAACCCCTTTCAGTCTCTACTTTGTCCTCTTTCACATGGCCGACCTCACTTTTATGCGATACAGTTTTGGCTCCGCTCTCGGTCCGTGCCGTACCACCCCGCTCCCCACTTCACGTTCCGCGCCTCCCCTCCTTTCTCAACCACACCTCCCCCTCCCCTTTCACTTCGCCTCAACCACAGCACAGCACCGCACCCCACCTCACGCCACCTCACCACACTCCACCCCGCTTCGTAGTGCTCTACCCCACTCAGTTTTTTTTTTTTTTTTTGCATGGCATCGCTCCTGCCCCCTCCACCCGCTCCTATCCGTCCCGACCTTCTCCACTTCCACCAGTTCCACTGTATGTTTCCACTTCATCTTCCTACACTTCGTTTTCCTCTTAATTTTTCTCCACTCCGTCGTTCTCCTCTCCGTCTTACCTCTTGAGGTGACAAAGAACTTCAACTGTTTTGACTGTAGTATCTCCGATTGGAAGGTCCTCAGGCTCGAGACCCAACGATGGCAGGATTTCGGCACTAGCTACATAGCTAGGTCGATTTCAGCTGTGGTCGAGAGGAAACCTCTAGCGGTCAACTGCTCTAATAGGTAGTTTTCCGTCTTTTGTCCGATCAACACCAGGCGAATGCCGGGGCATCACTCTAAGAAATGGGCCACGTACCGCACGCGATTTTCTCTTCCTCTTCCTTGTCCTATCATCACCTCTTACATACAAACACGCAATACTCTTCCACAAATGACCGGAAACCAGTCAGAAATGCTGAGTTTGTTCCGACTTGGGCGGTGCCACGCTGGAGAGAGTTTACTGGAGAGGGAAAACCCGCAATGCGGCACCGGATCTCGACATTCAGCGGGGAAAGAACGCTACAATGACACTACACTACCTTACATCTACGAAATTAATTACTATTGCTGCTCTCAAGCTCGGAATCACGAAATAATCATTGTCTCCAGTACGTCTTTCCGCATTCCGTCTTTCTCCACTCTTGTCTTTCTCCACTCTTGTCTTTCTCCACTCTTGTCTTTCTCCACTCTTGTCTTTCTCCACTCTTGTCTTTCTCCACTCTTGTCTTTCTCCACTCTTGTCTTTCTCCACTCTTGTCTTTCTCCACTCTTGTCTTTCTCCACTCTTGTCTTTCCCCACCCTTGTCTTTCCCCACCCTTGTCTTTCTCCACTCTTGTCTTTCTCCACTCTTGTCTTTCTCCACTCTGTCTTTCTCCACTCTTGTCTGTCTTTCACTCTTGTCTTTCTCACTCTTGTCTTTCTCCACTCTTGTCTTTCACTCTTGTCTTTCTCCACTCTCTTTCTCCACTCTTGTCTTTCTCCACTCTTGTCTTTCTCCACTCTTGTCTTTCTCCACTCTTGTCTTTCTCCACTCACACTCTTGTCTTTCTCCACTCTTGTCCCCACTCTTGTCTTTCTCCACTCTTGTCTTTCTCCACTCTTGTCTTTCTCCACTCTTGTCTTTCTCCACTCTTGTCTTTCTCCACTCTCTTGTCTTTCTCCACTCTTGTCTTTCTCCACTCTTGTCTTTCTCCACTCTTGTCTTTCTCCACTCTTGTCTTTCTCCACTCTTGTCTTTCTCCACTCTTGTCTTTCTCCACTCTTGTCTTTCTCCACTCTTGTCTTTCTCCACTCTTGTCTTTCTCCACTCTTGTCTTTCTCCACTCTTGTCTTGTCTTTCTTGTCTTTCTCCACTCTTGTCTTTCTCCACTCTTGTCTTTCTCCACTCTGTCTTTCTCCTCTCTGTCCATCACTCCGCTCAGCCCATCTCCGCGCACTGTTTCAACTCACATTATCCCCGCTCCACCCAACTCCATCCCGTGCTGCTTTGCTCCGCCGCGTCCCAGTTGCTTGCGGCGGCGGCGGCGGTGGCGTCCAGAGCGTCCGCCATTAGCGAGAGGAAGCGCGCGGCGGCTGCGGGGGAGGAGGCGAAGGTAAAAAGAGGCGCCCGCCACACTGCATCACCCCTCCTCCTCCCCCGCCCCCGCCCACCGCCGTTGTCTTGCGCTTTTCACTCGGCGCCGCGTCGCAATGGGCGTCGCTTTAGAGAGGTGGACCCCGTCAGAGCAAAACATGGCGGGCGGGGAATATTATGCGCCCAGGGGAACGCTCGTGGAAGAATGGGTGCGAGCCAGTCGCTGCCAAGAACGCAGCAGAACTATAGATGCGGTATTTCGGAAATATATATTGCGTTTTACGTGTAATGTTATTTTACGTTTAATAAGATTTCATCTTTCGCGGTTTCGTATTATGGAAATTTTGATTTATATCTTACGTATTACATTGAAATGGCAATTATTCGTATCAGAAACAATGTCTTAAAATAATGTAGTAAGTAGACACAAATTTATGAGACAGTATTTTAATAATCGATTCTAGGAAGCTAATGAACCAAGTACTGGCTTCCCGTGTTGTGGCCCCGAGTTTGATTCTCGGTCGATAGAAAAATAAGAGTTGAAGCTTTCCTTTAAAATCTCAGTTTCTGTGGATGTGGGACGAAGAAAAACTCCGGTAGGTGGAGTTTGCCAGTTACGGTGAAAGGAATACGTCATGTTCACCACATGTCTCTGTTACTTAAGCGTGGTAATTAAACTAGGCTCAGACATGTGGGAGACTATTAGCCAGCCGGGAATTCGGACAAACGTCCCAAAATGCCAAATACAGACATACAAATTTTAATTATCAATTTTGACTCTGAAGCAATAGGGAACGAAATCATTTTCTACAATATACAAGCTATTTTTTAGTGCTTAGACAGATATATTTCAGCAATTATGTCCCTAAGTTCATGATTTTTAATACAGCCAAGAAACATCACAGAAGACAAGAATCCAATTATTAGTTGTCTGGGAAACCTCTTAAGAAGCAATATTTATTTTCTACATTGTAATAGATTCTTTCTTTTTTTCTTTCTTTGTTAAGAATGGAATTCCAAATGATTTTCGTGGAATCCTTGCAAATAAAGAAAATTTTCTGATATTTTTTTTTATTTACCGTTATTTAGTTCCATTTCTTTTTCAAATTCTGTACCTTCTTCCGTGGCCATTTTTAAATTTTGAAGTAAAATCCTCTACGTTTTTTTTTCTTATTTGTTGATGTTTCCAGTCACTCATTTATTTTATAAGGACTTTTGTTCCATTCTAATTAGTATGTACTCTGTTATTCAACTTCAGTAATTGAATTATTATTATTATTATTACTATTATTATTATATCCCATTCAATTTTTTACGGACAAAGTTCTCCTGAAGATTGTAGAAAATGAAGCTGCAAGTAGGACCCATACAGAAATAATATGGATCCCCTCGCACAAAAAAAATCATTGCCAACGAGGAAACGGATGCAGTCGCTAAACTAGCCGCATCATTTTTATCCGCCGACAATCAAATTAAAGGCACTTTCCAAGACTTCAAAAAGTTTGTAAAAGACTCCTGGCTCTGTTATTGGTACTCTAACTGGAAGTTGAATGTTTCCAAACTCCATTTAGTCAAACAATCCATCCTTGACCCAGTTTTACCCGGAAAACAATTTATGAGAACAGAGCAGGTTATAATCACAAGACTGAGGATAGATCATTTCAATCTCAATTTCTGCCATTTATTCAAGAGATCTGATACAGAACCGTATCCAACGTGTGGTGCAGCAGTTTCCACCTCCCACCTCATTTTTGAATGCCCTGCTACAAAGAATATTAGAAAATTTCTGAAAATAGAAGAAATCCTAAAATCAGTACTCAGTTCCACAGACGGATGTACCAAAGTAATAAAACGTTTAGAAATTACAAAACTTAAAAACCATTTATAATTAAAATATTGTAAGACCTTAGATTGAATGTGTAAAAATTTAATCTTATGTTTTTCCTTAAAATTGTATAATGATACTGGTCGCTTATGACCACGATGTTATAAAGTGACTTTTAATAACTAAATTAAAAATAAGTTCTCCTGAAGAGCATTCTCCAGATCAGGCATATCAGATGCTAAGAGTTGTAACCTTTCATTAAATCCTTGAGCACTCTACACGCAAATACTAACTTACTCATTAAAAAAATTACAAATATTAATTTAATGAATTAAAGGAATAAAATATTAAAAGTATTAAAGAATCTATTACATCTGTTTATTTTTGAATTTCTGAAGGGTCTTTTCAGAAATGTTCCCAGCATTTACTGTATTATTTGTAAATAATGTTGAGGCTAACATATACCCAATTTCACATCTTTTGTGTCGCAATACAGCTATGAAATGTGATGTTGCTCTCTTTTTAATAATAAAAGCCTCCATGCTTTTTAAAACATCCTATTGTTTCCGCCAGTCCACAGGTTGTAGCAGATTGGAATAGCAAACGGGAGCATTCTGCTGCAATATTCCTTACTTGCTTTCTCTTTGTTCCGTTGCTCTCGCGTTTCACGTTGCCTGGGTGCATTGGCTGTTGTTCAGCGAAGGCGAGCGGCCTACTTCTCGTGGCGCGCCGAGGGCAAAACATGGCGGGAGCAGGCGGAGCGGAGGCTCGTGCAAAGCCGACGCGAACGATCGTTTTCTCGTGGGGGCCGTATCGCATTCCGAGGATATCCGCTTCGCCATGAACGGTTACGTATTCGTTCGCAACTAGCACGGACTAGCCGTGGAGTCGTCGCTGTGTTGGTTGGCGTTCTCTGGAATTTGAACCAAGATCGATCCATCGACGATGTGGGTAAACAATATGGTAATTTAATACAGACATCTGTAATTATATTTTATTCTTGTGAATTATTTACTATCGTCTTTATTATTCTTCGAACTTGTAGCCTTTCACATGTTTTACGGTTCACAATAATTTGCTGATATTCATAACATTATAACGGTTCATAAATGATGTTTATGTTTGGGCAATATTTAAACATTTTGGGTGATTTTTAGTAAGGTTTCTTTGTTTGGAGAAACACTTGCAAGTATTATTTTATTACATTTTTATTTATGTTTGTTATTAAGAGTGAGTGGAGTTTGTCTATAGGGAAGCTAGTTTTAATTCGAATCTTACAGATGAAGAGCAGTCTAGCTTATATGCTTATTTTTGGAATTATAATTGTTGATCGAATGTCATTATTTCATGTGCCTTGTGAAGAATTACACCTTTTGCTAATTGGATTTATTTCTTCAGGAACTTTACAATTGCTCCTGCCACGGTAGTGTAGAGATGCATGTATAATTATCATTGCTAACGAATTCCTGAGATTCTTAAGAACTTAACTATTAATATCAAAATCTTGTAAGTTATCCTTAATATACAGTGAATGAATCCTGAATATCCTTATTAGATATTGGTGAATCATGATCTGCTATTTTGATACTATCTCTGGGAAAGAATCTTTACACTCTATGCCAATATTTAAACAAAACTACCGCATTTCTGGGTTATCTTATTTTATAATAGTTTTAGATTTTATAAATGTAAACTTAATATCAAGATCTACTCAATTAAATGTTTTTATTTTAGTTCCTATTTATAGTGTAGTAAATAGTTTAAAGGAAATAAATTTTGTTGTAATAAAACATTAAAAGCTATGAATAAATAAAATTGTCACCTCCATTCTCACCGTTACGATAATATCAGATATAAATGGAAAACCGAAAACACATTTTATTAATCCAAATCGCCATGTCACATACACGACCTTTGTTCATTTACTCCAATTTTCCCTTACTATTCTATTTTAAATTTAGTGATATTTATATCTATCCTTTCACAATTTTGACTTCAAGTTTATGCATTTACTATTATGCACCCATAGAAATATTCCAGTAATATCTCTAAAATATATTTAAACTCAATTGATCAAAGTTTATTTTAATGTTCATTTTAGTTAGCCGATTTAACTTACCGTTTAACTCCTTTTACTATGTAGTTCTACACATTCTAGTTTTAAAACTGTCGGTCATACGTGTTACATTAGAATATTAGTGTCAGAGAAAAACTTGGGAGAAAAACTTAAACGACGATTGAAAACAAAGAAATAGATATATCCCTTTGATTGAAAATGTGTGGAATTCTATTCTTCATTAATATGATTTTCTTCCACTTTATATTGGTACATATATTGTGGCATTTCACTTATTTTAGGAATACTATATGACGAGGTTATATCAATTTTGAACCTCGCGTATTCACCAAATATGTGACCGCTCCCTACTATGGAATACAAATGAGCGGATCACTCTAATAACTTAATGTTACTACTTGACCATTGACCTGGTAAATCAATGTCACATCAAAATTTAGGAAGATTTTCTTATGTCCTAATCGTCCTACAAGAGTGGGTTTGTCTTTTATCTTGCTTTTGAATATTAAAATAAATACAGGCAAGTTAACTATTAACTTTAACAAAGTTTTGATATATTCTACCAAATCTTCTGATACAATTTCGTTAAGAATTTACACACCTAGAAATTCATATTACTTGCTGTAGTGCTCAGCAATTTCCTAAATATTGGTCAACTGCAGTTGTACCTTTTCTATTTGTAAAATACTTTGAATGACCCAATATAATCTTTCACTTTTACACAAACACAATGAAATACCTTTATACAATTCACAAAACAAAACATCAAATCACATACACTGCTGAAAGAAAATTTACATGTGCAATATACACTTTGCATATACATTTTAAATAAACTGGTACAATGAATGAGATCCCTTTAATAAGCGGTTTTACTGTCACGCAACTTATTAACCTTTTTACTATTTAATTACAAACAATTTAAATCATGAATTGCAGAAAAGAATATTCATTAGAAGAACAAATATAGCAGTTAAACAAAAGAATTAAAAGAATAAATTTTACACCTTTTTGCATGAACAATTTATCTGAAATCTCGTTACGATGGAAAAATACTGAAAAGTTACGCTTAACAGCCGATAATTTAAATGCCTGACTATCTCTGTCTGGACGTGAGGTGAATTCTATATATTCTTATGCGTGATTTACCCTCCTCTCAACTGTTCTTTTAAAAGGGATTTTGTCGAAGTTTTAAAATCTGGTCTTTTTGACTCACGACGTCGCCGCGATGTCACGTTCCTGCCACTCCAGAAGACGGCGATGGTCCATTGCGTCCAAGGTCGAATTAGCCTCTTGCGTCGTGAGAAACCGTCCCTCGTCGATTTGTTGCACGCCGACCTCGCGAAGTAACACAGCTCGACGGCGGTCTCCAACGAATATGAATGTCGAAGCGAAATATAACGCAAGACAGTACAGATCCGTTCCGTCCGAAGGTTCACAGCAGAAAGGAAAAATACTTGGAATGTCCGTGAGAAATATAACGCAAGACAGTACAGGTCCGTTCCATCCGAAGGTTCACAGCAGAAAGAAAAAAAAAACTTGGAATGTCCGTGCGAAATATAACGCAAGACAGTACAGGTCCGTTCCATCCGAAGGTTCACAGCAGAAAGAAAAAAAAACTTGGAATGTCCGTGCGAAATATAACGCAAGACAGTACAGGTCCGTTCCATCCGAAGGTTCACAGCAGAAAGAACGTTTTTCCCTGCGGTGCTGATCGCGCCGTCATAAATTCTTCAAGGCGATTCCTGATTGGATGTTGATTTCTACTACGTGAGTGCGTTCAGAACTTTTACTCAGAATCTGATACAGAATATCCTTTCTCGCTGGCGCACCCCCTCGTAGTTCAGCGGTACTATAACTGCTTTGGTCGTAGTTTAACATTGTCGCGCTCTATTTAAACAATGTAACCGACTTATGAGCGGTTACAATATGAAGTAATCAATTAATATGCATTGTATTTATGAATTTATTCAAAATATTTTATGTGGTTTTCTAAGTTGAATTTCCCCCAATTATCATATTTCCATTGTAATTGCCTTTCATGCTAATATTAGTTTTGCAATGTTGAACGTGTATTGCGAATAATGTAAATGTGAGAAATGTATGAAGATAAATATTACTTTTGGAAGAATAATAATGTTTCTTATACATCAATCTAGTTCTATTTTCAAATGCATGACGTAGTTCCTGACCCATGCATATATTGGCTTCAAAATTAAATGAAAACATATTTTGCGAATGTATAAACATACTGAAAATACTCGATGTATTGAATGCATTCAACTGAATGATGATCAAAATTTCAAAAGATGTGTTACAATATTTATTTACCTATTTTCATAACAATGATTACAGGGTCAATCATTCAATGTTTAAATAACAAATATTATTTCTACGTCCCCACTATATTCCGTGAAACAATGAATACATATTTTATCGAAAGGAAATCCATAAAACTTGTATCTAAAAGCTAATAAACAAAACTTATGATTTTGACGATCACGTTAACATTATCATCATACGCTTTTAAACTATGTGCTTCATGTACACTCACAGCGCTCAGAGGAAAATACAAATTGACCCCATCGAAGTAAGAGGGCAGTTCGTTCAAAACGATGTCTGCAATGCATTTACGCGAATAGTAAGTAAGAGATGTAGAGCATGTGTTTAATTTTGCTGATGAAGACCCGAGAAAAATGGCTCTGAAAATCGCGGTGATTGGGAATGGAGGGGGTGAAGGCGATAGCTAGTACGAAGTGCAAGGAATGGGAAGTGTGCTCACTCCTGGTGAGTACACCGGTGATAGTACACCAGATAGCGAAAGAGTAGAGGAGGATACAAAACTTTGAAGGTATCGTTAAACCAAAAGGCATTGGAGGACGAAGAAGAGTAAAAAGAGTAGGAGGCCATCTAGAAAAGAGAGAAAGGGAAATATTGATTAGACTTACAAGAAAGAGAAGAAAAAGAGTAGAAGACAAAAGTGGTAAGAAGGACAGATATTTAGAAAGAAATTTGTAACGTGGGTAGACGAGAGAAAAGAGGGAAATAGAAAGCAAAAAGACGAGGGAATGAAGTAGAAGATAAGATGAAGAAGGAGATCAAGAAGATGAAGAAAACAGAGAAAAGTAAATGTAAAAACGGGAGGAAAAATTAGAGAAAAAGAGAATATGGCAAATAAATGGAAATGTGACGGAAAAAGAGGAAGAAAACAGGAGGTACGGAATCAAAAAAGAATGGAAGACGATACCAAAGAAGATTTAGAGAGGTTCGGGGGGGGAGGTTAGTTGCCGAAAGGGAACGCACACGCGAGGGGTTGGTGCGGATTGCCACCGTGATGGAGAACGCAACGCAAGGGCGACGCCGGACGAAGCAGCCGGGGATTCGATAAAACGTCCCCCCTCCGTCCCGGTCTGTCCCTCGCCACTCCCTGCACCGCGGTCTGCGGTGCACAGCCTCCAGCGCTCCTCGCTCCGTTGAACGCGGAGGGCCAGCTGCGTGCGACTTTAAGCTCCATTAAGGGCGCGGCACCGGGGGGAAGGGGAGGGCGCGAAGGGCGCGTGCAGCGCTCATGAGAGGGGAGGGCGCCGCCTGGGCATTGGAGCACCGCCGTCTCCGTTATCATACCACCGCTGCCGGAGCAAAGTAGCCCTAATTCTATCTCAACGCACTGCGTTTACACCTCGAAAGAGATTGTCACTACCACTTGCGACGTATAGAGCATTCTTGAAAGTGTATGAATATTTGAATCAAGATTGTCTTTAGTGAGAATAATGTAAAGAATCTTTTTAAGAATGCTTCTGAATATTATGACATTATTTTTCTAAAATATGCATTTACGTATCTGACTTGAACTGGATCAATTTTTTATAGACATATAGAATTCTGTATCAACGCACTGCGTTTACATCTCGAAAGAGATTGTCACCACCACTTGTAGCATATAGAGCATTTTTTAAAGTGTATGAACAGTAGCATCAAGATTCTCTTTCATGGGAAGAATAGGAATAATTATTTTTAAGAAAGTTTCATATCAAAGTTATGACATTTATTTAAAAAAAATGCATTTGTGTATATGACTTGAACTGGATCAATTTTGTATAGATATATAGAATTCGATGTATAGACGTCATAAAATAGTATCTAGTCATTTCGAACACACTAGCAACATGAGGGGTTACATGACTGTTATATTTTCCTTTGCTATAAATAAATTGATAGCTACTGTCTTTGACATCCCTGCCTCATTACCAGCAGCGTTTTTAATTTGTTCTTTTATCATATTACTTTTTGCTCTACCCTCCACCATCGTCATTTGGTTCTTACTGCCGTGCCTTCCTCTCACCCATTTCCTCCACTGACTGAACGCGATGTTCTCCATCCCCTCTACTTCAGCCATTGGCCGGCCTTCATCATCACCCCCCCCCCAATCGGCCTCGTTCCGCCCACGTCCAGCGCAAACAGTGGGCGCGGGCAAATTGGAGTCGCCGGCAGCGGCCGCTTCCCATTCCAAATGCCTCCTCCTACCGTCCACCATCTTCGTTCAAACTTACACCTCGCGTCGTGCGCCCCACTTCCTCTGTCTCACATTATCCGCAACGCATTTTCCTGCCCTCGTAATCCTTTGCCCCACATCCTTCTCCGACCTGCATCGTCGCCAGTTTCACGTCCTCCACTTCGCATTCTTCTCCGCCTCGCACCCTTGTACGCCCCTCATCCGTGTGCGCCCCGCATTTTTATACGCTCCGCATCCTTATACGACCCTCATTCTTGTACGTCCCGCATCCATGTACGTCCCCCATTTTTATACCACCCGCATCCTTGTACGCTCAACATCCTTGCCTACCCCAAATCTTTCGCGGCCCCTTATCTTTCTCCGCCTTGCATCCTCTTTTACCTTGCATTCTTCTCCGCCGCACGTCTTTTAGCGCCCCGCATCCTTCTTCACCCCAATCTTCCTCCACGGTTTCTCTCCACCTCACATCGCCTTAGGCGCTCCCGTTCGCTAATTAAACTCTTTCTGAATGCAACAAGTCTGGGAAGGAATTAAAATTGCTTTTATTTTATAAGCATGAGTCCAGAACGAATTGGATTTGTATGGAAAAGACCGCGGAAACACAATTACGCTGGGGGAGGTAATTCTCCCCGGCCAATTAAAAGCGTACGCCGTTTGATTTTTATGCGCGAGGCGCGGGCGCGGGTGCGGGTGCGGGAGGGGGAGCGAGCTGCGGGATGACCTAGGGGCGGGGTGACGGTCGATGGTTATCGGATCGCCAGGTAGCGCGGAACGAATGTCTGTGGAACACCGTGATGTAGGGAAGTTTATTTGCGTGTCTGGAATTGCATATATAGCTGGCGTGAAAGGCTGTTAAGTTCTTGAAATAAGTTTTACAACTGTTTAAATGCGGACGTCGTTTATCGTTATTGAAGGGATGAAAAGCGGTTTTAAGGTTCATAAAGAAAAGGGTTTTACCAAGCTAGGCTTATAAAAATGAGTTTCTTTTTCTAATTATGTTGTCATTTGTCATTAACGGAAAACAAATAGTTAAAAAACAGCAATTATCAGCTATGAAAACTAAAAATGGTAATTGGTGAACATTTTCTAGCAATTAAATTCTTTACCTCTGCATAGTCTATTATCGATTACATGTGCATTCAATTTAAGAAATATTTCAGAAGAAATTACCAGAATGAGTGAATAACGTTTTGTAAAAATGAAGAAAAGTGAATCAAGGAAAAATTTTTAAGTTTGTTATCAATTGTTCTTTATTGTACAATAAATTAATAACAAATAATTTATTTTTAAATCCTCCAATGTTAAAATATCATTGTAAAATATTTTGTATTGTTTTACATTATACTTACCAGTATATAGTTGCGCAAAACAATATCATTGTCATAGGCACATCATTGTCTCTGAAAAACAAAGTCTTCATTTATCATATCTTAGTAAAAATATGTGGAGTATTTTGGTCAAATGGTAAGTACTAGGAAATTGAATATTATTTATCTAGAGAGAGTCCGGTTCTTAAGATGGTCTGATAAATCCTCTTAAAGATCTTTTGACGAGAGAGAATTCATAGTAATTGTAATGAACTTGCCATTGCAGGTATGTAGAGTATATTCATGGCAAGACGTATCGTTCGTCTTTGACGTTTAATAAATAATTTGTTGCGTGTATTGCTATGTAATATGCTTTTGTGGACTCGACGTTATAATTATAATTGGAAACGTAATACATGTGAACTAAACACAATGAAGTCAGTATTAAATGTACGTAGACAGCGAAGCAATGCAACGTAACCTTAAACTCGCGGCACGACTCGTCGGGTACGCTACACAAATCAATGAAAAACAACACCAAAGCAAAGGCGGAGTAAGTGATAGTGCAAGGGGGTGGCTGCGATTGAAAATAAAACCAAAGTGGAGGTAGAGTGGAGACAAAAATTAGAGACGGGGGAGGAAAAGAGGGTAGGGTGAAAATGAAGATGGAGCCGGAAAAGTAACGATATAAAACGTTGCAGGCCAAAGCGTAGAATCGTGGAAGCGGGAACCTGTGGAGTCGACGCGAAAGACAAGAACAAAGATATAGAAAGAGCCCTCAGTAGAAATGGTATCTGAGTTGTATTTATTATTTAGTATCTCCGGGAGCATCAACTATTATGGTCATTCCATTTGCAAGTGTAGTGCGTGTTATATCCCTGGAGGTGGCGGTATTTTCCTCTCCGTGAATCTCACCAGAGCACCGCTCCAGCCGGGACAAGCTCTAAACATGGAATTGGTGCTCCTACATATGAGATAGTGTAAGGCATGTGAGTGTTTATATGTGTAAGGGAAGAGATCAAAGAAGACGGAAGAAGGATCTTGCGCCGTCTGTGGCTTGTTTGTTAGAGTACTGATCAGACGTTCGCCTACTATGTTCGAGAAAAAAAAACTCGGAAAGCTATCGACCAGCGCAGCCGGTCGCTAGTGTTTCCCTCCTGCCAGTGGTTGAATTCACACTGATGTGGCCACTGAGGCAACGCAGGCGGAGGCAGAGTCGGTGTGTGCGTGGGGGGGGAGGTGCAGGGGGAGCAGAAGAAGAAGGGCGTGGCGCGTGGGGCGTAGGCGCCTGGAGCCTCCTCCATCATCCTGACAGGAGCGCAAAGACGCCGCGATGTTTCCCTGTGGAGACGTCTTTCCCTGCCTCCCCCTCTTCTCCTCGCCCCTCCCATCGCCCCCGCGAGCAAACGACGCGACGCTCCGGAGATCGCGTTACGCGAGCCCGATTGCTACACGCCGATGCCGGGCGACGCTCCGACGGCAGCGGCGGTGGCGGCGGCAGCGATGGGGGCGATTGGAGAGGGGAAGATGGGAGGTGGCGGTGAAAGAGGCGGCGGTGAAAGAGGCGGCGGTGGAGGCGGTGGTGATGGAGGTGATGATGGAAGTGGTGATGGAGGCGGTGGTGGAGGCGGTGATGGGACAGTGATGTAGGCAGTGATGGAGGCGGTGGTGGAGGCGGTGATGGAAGTGGTGATGGAGGCGGTGGTGGAGGCGGTGATGGGACAGTGATGTAGGCAGTGATGGACGCGGTGGTGGAGGCGGTGGTGGAGGCGGTGATGGGGCGGTGATGGGTCGGTGATGGAGGCAAGAATGGAGGTGGTGGTGGAGGTGGTGATGGGTCGGTGATGGAAGCGAGGATGGAGGCGGTGGTGGTGATGGTGGTGGTGGCGGCAGGGGTGAAGGTAGCGGCAGAGGCGACTGCAGCGCTGAAGATCACGGGGATGGCGGTGGCGGTGGCAGTGGCGGTGACGGAGATGGTCATGGAGGCAGTGGTGGCGGCGGAAATGGCAGGGGTGACAGCGGCGACGGCAATGGCGGTGGCAGCGGTAGCAATGGGGGCGAATGGGGAGTAAGAGGGGGAGGCGGAGGCGGAGGCGGCGGCGGAGTGGCGGTGGCGACGGAGGCGGTGGCGGAGGTGGCGGCGGCAGTGATGACGGGGCGGGCGGGGTGGAAGAGGCGGTGGCGGCGTCGCGACATCCCTATGCCCCTCGCGGCTGAGGAAATTTCCTTTTTTCGAGGCGATGACTCGCTGAGATAACTGTGTGAACGCCGTTTGCCAGGGAGATCGGAAGATCTCTTGTTGGATTTTTAGGCGATGCGTTGTCGCAGTGGCTGAAGTCGTGGCGTGATCCAGAAAAATGCTGAATGAGATTTGCTATTGGAATGGAAATTTTTCGGATGATAGGGGAAAGGGTTCTCTTGCACTCCTCGATAAGAAGAACGATAGGTAAAGAAATGTATGTCAAAATACGCTGAAGTTGAAAATCATATTTCAGGAATACATCAAGGTTGAAGATTTTTACAGCTCCGCGTTGAGAGTTCCTTAAGGCTCATTCCTCACATCAAAAAATCAAATCTGGTTTAGAACGTTACTAGAAAAGTTAAAATTCTTTTCAGGATTTAATTTTTATTTCAGGTTTCTGATTGTTGATAACGAAGAAAAATGATTATGAATTTTCCCCACACTTACTCCATTTGTATATGTCGTGGATTAACGTAAATGTTTAAAAAATGCATCTTGTTAATCGTGTATGTACTTCTGTGAATATTACATGCTTATAAAATGATATACGGTAAAGTTTTAATGAAATATATATAGTTTTAGAGCTTCTTAAGCTCTAAATACTGAATTCAACTTATATATTGTATCATTTCATACTTAAATCAAATTTCGCTGACAGGATCATGTTGAAAGAAAATACTTATATTTGTGCATTTTTTACAGAATTAATGACTTACACGCACTTTCTAGAGAAGTGGCCCTAGACTGACATTTAATCTACTTCGTTGGAAACGGAAATTCAATTCATCTTATTTAAGTTGTTCTATAAATAAACACGCTGCTTGTAGATTAAATACTTCTTGAAACTTCTGACAAGGCGCATGCAACGTATTTTTACGGACGTTCCAACCTCCAGATTTCACAGTCTAGTTAAGATCCACGAATACCAGTAAAATTTCACGATTTAACTTCATGTTTTACGAAACTGATTCACCTTTTTGCTATTATATTTACTCCTTTTGAAGCGTTAATTATCAGCAAATCGGATAATCTATATATCTATATATCTATCTATCTATCTATCTATATATATATATATATATATATATATATATATATATATATATATATATATATATATATATCTATCTATCTATCTATCTATATATATATATATATATATATATATATATATATATATATATATATGTATATATATATATATATATATATATATATATATATATATATATATATATATATATATATAAAAGAAAGTCGTGTTAGTTACACTATTTATAACTCAAGAACGGCTGTACCGATTTGGCTGAAAATTGGTGAGCAGGAAGCTTAGAGCCAGGAGACGGACATAGGATACTGTTTATCCCGTTCGACAGCGTTCCTGTGTGAGAACGCACGTTTTGCACGTTTTCGCGTGATTTCGCATGTTAGCGGTCATTGTTGCCTGTTGTAACCCATTGTTGTAACGCCGCACTGATAACAGAAGGCGATAATGATAGCCGCCATTCGTTCGCCGTTTATCTATATATAGTCGTGTTAGTTACACTATTTATAACTCAAGAACGGCTGTACCGATTTGGTGAGCAGGAAGCTTAGAGCCAGGAGACGGACATAGGATACTGTTTATCCCGTTCGACAGCGTTCCTGTGTGAGAACGCACGTTTTTGCACGTACGCAGTGCAACAAGGATAGTACAGTTTCTCACAGTGAGTGCGACGCGAGAAAAAGATGGGACCGGCTGTTAAGGTGGAACAGAGTTCGCCGGGTCAGCTAGTAATATATAATACACTCGATTGCTAGTTTCAACCACGCTTAAAAATGTAACAGACATTTGAACCTGCTTGTTAAAAAATATTTCAGTGGGAAGAAGCGTATCGGTTTTTAATTGCATTGATACAGACAAAGAATGAACGTTTTACTCCAAGTTCCAACTTGCCCCATTTGTAACCTTTAGTGATGAATAAAAAAGGGTGTGTCGCTACACATTTTGTCGAATATAATCGTAATAAGACTTAAAACATTTGGCGATAAAGTTCAGCAAGATTTTCATGCTAGAAAAGAGATAGAAAGTAGAAGTTGTACTCCAATGTCTCTTTTCCTCACATTACCGTTTTTATTATGCATTCTAGCAACCTCGATCATTCATATTAACATCTGTCAGAAAGGGGTCATCCAAGAGAAGCCAATTTGGTGACGAAAGGTGGACAAAATTGCTTAATATACGTTTGACCAAAAACCATGAAAGTTGATTCGTCTCTGATTAATTGTGTCACAGTGATCTATTTCCGGTTTAAGTACTTCAAAAGCTATGTTACGTCAAGATACAATGATGCTACATGTATAATAATGAGATTACCGTCAGTCAGTTTCATATCACATACGTACCTACTACAAAACATTCGGACCCCCCCTTTATAAGCAGCAATCAGCGCAATATGAAAAGGTCAATTAAAAGATCAATTAATTCTTGATTATTGCACAACTCTGAAACAGTAAACAGAAGGATCAAAATATTTCAAATACACCACCTTTCAAATAAATTATAAAAACTTATTAAAATATTATACGCTCAAAATCTATTGAGGCCTGCGTCAATAAATCAGTGAACTGACGTAATAAATAATACTGCTAAGGAATGTATTACGATTATTGATAATTAGAATTTAAGAATTATTATGTTTTACGGTTTTAACTTTTGGGCTTTAGTTCAGGGGTAGAATATCAATTGGATTTCACTGAGTCGAGTATCTGACCTTTTCCAGAATTTTACAATTTTCTAGCAGCCATGACTGTAACAAAAATTGATTTGAAGTTTTTTTAAATGAAAAATTGCGAATTTTTTGGAAAGGAATCCATCTACCAAGCAGTAAGCTAAACATTCAATGTGTTTTACTTGACGAATTTAGAACTGTAGTCCAAGCATTTGGAAAACACTTCGGTAAAATGTTCTTAATTATAGACCCTACTGGTGCTTTCACTCTACATCACTGAAGCCCCTTTTGTCTTCGTCATTTGCGTTATCTACATGACTTTCGTCGCTTTCGCCGCCTCAGTTGAGTTTGTCGTCTCTCCTGTCTCCGTCATCTTCAGCTGTTCCAACACCTTCGGTACCTCCATCGTCTGTGTTAACATCTTCGTCACCACCACCGTCAAAACGTTGGCTACCTCACCAGTGTGATACCATTATAAAATCGTACATTTATAATTGATCACAAAAATAAAACTTTGTAATGTTGTAGCTTGCAGTCTGGCCATTCCATTCTTGTGTAATTGTGTCGCATTGAATCTCCCAGTTATCCTTTGATATGTTGCGTCTGACATTGCACCTGACATTACCTTCATAACAGGACTGTTCTTAATACATGAAACAGCTTCACATATGACATCAAAGGCTCTGGACTGGCTTGACATCTGCAACTGTGCGAGTTAATTTATTCTGGAACTAGAGAGTGACAGAATTGCGATTAATTAAGCAACAACGTTCTCTGATATCGGACCTCTGACATCAGCAAAACAGAAATGTCATGATTTATGCAGATGTGATGGAACAGGCTCAAATGCAAGATACTATGTCAATGATGGTTTCTAGATATAAAAAGACGGAAACATATGTGAAGATTGTTATTCATTGTTACCGTATACAAGTGCGTTATTGACTGAATTGTTAATCATTTTCGACATCGGATTTTCATGATTTTCACATTTTAAGTTACACTGATTCATGTTTTAGTATTCATAACGCTACAGTTCAAAATGGTCTCCTCATCTAAAACTTCTGCGAAAATTGATATGTGTTTCAGTTCACCTATGAGAGATAATTTTGATATCTATTATACAACTCTTCCGATAAAATTACCATAAATAACTGTGAAGTCAACCGTTTTCCATCCCAGTTTCGGTTTTGCTTTCACACAGGGCAACAGAAAATGGTCTATTCTTTATAGCGTCATATTTAGTAGCTCAGCTTTTGAGGACTAACATTATAGCAATGCACATACACATATTTTTTACATTAAAATGCTGAGATAGGCATTAAATATTCAACAACGTATTGGTCATCAATACTTCTAATACTCTAGACATTTCTGCATTAAATTGTGGTGTCTGCAATTTGCCATGTAGATCCAATGTTAGAATAGCTGGGCGAGATAAAATGCGTTTAAGAATATCTGTCCAAAGTGTCACTTCTTTCCTCAACGAGCGACTGAACTGACCAACAGCTTCGCAGATGTTGATCACAGTTGCTTTTTGATTGATTATGTTGTGATTTAAAGTGGATCATCTACAATGGTCGTGATATGTTACATTATGGACGATTGCGATGTTTTTCTTCAGCTGGAAAATGCGATCTCGCACCTAATCGACAGCTTGAGAAAGACCCGCTCTTCAGTTATCTCCACCAAAGGAGAACCCCACCACTATTAGGAAGAAAATATATCGCGCGTTCCGTGGCCCGCGTGTTAAGATACTTCTCCGACATACAGATACTTCTTCGCCTGGTAATGATCAAAGAAACCACGGAAAATGAACTACCGCTCAGATCAGGCACTCAGTAGAATTCTCCTTCAGACAGCGGCTGGATTCGATTTGGCTATGTATCCAATGTCGAAAATTTGCCACCATCGTCGGTTGGTTGGTTGTTAGTGATTCCGGACGCATCAACTACTTAGCTAATTATTACCATAAGCATAGTGCATGTTTTCCATTGGGATGTGGCAATGTTCATACCCCGCTGGATGGTGAGATCCGGCATCGACCTACCGTCGGCTAGCGGGGTTTCCTCCTAACCAGGACTCTCCCACCAGCGGGGCACCACCCCAGTCGGGACAAGCTCTAAGCTCCCGACCGGTTTCCTGGCATGTGTGGTAGTGTAGTGCATATTAGTGTAAGTGTGGGTGTGTAAGGGGTAGGATATGACAAGGAAGAGGAAGGAAAGAACGCACGCAATACGCGGTCCGTTTGCTAGGGTACTGCTCCGGCATTCACCTGGTGTTGATCGAAGAAACCACAGAAAACTACCAATCAGAGCAGGCGGCCTCTACAATTCTCCTCCAGACGCGACTGAACTCAACATAACTAACTAGCTAGTGTCGAAAATCTTGTCACTGTCTGGTGTCGCACCTAGGACCTCCCGGCCAGAGCCACCGCCGGGACTCAAGCACTAGTCGGAGGCGCTGCAGGGGCAGCCGTTAGCGCCTTGAGCCGTTAGGGCTGCCGTTAGGGTCGGCAGCCGTTAGTGCTGCCGGTCAGCGCATTCGCTGAGACAATTGCCATGTGGTAACTCGCTTGGCGGCGCGGCGTCCCGCACGGGGGGACGCGCTTGTTCGCCAGACGTCTCGGCGGCGGGCGCCTGTGACCTCTGCCCGCGCCCCGCGGCGCGGCGCTGGTGACATCTGGCGGCAAAATCCAATTACCAGGCGCGCGCACGTCGCGGAAGCAGCCCCGGGGCGCTGACCTCGACGCCCGCGCGTCGTACCCCGGCGGAGGCAACGGCCCCGCGTGGAGCGGTGGTGATGGTGATGACGCATGTGGGGAAGAGAGTGGCGATGGTTTGACTGAAGCTGGAGGTATAGAGGTTGTGGCGGGTCACTGTCAGGATCGTGGTGATGATAGTGAATGCGGAGGCAGTGGAGGCACGGTAGTGGTTACTGTTACGCTGGCGGATATGTAAGTAGTGGGGGTTGTCAGAGTGATAAAAGGTTCGATAGAGAATCCTGTTGTGGTGAAGCCAATTGTAAAGTGGTGACGTTGGTGGAGGTGTGGCTATAGTTGTGGAGGTGGTGATAGTGTCAGGTGTGGAGGTGGTGGTGGTAGTATAATTAGTGGTAGTGACGGTGCCAGGTTGTGCAGGAGTGGCGGTGGTGGTGGGATGGTTGTGATGGTGGTGCAGAAATGGAGGTGGTGCAGAAATGGAGTTTGTGGAGAAATGGAGGTTGTGCAGAAATGGAGGTAGTGCCAGTGGAAGTGGCAAAGCTGGTGGTGGTGCACGGGTGGAGATGGCGACGATGCCAGTCGCGGTGTCCGTCGTGGTGCCAGATGTAGTGCTGGCGGTGGCGGCGGCGTGGGTGGCCCCGTGCGCAGAATATTCTCGCCACTTAGGCCCGGCCCCGAGGGGCGAGGCGCGGCACGTTCTGCCGAATCGGCGGTGGCGGCGCGGCGGAGGTGACGGGCAGTGGCCATGGGGGCGGGGCTCGCGAAGGTGGGGGCTGTGTCAGCGAAGGCTGCGGGCGCCCAGTAACCGCGCTGATGGAGGTTGCGAGTTTTCCAGAAAGGTCGATTCGCCGAGTAGAGCAGTGAGATTCATGTGGAAGGGATGTGTTTAGGAGTAAATGGTTACAATATCGGCAAGACGTAGTTTTTGCTCTGAAGTTGGGAAACGGATCTCTTCAAAGAGTTGGGAAAAATGTTGTAGGTGTGAGAAAGACCGGCTCCATGCTCGAAAGAGACGGCGAAGAAGGGAAAAAAAGAGGAAGGCAATAATTGCAAGAGATGTCGAAGCAGTTGAAGGATATTTTTGTGCGGCCTGTATGTTAAATTCGAAGTACCCTCTGATATCAATGGGAAATAGTACTGAGTAATTGAGTACGTACTCAATTACTGTAAGATCTATCAATTGTACTGTAACATCTATCAATTTCGGCACAAGAAACTTAATATTTATTCTTCACAAATAATTTCATCGCCACATTTGGTACAATAATTCCTCTTTTAGTAAAGTCGTCAACTCACAAATCCTCAAGAAACAAGAGTACAAATATTGTAGATATCATAAAAATAAATCTTCAATATTCTAAGATCACATCATCTTCAGCCCAAATTACTCTACGTCACATCTACCAATTTCTCATATTGATATATTTGGCCGTGGGTGTATCGGGAGTGCGAAAGGCGATGGCGGTGGCAATGCCAGTGCAGCGGTCGGGTCTTCCGTCTCCGCGCCCGCAAATGGGAAAATGGGAATCAGATGTTGCTCTCCAGCGGAGCCCCAGGGACGGCAGGCGCTCGTTGTCCCCTGGTGCTGAGATCAGGCAGAGGCAGAAGCAGGCATCGCAGGGCACCTGCCTCCGAGGTACATCCCGATGTTCACGAAGAAAAATGAATTGGTTAGTGCGCAAAGAACGCATTTGGTGAAATATGCTTGTAAATGGAAAACAAAACAATCGGGAGAAAATGTTTCGAATTTGGTTAAGTCGCTAAACCCATGAATGTAAAATCATATCTCTAAAATAATAACAAGAAACATAACCTTAAGGTACTATATTTTCTTTGTCAAACACTTGGTATCGAAGTTATATTCAATAACATTATAAATGAAAATTTTATGCTAAAACTCACCTTATCATTTACAGTGCGGTTCAAATTATTTTAACAAGTTGTTCAAACATTACTGTTGATGGGAGAAATGCGTATATTAAAGAGCAGTTTCTTTGTAAGGAGTGTTACCCAGAAATGAAATGATTTTAATTACAGTTACCTAATGTGCTTTAGATCCTTTTTACGTAAGAGTGGTAAAGTAGACATTTTTATAAACAAATATGTGATAACGTCGGAAAAAGTTACTATGACAGAAGTTGGAAAGGGGCAAATGGAATTAAATTAATTAAATGAAAGTTAATTCATTAAATGAAGATTGCTATAAATGTCACGATCCCTGTGCAGTGCAACGTCCAAAATGTAAGTTTATTAAATAGTATATTATTGTTCTTATTATTATTAATACATTAATTGTTATTATTAATATTATTATAATTAATACATTAATTGGTATTATTATTAATACATTAATTGTTATTATTACTAAGGAATCTTTGCAGACGTCGAGACTATAAAATTGAGAGACAAATGAGATCAAATAGAAATGAAATAGACAAAAACGTATTCCTTTACATGTATCCTTACTGAACATTCACTATATTAATCCACTTGGTTGGTTGCAATAAGATTATAAAGAAAAAACACTGAGAGTAACTCACAGGTTCTTAACGCATCTTTAACGCATCTTTAATTCAAATCTACTACTGGATACTGTATAACTTACTGCGTAAACATTGTCGCCATGGTATGGAAAAGAAATAAGTAAAAAGGGGTATCATTGGTGCAAAGATAATTAATAAATAAAGATTGGGCAACTGCGTAAGTAGAAGAAAACACTCTTTTATGGAGATGCAATTCAGTTGCAATAAAGCAAAACTATTGTGACTTTCAGCCATTTATGGGAAAGCAACAATGTATTAGAAACGTACAGAAATTCATTTTCTCGAAACGTCCTACATAATCTAGCCAAGATTTACTCTGAGCTCATCTAGTTCGTTTGCCTGAGAACTGAACTTGTCAGCCTGCGGTCTCGGGAATCTGAGTCGGCGCTGACCGCGCGACTGTCCAAATTTGTAAGGAAAACCGCGGCCTGCGGCCGATGGCCTTCGCAGACGGTCACAAGGCGGTTGGGCGGGGCGCGGCGGATCGCGTCGGGGCGGGGAGGGGGAGGAGGAATGGGAGCGGGGACGGGGACGGGTCGCGCACGACGAGCGAGTCTCGCCCTGAGTCAATATTGTGGCAGCGGGCGGTGGCGCAGGGAGCAGCCTCGACATCGCAAACAGACGAGCGCCGACGCGCGTGCGGACTGCTCGCCGGCCGCGGGCACTCGCCCCCCTCCGCTGCTGCGCCGCTGCTCACCCCCTACCCCCATGTCTCTCGTTCGCCTCTGGTTCATGGTTCTCGCCGATAGTCTTCTATCATTCGCCTGACGCCAGTCGGAATCATCATTCTTATGTGCTTTGTCATCTACACCTTTCGGGATAGTATTTTAGTCCACGTATATCCTTCTAAATTCAGTCGCCCCCACTTGTTCATTGCACCGTTTCTCTTAAGCTCTTGCGCCGATCTTCTTTATTCGATCCTGTCGGCTCGATCTACTCGTTCCAATCTACTTCAATCTACAATCTACCCCCGACACCAGACGCCGCCTCCCCGATCCAATCCTCTAATCCACTTCTCCAATCCACACCCCCGATCCACTCAGCCCGATCACCTCCTCCCGATCTACTCACTCCGATCTACTCGCCACGATCTACTCGTTCCGAACCACAAACCTTGATTCACTCACCGGAGTTACATTTTTAATGCTATATTTTCCTTCTCCTTCACATCTTATTTTTACTTTCTATCTTACATCCATCATTCATTCATTTTTTGTCTTCTTTCCCTCTTTACTTTGAATTTTTCAGACACAGAAAGATATTTTATTTTACTACCAACTGTCATAGTAATTTCATTATTACTTTAATGATTCCATTAAAAAATAAAAATGTACTATTTTGCATATCACATTTTTAAATACACGAGTTCATAAAACTTGAAATTTGAATAAAAAATGTTGATGTATTTACATATTTAAAATAACGAAATATATTTTAACATGGTCTTAGATCCCATCCGTCCTTTCTTTGACCTACTTTGCTGCCCCAGATAGTTGGGGAGAATGTGAAATAAGGACGGCAAAACATTCAACTGTACTGTTTTTTGTATCATCCTATTCTTTCCCACACACTGCTTCGCGTTCTATTATGACATAAGACCCAAACAGAAGTTTTAAAATGAACATATCTTTGCTATTTTTCTTGAATAAATATATGTTTAATGCCTCCCCTTTTTGTCTACCCTCACATATGTATCGACCTTTTCGTCAAAGCGGAAACGACCCTTTTCATTTATCCGTCCTTTCTTCTTCTCCATATTTCTCATAACTATGACACTCCTTCTATTCACTCTTTGTCACGTAGCCATATATTTGTCTCATCCTATCTTTACTATTTCCTCTTTTTAATCCTATAACTAAATTCTCTCTTCACCGTCTATCTTTCAACTGTCTCGGTCTAAACTTAATCTTCTCGAGTCTTCACTCCTCTTCCTATCTTGCCTTCAAACCTCAGCATCAGTCTGCACCATTCTCAAGCCGCATCCATCACCTTGACCCCTTTCATCCGCACCCGCTATCTTCTTGACCGATGTTATTTTGTTCATGCTCATTTCTTCATTGCTTTTGCTTAATTTCTTTCTCCGTCCATACCTAGGAATCCACCCTTTTCTGCGCCTCCTCCACCGTCCTCAGCTCCCGTCATCTCTTCCTCTTCTTTACTATTTTCCTCGCGGTCTCTTCCTTTTCGGCCTCCTCCTCAATATCGCCTCCTGATTCTCCAGCATCATTCAACATTTATTCACCTGCCAGCTCCTCTTTCCTTCAAAATCCCACCTCCTCCAAATGTCGTTCGTTCCACTTCGTCCTGCAGCCTTCGGCGCTGTCTTCGCTTCTGTCGGCTCCCCTCGTGGCCCTGCTCTCTTTCGCGGCGTGCCGTGAGGCGGTGCAGGCGCGGGAGGGGGGGTGAGGATGTCCGGCGAGTGCGCGCGCGCCCAGCTGGCGAAGCGCGATAACCGCCGTAAATCCCGCCCACGCAAAAACCCCCGGGACACGACGGATGGGCGCTCATCCCTTGCGAGCCTCCCATGTCAGTCGCCGCCCTCGACCTGCCCCTCCCCCTCCCAGGCCTGGCCCGCCCGCTACAACACCCTATATCCTCAACATTCGTCGTTCCCGCCTCTTTGATCCTACCTCTTTCTTACTGTCTAGTTTCACGCCGCCCCGTACTGCCCCGTCCCGTCCCTCCTTGTTATATTTTATACCCGTCACTCCCCGTCCCACCACTTCGACTCCTCAGCCTAACCGTCCCCTTCTCGACAGCTGCGACACCGCACCCATGCCGATGTGGCTCCGTCCCACCAACTTTGAATTCGCTCTCACCATTCCTCGCCTCGCTCCTTTGCACCCCCTTCTTAACCCCTCCATTTCATTTTACTCCTCCCTTTCCTGACCCACCTTGCCACACTTCATATTATCCTGTCTTCGCCCCGTCCCACTCCTCGTTATTTTTTCTCTCTGTTTCGCCTTTCTCCTCTTCAACCTATATCTTCTGCCTGTTCCATTGTGACTCACTTCGCTCTAACAAATCCTCAACCATATCGGCGCAGTTTACACAGAAATTACTGCGAAAATCGCTTGATCGTTTTTCGCTTTTGGTGAACAGTTTTGTAACGTGCGGTTTTGTAAACATGTTTAACGCTGTCCGTGCGGTGCTGTTTTTTCCGGAAATTGTTCGTATTACAAAGTTTGAAAAGTAGTTTGTAAAGAAGTATTTTGAGATAATTCAATTCGGCTTCAAAACACTCTAAGCGTAAGACACGAATTAAATTATACTTGTATTCGTGTTTTAGTTCTTACACGAAACTTCGATGATTCTAAATACATAACATTAACTCTACTATTCAAATGAAATGCAATACTTCTTAAGTACTAGTCGAAAAAACTTTCCCTTTATAACTCTCAAGAGGGTTATTACTAGCGGGTTAAACTCCTAGATATATTTTATGAAAAATAATATTTTGTATGAACAAAAACCATAAGTTAAAGTGATTTTAAACGTAATTTTTTTCACAACTCTGGAACTCACCATTTACCCTTAAAAATAGTAATTTTTATTTAATTTCTACTGTAAAATTTCCATATACAAAACACGACATTATAAAGTTGTCCTTGGCTTCATTTCTCTTCGCAAATTTCCCTGCACGAAGCACGACGACATTATAAAGATGTCCTCAAGAATCTTGATAGCCCGACTACATGAGCGCTCTATGCAAAATATTCCGCTACAGAGACAATGATATTTTTATGGCTCTACCAGCACTCGCGAGTTCGTTACAACATGCGAATTAAAAATGCATCTGCATTACAAAGAGGCGAGAGCTCGCTGCATTAATAGTGTTAATGAGGGTAAGAAACACGCGCCGTTCTGTCGCAGAGGAATTAAAACTCTCACGACATTTATAATCTCGGATATGCCATCGAGTTAATTTGGCCCCCGCACCACTCTTTTCCAACTGAGCTATGAAACTGGTGAACAGCAATTTTGCGTCCACTCAGACACTTCACGACCGCGTTTGCAGTCGAGGGACGCACCTCGCAGAGTTTGAGAGAAAAGCTTGGGGAGGAAAATATATAACCTCAGCGCCGGGTTTTGAAAAGCGTATTCAAGCCAGAAATCCAATATGGTGGCAGGCCCTGCGCTGGAGTGCGTTTGCACCTGGTGGCCCGCGAGCAGCCGGAGCTGTAGGGCGAGAGGCCGCTCGGTGGAGTAATAAGCGGCGCTATATCACGAGGGACCCGCTGGCACCGGCCCCACGGCTCGAAGTGGCAGTGGGTCATAAGGGAAGGAGATCACTCCGAGGTGAACACGTCAGCGACCATGTTATTTCGTTACAAATTGTTGTTTTCCCAGATATTAAGCGTAATACTAGTGCCCGAAGGAATGGTATGACGGAACATTCCTGGTAAGCGTGAGGAAACAGGATGTGTGACAAAATGATAAATTATTATTTTTCTACTCCCTTAAAGACTTAAAACAGATGTACATCCAATCCGCAACACACATTGAATTGCAATATATGTAAATTCTATAACTCATGTCGGGAGACTAGTCGGGAGCTTAGAACTTTTCACAGCTGGGGCGGCACCCCACTGGTGGGAAATACTTGGTTAGGAAAAACCTCGCAAGCCGACATGTAGGACAACGCCGATTCTCGCTATATAGTGGGGAGAGATCATCGCTATTTCCGACAATAAAACATGTACTGTCTTAGCAGTTGACGTGAAAACACTAATCAATCAAAAAGTGTACGTCATATGCTGTTAAAATCCAATTTTCAACTCCTGAAGCAGAAAAGAGTTATATTACTAACTCCAATGCGTGCAGAACCTGAAAATAATCTGTACATCTTCATGCCATATAAGAGATATCTAGCTAAGAAGGAGAAAAATTCTCAAAACATGTATATTTCTAGTTTCCATTGGGCACAGAAATTGAAAGAAATGCATGTAGATTCTGGTTTTGTGAGATATGTCTATGGTTTTGCTAGATGCGCAGGAATGAGCGAAAAATTCAAAACCAAAGAAACGGTTTCGATTTTGACTGAAAATGAAAATATTTGATTGTTCTTTTTCACCTATTCTCTTACTATCCGTTCCTAATAAACTAACATTAGTCACTGCTTACGACAGATGTGACGTCATGAGATAGCAAGGCTCCGAGGAAGAGATCATACGCCATAAAATATTTGCTATTAACTTGTTATGGAACAGCAATTTGTTGATATTCGTTGTAAATAAAGTTGTGTACTGTATACTGTTGTACTTTATACAACTACTGCAGTGTACTATATAGCATGGTTAACAATAGCATGTTCTTTAGTGATCTTGAAGATTGTATTTTTAAATTATTTAATTTCTTCCAATGTTATACGAGAACACATTATTTATTGTCTTTGCCTAGTAGCGAGTTATTTTTTGAATAAATATTTTGGTAGATTTGTTGTGAAACATTTTGACTGCTGCTAGCCACTAGTATTAAAATATTTCCCCACGCACAGTATCCAGTACATAAAGCTGTAAAATAGATGAAGAGCATGCCGTTGGACATTGGGTTGTATTACGAAGCTATTTTCACTTTTAAAATAATGATTTATCAACTATTAAAATGTTCACACGGGTCCAACTAGTTCATTATATTAAAGTATACAGTTACATTTTGAAAAGTAAGAAAACGGACCGAACGATAAGGTGTCTTGTAGCAAGGAAGGTCAGGTTGACAGAGTAGATTGCATTGATAACACCTAAAGAAGCAAAGTTTAAGGAGAGACAGCAGGAGGCGTGGTGGGGGGAGGTGGGGGAAGGTGAGTCTGTCGATGGAGCGACGCCATCTCCTGCCCCCTCCCCCGCTTTCACCACCCGCGTCGTCGTTGGCCTCCGAGAGTAAACAGCCACCGACCTCCACCCTTCTAATTAATGTACTCCTTCGCCGGTTAAATGTTGACTCCCCGCCGCAGGAGCCGCTCTGCCACGACCGTGAATCATCGAGCGCGAATTTGATCGCGTGGAAAGTGGACGGGTGGGGGACTGGGCTGCGCTTGAGGGAGGAAGACGATGCAGGAGCCACTGGAGAAAGTGGGCTTCGAAGGGATAGAAGTGCACCAGGAGGTGGGGACGAGGTCGATGTGGTGTCATTCTAAGTGGAGAATGGAAGAGCAGTGGCGATGGTAACAGTGGCTGAATCAATTGACAGCTGAAACGGGAAAAGAGACAAGTGGACCAGAGGGGAAAGTGAGAATAACGCAATGTCGGAGAGGTAGTGGTAGTGGTGGTGGTGGTGTTGGTGCTGATGAAGGCGGTGCAGAGGTCGTAGTGGAGCCGGAGGAGCGGCAAGAGCCAAGGCGGAGTTGAACCAGATGCCGTTGGAGATGAGGTGAGAGTAGAAGTCGGGGCACAGGTGCGAGTTGAGAAGTTTGAAGGGTAAAATGGAGAAGATCCGAGCTGGAGGAGGAGGCAGTGACTGAGGCTACGTCGGAGGTTATGTCGGAGTTTATGTCGGAGGCCATGTCGGGGTTTATGTCGGAGGCCATGGAGTTTATGTCGGAGGCCATGTCGGAATTTATGTCGGAGCCATGTCGGAAGCCATGTCGGCGGTCATGTCGCAGGCCATGTCGGAGGCCAAGTCGGTGGCCATGTCGGTGGCCATGTCGGTGGCCATGTCGGTGGCCATGTCGGAGGCCATGTCGGAGGCCATGTCGGAGGCCAAGTCGGTGGCCATGTCGGTGGCCATGTCGGTGGCCATGTCGGAGGCCATGTCGGAGGCCATGTCGCAGGTCATGTCGGAGGCCATGCCAGAGGCTATATCGTAGGCTATGTCGGAGGCTATGTCGGAGGGCACGTCGGAGTCAACGTCGGCGGCCATGTCGGGGCCACGTCAGAGGCCATGACGGAGGCCACGGCGGTTACCACGGCGGAGGCCATGGCGGACGCAATGGTGGAGGCGGTGGTGGATGCAGCAGCGGAAGCAGGAGCAAAAGGAGCAGCAGGAATGGGGCAAGGTGGGACGGTGATGAAGACGGGACTAGGGCTAGGGCTGAGGCTGGGGCTGAAATGGGGGCGGTGAAAGCAGGAGCGTCCGTGGAAGCGGTTTCGGCACCGACGGAGTTTGTTGCGTAGGGGGATCAGCGTTTGGTAAACTCATCGACCGGTGGGATGGGAAGAGGGGGAAGAAAAGACCCGAGGAGCGTTGCATATCACGCACAAGCGAGCACGCCTTCGTCAAACACGCTGTCCTCTTTCAACTCATGAGAGCGCATACACAGGAAAGTGAGCGTGGTCGCGTGCATAACGATCGTCGTGGACCAAAACTGCATTTCTGAATATTGAAGTCTCTCATTTGTCTTCACATTTCCAGTGTTTTTACCGCACGAACGAATGTATTCCATTTTACATTGCCTACTTTTCCTTTCTTCTATGACATACTCTCTTGTTTTTAAATCTCTCTCTATCTTTTCTTCATTTTTGTTCTTCATATCCTTTGTCTCTATTCCTTACCAACATTTCTCTTTCCATTCGACTTCTATTCTTTTATCCTACGATCTCAATCTAGTATTTCTCTAGTAAGTCCCTCAAAAATAAATCTATCTTCTCTCTACGTTATGTAAAGATTTTTAAAAAACTTTTCTTCCTAATCCTCATTGACTCTATCTCTTTACATAGAAAATATTGATGGTTTAATATATTCAGCGCTCTTGTTTTTTTTATATTGTTATGTTTCATATTGTTGCTGCACGAACCCCACAACGACAAATGCACGTAGGGAAAATTCATTACATTGGATTCCAGTTGAATTGTAGACTCTAACTTCATTCCTTTTCAGTAAGAGGATTGCTATAACACAGTATATTTTGGGGGTCGATTATTTGATTACTCTACACTGTTCAATTTGAAGGGGATCATTTTACTATTAATGTATCTCAATTATAAACAAGCCAACTATATGCATGAGGTATGCACTAATCGTTTTAATGAGTGAAGGGATTTGATAAATTCATTATGTTATTTTTACCGGGGCCCTTCATCTTGTCTTTCTCCTTCTTCTGCTACTCATATTCTCATTACTTTTTACTCCGAATTTATTCTTTCAGTTTATTTGCTTTCTTCTCTTGCTTCTCTTTTTCTCCTTCTTATCTATCTTTTCCGTCTTATCTATCTTTTCCTTCTTATCTATTTCTCCTTCTTCTATTTCTTCTTCTTCTTCTATTTCTTCTTCTTCTATTTCTTCTCCTTCTATTTCTTATTCTCTTCTATTTCTTCTTCTCCTTCTATTTCTTCTTCTCCTTCTATTTCTTCATCTTCTTTTTCTGTCTTAATCTTCTAATTATTTTGTCTTTTTTCTGTTTATTTTCTTTCTTCTTCTCCTATTTTCATTGGTTTCCAAGCTAATTTTAACACGACTTTTTTCCAATTGCACGGATAGCTGCAACGCGGAATATGTAACGCATAGACAACAAGCATTTCATGTCAAGCTGAGTGACAACGATTCATTGTGTTGAGCTAAATTTAGTGTATCAACAACTTAAGATCATCTTCCACTAGATTTAACTAAGAGATTAATAACACAAGAAAAATAAACGAATTTACAATGAGTAATGTTGAGTTGCCTTATTAATTACATTTTTATTGCATGATCACATTCTTTATATATTATATGACAAATCACAAAAACAATTATAAGAGTGGGTGATTTTCTTTTTGGAACTAGAAATTAATCAGTTTCAATTGGAAAGTTGGTTAGTGATTCCGGGCGCGTCAACAGCTTAGATCATTAGTCCCTTAAGTGTAGAAGAGGTTTTTCTCCTCGGGAGATGGTTGTGATCTTCCCCTGCTAGATGGCGAGATCCGGCGCCGACCTTCCGTCGGCTAGCGGTGTTTTCCCCTTAACCAGGACTCGCTTAACTGCAGGGCACCGCCCCAGCTGGGACAAGTTTTAAACTCCCGACCGGTCTCCCAGAATATGTGATAGTATAGTGCATGTTTTAGTAAGGGAGAGAATAGGACAAGGAAGAGGAAGGACAGATCGCACGCGGTCCATGGCTCGTTTGGTAGGGTATTGCTCCGGCATTCGCTTGGTGTTGATCGGAGAAACCACGGAAAACTACCGATCAGAGCAGCCGGCCGCTAGAATTCTTCTCCAGACAGTGACTGAATTCGATCTAGCTGAAAAGCTAGTGTCGAAAATCCTGCCGCCGTCAGAACTCGAACCTAGGACCTCTGGGTCAGAGGCGCTGCAATGACATCAGTCGATGCACTGAGCTACCGCTCCTGGTTCCAATTGGAAAGTGAACCTACCATCCAGTCGTTTTCTTAATAATATGGCCTGTTAAATCAAACAAGTTTTGCGATTTATATTTTGAATGAATAATGTAGACAAAATTGAAGAGAACTGGGTGAGAGTATCCGTCATCTATCATCAATCTAGAGATTTTCTCACTCTTTTCTTTTTCTAATCACAAAAGAAATTCCGATACAAAAAGCACATGTTTGAAAACGAGAATAGCATTAAAAATAATATTACTGCGAAATAAATTCGTATCCAAAATACTTTAATAAAAATGAAAAATGTTTTAGTATTTTGATTTCGACGCATTCCAACGTTTATAATTTTTTTCAGAGATTGATACATTTTACTATTGTGTATTTGAATCTACATATGGAAGTTCTTTTTTTCAATGAGAAATTTTTGAAAGTAAAATTTATAGAAAGCAACCCATTGAATCATTAATAATACCTTAGTTCATTTTTTGTGGTATTTAAATTAATTTACTTGTGAATAAAAGTATATCATACCAGTATTACTCCCCTATTTAATTTCTCCGATTACTGTTCTTATCGTGTATTCTTAGGAAACTTCATAACGTAATGTGATGACTACTTCGTTTTCTCAAAATAACATTTTCATTCCATGTAATATATTCCTACGTATTTTTGTGATAGAATATTTAGAGGAAACTAAATATATATGTTCCAGAATGGGTACTTGTGGTGTGATAATAATCCAATTCATACTTAAATATTGGAATAAGAATCCGAGTTCCAGGGAGATAATTTCCTTGCATCCCGCTGCGACGCCGAGAAAGAAAATTTATCTTACCCCGATTGTTTCCACTTCATCGACATCATCAATCGTGTCCTCCACTTCTCTCTCGTTACGTCGCTTCTGCAAAACAGCTGGATTCAAGGGCCCATGAAAATCGAAATTCACTCCAGCTGCCTTTCTCATTGTTCTCTCTCTATTCATGAGCCCATTTCCCGCTGCTACCAGCGCCGCTCACGTCTTCGTTCAAACGACTGCGCCTCCGCCCCACCCCCTCGCCTTTCGCCGCTTTCTGCTGCCGCGTTGCGTGGTTAGAAACTCCCGCTCGACCGCGAATCAACGCACGACACATCGCGCTGTGACGCGTGGCTGCTAGCCTCTCATTTGTCCTCCGCACTTCCTCTCTTCAAAACGTTTCCTCCTGGTTCCCTTCTCCGGGAGAGGAAGCTAAGTGTATGAACTGCAGTAACTCTGACCGGGAGGTCCTAGGTTCGAGTCAGGACTTTCGACCCGGCTAGGTCGAATTCAGCCGTTGTCTGCAGGAGAATTCTAGCACCCGGCTGCTCGGATCGTGAGTTTTTCGTGGTTTCTCCAATTACTAGGCGAAAACCAAAGCAGTACCCTAGCAAATGGGCCACGGACCGCGCGCGATCTTTCCTTCCCCTCCCTTGTCCTATCCTTACCCCTTACTTATACATATTTAAACTAACATGCACTACTCTACTACGTATGTAGGGAGACCGGTTGGGGGCTTAGAGCCCGGCTGAGGGCGGTGCCCCACTGGTGGAAGATACCTGGTTGGAGAAAAACCCATTGGTCTACGGTAGGTCGGCGGTGGATCTCGCCATCCAGCGGAGGAAGATCACCGTTAATACCAGGAAGAAACATGCGCTACACTTACAGAACAATGACAGCCGTTGACGCGCACGGAAACACCAATCAATCAAACCCATGCGTCCCCTCTTTCACAAGTCCCCTTCTTCACATGGCCCCTCCTGGACACGTTCTCTCCTCCACACCTCTCCTAATCCATGCGTCTCCTCCTCATGTTCCGTATTCCACACATGCCCTTCTCCTCGCGCCCTCATCTCCACATGACCCTATCCACGTATTTTGGGCAGGTCCCGCCGTTTGCTTCTATCGCCCTTGCCGCCACCCGAGCCCTCGCGGCGGGTTCCACTGACGCAGCCTGCGAGTCCTTTCAGGTGGCAATTGAAAATTCAGTTCGTGGCGCGGGCTTGTTCGTTATATTTTTATTGCCGGGCTTTCCGTGTACGCTGCGCCACGAGCAACGGCGGCGGCGGAGGCAAGCAGCAGGGGTGACACGTGAGGCGACGGCAGCAAATGCTCCCCCCACATAGAAGCAGTAGTAATAAAATGTGTTGGTAGCACGGGGGCCACGATGACATTCTGCGGAACCACGGAGAAGTGAACAGTCATGATGGTGAATGAAAACGAAGAGAACTTATTTTGATACAAGTGGCAATTAGTGCACCGTAGTGCATGATACACTGCTGCATTGATGATAATAATAAATTTTATTTATATACTATTGTAGCGTTTTTGGCGTAACATAAATTATTAAGATTTATATCGTATTTATTAGCGTTTTCATCCATGAGATGAGCAGTTTTCCATTTCGTCTTTTGTAGTAGAGTTAATTTTCTCAGTTTTAATCTGAAAATAGTAGTTAAGCTTATCAAAAACCACTAATATAATTAATAAAACAGCAATAAAGATAAAAAATGAGTCTGCGTTATTTAAATATAAATTAATCTACAAGAGAAAGATGGGAGATATTTTCTAATTTACTGCATTACAAATGTAACAATCTTTGTATTTTGCTGTTCAACTTTCTGCGGGAGCGACGGTATTTGAAGAGTTACTTGGAGCTCGAATGTGTCAGCGCCGGGGGTGGAGGCGGCAGAGGAGACAGTTTTGCGGTTTTGACGCAGTGTCGCAGGGATGGTGAGGCGACGAAAGCAGTTTCAGTGCGATGGGCGTGGCAGCGTTGAACGGTTGGGCGTTGGTTGTGACGAGCATCGCAAATCAGGTGGCGGGGCCCAGAAGCAGTGAAAGCGGTTGTGTGGGAACGAGGGAGACATGTGGAGAGAGGCGATGGCAACCGAGAAGCGTAATGTTGCCTCTACCAAAAGGAGGAAGATTTACTCGTAGCTCGTTTTTTATTGTTAGATAAGACGTAGGAGAATGTTAGCGGATTTCTCTAAGTGAATAATGTGCATGTAGCATCAACATCGTTTTAGTTTTTGAACAACATTGCTAAAAAAATAAGTAATGGCTTTAAGAGACTATAGAATCAAAAATAGAGTATGTTATTTGTAGATGTACAGGGGTTGTGGAAGTCGTTATGAATGTGAAGAAGTCGTGAAACTGAAGTTCAATTATGTGGAAGCTTGTAGTGTCAAGGACAAAACAATGAAGCTACTACGAACAGTAGAGGTTGAAACTTGTTATATTGAGGTGTAAATGAAATTAGTGTCATTTGCTAATAAAAGTATTTTGTGGATAAAGGAATATGGTTGAGAACTAAAGAACGAAAATGAACCAAGAATATACATAATTAATTACAGCCTGGAGATGTTGTGAAAAGGTAGGCTATGTACAGTATCCATAGATCCTAAAAACGGAGTATCTTTAGTGGAACAAATAATATCTAAAAATATATTGTATGTCGAGTCTATGAAGTACGCCAAAGGTTTTTGTTAAGAAAAGTAGTGGGAAAATCAAGAAATGTTACAGCAATGTGCCTTACTTTAAGAGAAATGTTTCAAAAAATGAATGGTATATAACATGTATCAAAAGCAAAGGATAAATTATTCCACAGAAAGATTATTACAGAATAATAAGAATCGTCTGCAGGTTTTCAGGAGTGTGTTAGTTCAGTTCAGGTGCACAGTACGCAAACCTCTCATTTCTGCACTGAAATTCAAATTAATGTGAATTAACTGTGAATGTCTTGTGGATCAAGCAAACTTCATACGATATTCACGGAGTACTGGCGCTTACCTTTGTAAATCACCGTATCCTACTACAACCTCTTGAACACTATAAAATGTAACACCATTAACCATCGTCATGAAATCTTTTTCGTGGAAGTAGAGATTGGACTACAAAATACGAGATCCGACTGATTATCTGGATGCTAATAATAATTAGATACAAACTTTGGTAAACGCGTAATCAATCTCAGTTATTTTTACGTGTAACACGCAAACAAGATTCTATTTATCAGAACTATCGCGTTAGAATCTCTAACCCATCATATCATTTAGTATGTCAGGTAAATGTATGCAAGCTAAGATGTTTTGAATTAAGATAAATTTGCCTTCGAGGCACTAGAAATATGTCAAGTGTTAACAGCTTTTACTGGTTCTCCTACAAAAAAACAATATTTTAGATGAATTCCATTTCTTGTGCCCAGACAAAGTGCAAGCCCGTTCCTTGGGTAAAACGCCACGCATAATGTTTATTGATGGTGACCGTAGCGAAAATCTCAATGGTAGCTAAAGGCCCGAGCAACGGCTGCGCCTGGGGCAGCAACAACAGCTGCAGTGGACACGAAGTCCGTCGCGGAGGCGGCTACCGTTTGTCCTGTTGCGTCCGCGCCGCGCCGCGCCGCGCCGTTCCGAGGCCTTTATAGAATCGAAATTACCGGTCATTGAAAGGGGATGTATTCAGGCGTAACCCAGTTAACTGGGCGCGGCCTGCGCGCGGCTCCCTGTGGGGCTGTCCGAGGTCACGTCCTGGGCGCCAGCGGGGCGGGAGGGCGGGGGGGAGGGGGATTTGGGTGGAAAGCTCGGGCTTCTCGCAACGGCTCTCGCTCCGGACGCGACCTGCAACGCGGCAGTTCAAAAATCCAGCTATAGTATTCCTCTGCGGGCAAACGGTCTAAGGATTTCAAATCAGACGGCTGAGATATAGAAGGCCAAGATAAAGTTAAAGTAAAACTATGGAGGAGAAAGAAAATTAGTTCCATGAATAAAAAAGACAACAAGTATTTATTGTTTCCAAGTGTGCCAGCTATAGTCCAGTATTGTTTCTTCCCGGAAGGAGCTAGTGTCCTATTGTTCACAATTCTGTTAAGATAAAGCATGTTTACTCCCTCTGTACCTTGTTGTCCTGATAATCGCAAAAGTTGAGTTTCCTCTACTGCCTAAAATATTTTTTCTCTGAGGATTATTTGTTTCTTTCGCACTACTTCGGGTGAGTGTATGTGCGCATCAACTACTTAGAATATTAGTCTCATAAGTGTAGTTCATGTTATAGCCGAGAAATGACGGTTTTCCTCCCTTATTAAAACCTGAGATCCGGCGCTGAACTACACGTCGTATTACGGAGATATTTCTCTGTACGTATCGTTCTCAGGGAGGTACCGCTCCAGTCGGGACAAGCTCTAAGATCTCGACTGTGTTTTGGCATGCGTAATAGTATAGAGCACGGAAGTGTAAGTGTGTGCGCGCGCGTGTGTGTGTGCGCGCGCGTGTGTGTGCGCGCGTGTGTGTGTGCGCGCGTGTGTGTGCGCGCGCGTGTGTGCGCGGGCGTGTGTGTGCGCGCGTGTGTGTGCGCGCGCGTTTGTGTGTGCGCGCATGTGTGTGTGCGTGTGTGTGTATGCGCGCGCGTGTGTGTGAGAGGGAGAGAGGAAGAGAGAGAGAGGGAGGGAATGAGAAACGGTGGGAGAGAGAGGGAGAAGGAGACTCATCTTTTATAAACTTCAACCGATGAAACAGTGATCGCAGAACAACATTATTCTTCTTTAAATTCACATTTTCTCTCACATAACAATTATTACCTTTCGGTTACTCTAGATCGCGTATTGTGACAATATTGATCAAAACTTTAAAGTTGATTCAAGGACAACTTTATCAAAGCTCTCTTTAGAAACAAATTATTCATGCTTGTTACGTCACCAACACTAATTGGTGACGTAACAACTTCAACTGGTGCCGTAACAACAGGGACGGGAGTTCTAAACTCAATTCCCCAACCGTATTACTCTAACCTCAAAATATAAATAAGTAAAATAAACCCTGTATATATGTATATATATATATATATATATATATATATATATATATAAAATCACAATCAATTCTAGTATACGATTATAGTCTAGATGCTATCAGATTTAGTCATCTTTAAGCACACCTCTTTCGCATGCGACTGCCATCTCTGACAATTAACACGATCGCAGTCGACCCCTCAAGTGGTCTGCCACCAGACCCACGCCGCCTCAAGCCTCCTAACGTCATTCCAGCCTTTCTCGCCACCTCCGCCGCCCCCCGCAGCCCCCCAAACCTTCGTCAACATCGCTGCTAATCGTGTCGTCACGGCTTCCACCACCGTACCCGTCGCCACTGCCTCCACCGAAGCTAATACTCTCACTGCCATCTCCACTGCCACCACTACCACCACATCCAGCACCACTGGTACCATTGCCATAACCTCCATCATCACCACAGCCTTTTTCGCCGCCTTACCAGTTGCTAACGCCGTCGGAAACCTTTTCAAATCCCGCTGAATGGGACGATTTTCTATTAAGGGCGGGAGCGGCGAAGTTGTGACAAGAATTGAGCATCGCGCTGCTTCACGCACACGCCGCCACACGACCTCGCAGCGGCAACGGTGGCGCCACTGCTGTGGCTGGCACTTTAGCCCTCGACGGCCAAATGGCGAGCCAACAATTATCGCTGTGTTATATTTTGTGAGCTCAGGAGACGCAAAGGAATGGCAAGCGGTTTCTGGGTTCATAACGTAATAATTGCTCGCGGAAGTGGCGCTATCCGCTGTGAGGACAACCGCAACGCAACCGCAACAAGAGGGTGAATTTGGTGAATGTTGGGGTACGCCGTTATTTAATTTAAGAATAGTTGCATAGCTTTTCAGCATTATATCTTCCACATATATGATCACTAGAGTCTGGATTTTTATGTAACTTATTATTTTTTGTCTTTCTTACTCTTGGCGAATCGTCGCCGCACTAACATAATATCCAAAGTTTTGTTACATATTTTTACATATTTGGTACTTCATTACATATTTTACATATTTTTCTATTTTCACAAAACATTTTATTTTATCAGTTTTCCTTTATGTTCAACATATTTTTATGAAAAGAAGTTATTTTAAAAACATTAGATTTTTCCCTTCATTGTTACTGAGCACTGGCGAATCGAGATGCGCTACGAAAAGATGCGGTCGGATGTTCTTCCAGTCTGGCGTGCTCGCTTCAGTAATCTCAGTGGCGAGAAGTCCGGGTCAACGACTGAAATAATTTTCACCTTTAGATGTGAAAAGTATCACTGACGCCGGTTTTCGTGACTTTTAATTTCCGTGAAACTTTGCCGATCGCCGTACTCTCAAAATGATTTTAAAAACGTTTTTATTATTTTTAAAATTCGTTTAGGGAATTTTTTATTAATGTAATGGTGAATTAGGTAAATGTGTTTTATAATTAGTGTATTTTAATATTACATATTATATCCGATTTTACATAGTTATTACATATTCTCGCTGTTTTTATTATATATTTATGCACATTTTTTGACTTTCATACTTCATATTTTTCCGGTTCCTAATGATCACACCCTTACCGAGGAGTCAGTATCTTTAACTTAATTAGCCAAAAATTCCGAGAGTCATTGAAAGAGTAAAATTTATTATTATTGAAATATTATCGATATCACTCATTAATCAATTATCGATGAGTTAATTGTAGGCTTAGATTAGAACAAACTATGACATGGATTATATGGTATGACATTAAATACAATGACACGTTGAACGGAAAATTGTATTATGAGTATTCTCTTGTGATTCGGGAATATGCTTTTAAAAGAAAATCAATCATAGAAACTGCTTTACATAGAGAATAGTTTGGTGATAAGAATTTTCTCTTAAAGTCAACAAGTTAGAATTCATTGGCATGCATTTGTCCCGCTTTTTCCTAAAGTAAGATAGTTTCAAATTACTTGTAGAAGTTTCAATTTCGAAGTGCGAGCGAGTATGTTATGTTTGCTTCCTAAAATGTCATTAGATTGTAACGAGATTATGAGTTGTGTACTCTGCAGGTTTGATTGTATTTTTTATTTTACTTTCTCTGGGAGAAACTGGAAGTAGTAGACAAAAAAACGCTTTCTTTATATAAGTTGTTTTGATAAGACAATATCTGAAAGCCTAAATATTATTTTTCAAAATATAATATGATATTTTCTAGAAATTCTTACTTCTTCAAAGAAAAGAAAATGTAACCCAAACAGACGTGTCTACATTCCCTTCTAAATTTTCTGTTTGCTTCGAATCTGACTCTCATAAAAGTGTAAACCTATTTGTATTCTTATATACGTACTCAATTCTCAATAACGAAATATATTTGAAGATACCGTCATTCTGATGATAGTAAACAAATATTTGTGTGCTCCTGCATTGTTGATAATTATTTGTTTTCAACAAATTGTCAATTCTGTTGGCCAACCAGAGATTTAGGCAAGGCAGTGAAGATGTTTCTATAAACTAAATATACGGAACAACGGTCAATGTCTCTAAATACTACTTAACTTACAAGACGTGAACATCTTTATGCAAAGACAATACCTCCAGCGTCGGAGTTACGAAAATGTCGCATTTGCCATACGGTGACTCCGTCGATAAGTTATGGGAATTTGTGCTTCTAAAATATAATCGGAAATTGGCTGGAATTAGAATCTAAATTATTTAGTAGGAACTCCATACATCATCCGACAAAATACAATTACATGTCCATCTGACATCCGATATGGCATTGATCTTCTGCGACGAGTCAATGCATCATTTAGCTGACAGCACAACAGCACCTCATCTATAAGGTAATGGGTTCACTGTCAGCTTCTCCTGCTAGGCGGCGAGCATCCATTGTGTGGACATTTCAAGCACGCACCGAGATGTTGTGGCATTCACTCAAACAATCGTGGGTTTGAGGCACGGTTATTGAATCATTTACATGAGCCACAGTTTGACCCTGATACTGAGCGAATGTCGTAGTCACACTGTGATGTAATTTAAGATCAGAGTGTAAAACCAGCAAATTAAATAATAATTCAGTATTTAAAATGTGTTTAATACAAACTATTGAAACAAAGGACGCTCAGATTGGACAAAACGCGAAATATGAAAGAGTTAATGAAATTCATATGTTAGTACCTCCAAACACATTAACAAACATTTATGACAGTATACACGAACTGCGTATTTAAAAAAAAATTTGAATTGTAGAGAGAGCCTTCGAGGACGTGCCACTCCTCAACTGACGGTCTTCTACGCCCGACTTCACGTCACGTTGGTGAGCTGGTGAGAAAGCCGATTGGATCTACCTCTCGGTCAATTGAAGTTAGGCAATTGACATACGTGTGTCGCAATCTTGCTCCAAGAGCATAAACTACCACCGATATCAAACGTGTGATGATCCTCCGTAGAACGCCGAAGGGGAAGGCAACTGTGGGTAAGGTGTAGATAAAGCGGCCATGGAAATCTGAGAGCTTGAAATGATTTTTTCGTCGCAGTTCGGCTGCAGTTAAGGTGCCTTTACCGTGATGCAACCAATTATGCAACCAATGATGCAACCCGCCCAGCACAGTTGCGTCTGTGGTTGCATTACGGTCACGAGGGAGGGAGGTCACGATCACGGTCTCGAGGAAGGGGAAAACAAAGTGGGATGAATGCTGAATTTCGTAGGGACAATCTAGTTACAGTTTCCCTATTCTAATGGTATGGAACCAAGCCAATTTTGCATTCCGTGAATTTCCCTATTATCCTGGTGAACATATTAACAACGAGCAAACATATATTTTTAATTTAAAAAGGAATCCAAAAGTATCAAGACTGTTGGTTCTGGAACAATATGTAGCAAGTTACTTATCGAAATTTAAATACGAGACATACTTTGCCCTCTAAAGAACAATTCACGGAAGAAACAATGTTGAATATTAATGTCGGCAAACACGTCAGCTATACGACACAGTAGGTTAAGATGTCAGTGCATTGTCAAAGTGTATCTGCAAACTAAAAACGAAGTGCAAAAGTATTCAGCCTGTTAGTTCCGATACGAGATGTCGCAAGTCACTTATCGAAATTTAAATACAAGACACACTCTGTCCTGTCAAGAACTGTTCACGGATGAAGCAAAGGTAATCACTGTGAACGCGGTTCTTATTTTTGTACGAAACAAGTTCAAGTACTACAGAAGTGGTAGCTATATGCGCTGTATGAGAAACACTTCTTGGCGAAACGACGCCGAATCTCGCCGTAAGTGGGCACAACCTATACTTTACCCCGACTGCTGAGCTTGACCCGCCTTCTTCCCCTCATGTCACCCCCCCCCCTACATCGCCGCCTTAAACTGACCAGCTGCATCGGATGACCCGGCCACGCCAGCACACAATGGCGCCAACCGGAAGCACACAGGCGCAACCGCTCTCGGCCACGACTCCGCTTGGGGCGTGGACGGCGTCCACCGCAGCTGGCGTCCGCGCCACAAGGCTGACATCCGCTTGAAATATGCGCAATTATCCCTTAGAGCAGATAGCTCTGCCCCCACCCCCACGCCGGCCCCCGCCGCGCCGCGCCGCCTCCACGATAAGGCAGCACCACACTGCCGCCTCCCTTGGGCCCTGAGGAGTCCTTTGTTTTAAGGACCATAAAGCGACGAGACCGCAGCCGCCCGCCCTTAAAGACCGCCCGCCGCGCCCTCCACACCACCCCCGCCGCCCCACCCCCTCTTTTGTATAAAAAGAATAACTCAGGAAAATTGAGAGCATTTCAGCTATAAACATATTTTACTCAGTTTATCGGCGGCAATAAAGTAAATCGTATTGCTTTCCCGAGAATCCGCGCGGGGTCCTGTAGTCGCTAACGGCTCTCCGTGGGACAGTGAGAAATGCTCACAAACTAGAGGGACAAAAATATTTTGCATTTACTGCCTCTATTATATTAGCGTCCATTCATGAACCAGGCTGTTAAAATGTGGGGTCTCGTTCTCTCTCTCAAATAATGATAAGGATGTCCAGTAATGGTTTGAATGTGGTTTAGAGGGAATCGTTGGGTGTTTATTAATTTTGATGTGTTACAGAAGTTTCTGGATGGCTATAAATATTCTCTTAATAAAGCCGTGTTCTATCCGGTACAAATTGAGCTAAGAAACCCCGTGTTTTGGAAAAATGAACATCATGCAGCAATATTATCATGTAATTGAATTGTCGGCGAATAATAGATTCAGTACTAATGCGAGAAAATGAACATTATTCATAGCCGCATGAATCAGCGGAATTTTCCTTCTTTACGCCGTGGAATTGAGAGATAAATGATTCGATCTTCCGTAGAAATCCGTTTCTTACTGATAATTATGTCCGTTCAGGGCGTAGCTGACTGGCAATGTGTGTGCAACTATGTGAACAAACAAAAATTGTAATGCCCGTTCATAACACCCCTACCATTTACGAACATCAACGACCAATCCCTCATAAAAAACAACCAGAAAAACAGAGGGATTTCAATCTTCGGCGCGTGTGCAGAAATGGAAAATTTAATGCTCAAGTTTCTTTTCGCTGTTTGTTTCCTCATTTTCGCTGCCTGTATTTTGGTCACGTATACTTCGTCGTTTGATTGGGTTTGTGTGAATCGAAATTGAGGGTGTTTTCTGAGTCAGAAACCTTGATCAAGGAGCATTGGCATTAATAAATCATCATGTAATTTTGCTCTGGGAATGTAGTACCTAGGAACGCAAAGATTGTCTCTGAGATGTTTGTTTTGAGCTCAATTTGTAATTTAGTTTGCGCACTACTTGCAATTTAGGGCATTTGCTGCATTTGCCCAACCGGGGCATGCGTGGTCCAATTGTGGTTGAGGCGGTTTTCATAAAGCGTGAGGCAGATTGCCATTGACATTTTGTTCGTTTGTGAGACAAACTTCTTCCACTTATCTGTCGCGCTTTTCTCGTCTCAATGTCGAGTGTAGCTTGAAAGTTAGTGAGTTATCTAGTAAAACACTTAAATATTTTATTCATCTGACCCACAATCCATCCGGCTCATAATCCGCCCGTCTCAACCTTCCGAGCAAGCCACTCCCCGGCTACTTGGCCACCCCCACCCACCCCACCTCACCCCCACCTCAACCCTCATCCACCCACCCGCTCGTTTTTAGTGTTCTTCTCCCACCCTCTCGCTCGCTTACTCGCTCGCCCAATTGTTCACTTGCTTGCCTAACTGTTCATCCTCTCGCCCGACTGTTCACTCGCTCACCTAACCGTTAACTCACTCACCTAGTTGTTCACTCGCTCGCCCAACTGTTCACTTGCTCGCCCAACTACTTCACTCGCTCGCCCAAGTGTTCACTCGCTCGCCCAACTGTTCACTCGCTCGCCCAACTGTTCACTCGCTCGCCCAACTGTTCACTCGCTCGCCCAACTGTTCACTCGCTCGCCCAACTGTTCACTCGCTCGCCCAACTGTTCACTCGCTCGTCCAGCTGTTCACTAGCTCGCCCAACTGTTCACTCGCTCATCCAACAGTTCATCCGCTGGCTTGACCGCTTTGCCCTCCCGGTCCCTTCCACATTCGGCTTCTCTCCCCCTCTCACAATTGCTCCCTCACCCAATCTTACACATTTGCCCAGCACTTTTCCCAGTCACTCACCTCTCATCCACTAACTTGAAATCTCACCCACTCGCCCATCCGCTCGCTCTCCCATGCGCCGGCTGCATCTGTCCGGCCGGCCTTCCTTTCGCGGCTATCGTGGGATTTATTGGCGCTGCAAGTAAAATGTGTGTAAATCACATTAGCGCCATGAACGCGGCCCCTGGGACGTGAGCGCTCTGGGGGTGAAGCGATCCATCCGCTGCTCAGGGCCGCGCAGCGCTCCGGTGCTTTCCGCGTGCGGTTTAGATAGAGGCAAAAAGACGCCATTTTGTAACCCTGTGCGACCACACTGTGCTGTTTGATAATACTTATATTTGCCAATATATGGCCTTATTGCATTGAAGTATGTGTAGAGTAATAAAACTGGAACTAAATTGAGATTGCAAAAACTATAATGTGACACAGATTCTGACAAATTCTTTACAAAATGACGAACTGAACTGAACAGAACATTCTGAACAAAATATAAATAAATGTTGAGTGGCAAAATTTTGAATTTTGTTTCATACATCGATTGATAGAGTAACCGAGAGAATAAAATAATTGACTTTTCTTACTTACATTAAGATTTTTAGAGGAGAGACTCGTATATTTCTTGTGGTAATGCCTTTACTAACAAATTCTGTGATTATTATTATGCTTGATTTATTACTTTTTAAGTTAAAGAGCAAAACAAGATTCTCTGATATAGTCTCCAACTTATAGTAAATATTAAATATTTCCATTAGTATTTCAGAAACATGATTAACTCTGTGTTCAGCGAAGAGCGTTTGTGCTGTTCCAGAATTTGCAAACCTCCCTCAGTTCATTAGTCTTGGTGTGTATGTACCGACATATTTTTTGGGTTTTCGATTGGCAATGTAGGGTTCAACCAGTACATTTCTGTTGAAATATTTCTACTGCTCTTACTTCTGAGCAATGTAATTCCAAGGGGCAGCAAGTGAATTTTTTAAAAATATTTTACGAATTTATTGTAAAACTTCATGCACCTCCCAAAGTCGGAGATTGTTTATGAAATGAAAGTGATAGTTTTAAGATTGATTGATTGGTGTTTCCGAGCGCGTCAAATGCTGTGTTAATTCGTCTCTTAAGTGTAGTGCATGTTTTCATGTGGCGATGTGGCGGCCGCCGGAGAGCGTGAACCGGCTCCTACCTACACATGGGCCTGCGGGTTTTTCCATCCAGCTGCTTCCCACCAGCGGGAGAGCTAGTCAAGTTCTAACGTCACGACTGGTTCCCTGACAACTGGGTAGAGTAGTGCAAGTAAATTTAGGCATGTGCAAACAAAGGGTGACAATAGGGCAAGGATCGCGGGCGGTCCGTGGCCCGTTTGTTAGGGTACTACTCCGGCGTTCGCCTCGTGTTGATCGGAGAAACCACGGAAAACTACCGATCGGAGCAACCGGCCGCTAGAATTTCAAGACTAATGGTTTTATGATGCAGCAAATATTCTATCTGCGTATTCCGCTCGTAGTCGCTGGAAGCATCACGCACACAACGCGAAACGTCCCACGTCGAAACGACATCGCTCAGGCGCGGTCGAACCGCAGGAGCGAACGGCCTGCGTTACTGCAGGTATAAAGCCCTTCCTACTAATTAGGGGCATGCACAATGGCGTTTACAGCGAGGCCATGACGCCGCATCACCGAGGCATGCTCAGAATGTCAAATAAAAACTCCCCCCCCCCGCACAACACAAAGCGTCATTCCAACCCAAACCAGTGCGAAGCTATTTATACACAACAGTTACGAGCGGTCACTAAGCCCTGCAATGGGGGAGAGTTTTCGAGCGACTCTCGGACAACAATGTAATTATGAAGTATCGTCTTCGTTGTTGTTCAAGAGGATACGAGATTTCATTTTCACATTATTTTTTTATAAATTACGAGTAATGTATTTTCGTTACGAAATCAGTCAGTATCCTATATGATTCTTTTGAAATGGATTGTTTTTGTTTCGGGAAATAAATATAAGGCTAGTATACAAACTGCAACAAGTTTCCAGCAAACTAATGTGATATATCATGCCTATTATTATCCCTAGATCTTTCACAAAAAAATTAAAAAAACATTTCATAATTTTTAAAATAACGTGATTTATTTATTTTAAAAATTCACTAGCAAGATAAGGCATTGCACAGCGATATGACTAAAATTAATAACAATTCAGATTTAAATGATAATGTCTGATTTTGCCTTCGGTAGAGTGTTTTAAGTTATTTACAATAATCTTTAGAAGTGCTTTCAGAATGAATCAAATTTTCATTGTGACAAATTTACTCTTGTAAAGTTTTTGTTATTTCTACGTAAGTGTTGTATTACTGGCATAATTGTTGAAATTTTTGAACCAAGTCAATTAATTTGATAATTATTTACGAATTGGGAGTAAATATTTATTTTTCTGACAAACATAAGTTCTGGATCTCAATCTGTATTTTCGGGCGCACTACATATTGAAAGTTCACAATTGATAAACGAATTCTGTTTATGAGTGTATGTAAGTGTGAAAGTAGTGTGTAGTCATCAGATAGGGTGTAATGGGAAAATCAACATCTTCAATCATGCAAATATGTTTCTACATGTGTGTACAAGTGCTATGAGGTTGTCTCACTGAACATTGCAACTGGCGTTTTAAAGTACGAGTATTTTTTTATGATCTCCTAATGCGATACGCTTGCACGTCCTTTTGAAATATGCGTCAACGAACAGTGTGTAGATGAATTATTTCTTTCATTAAGGGACGCGATGGTGGCGCCGTATCTCTTTTTAATGAGGTTGCACTTGACGTATTTCTCTTGCCCCTCGCCCTCGCTGTGTTACTGTCTCTCTTCATCAAGTACTGTCATTTATTCCCTGCTCTCTACTGTTCTTTGTCACTCTTACCGTTTTTTGATATCCTCTAGTATCCGTATTCCCTCCTTTCCAACATTGCTTCCTAACACCCTCAAAACAATGTCCTCGTGTAAAGTAGTTGTTGCTTTCATTCATATTAAATGTCCGTATTATATCCATGGAAAACTCGCTATCGCAGCTTCCCCCTCTCTATTGCTCCTAATTACTCTCGAGGGATCCCACATTATCACCTCTTTCCACTCAATATCTCTCCCTACCGTGTCCATATGTCACCTTACCACTATCACCTTCCATCATGTATTGCCATTCCTTCCTCCTATCTCCATCCCACATTTCATTGTCGCCATTTATTCCCAACTCCACTGTCGTCTACTGCTCGACGTCAGCTAGAGAACACTGTCAGCTTTGCTATCTCTCTTCTTTTCTATCGCCCCCGCATCTTGGCCACTCCCACCGGATGCCGCTCCCGCCTCCCCTGCTACCCCCTCCCGCCGGCATCCGTTCACCCCCTTCCGAGCAGGCTGTCTCTTGGCGCGCAATGAATTATTTCTGTCGCAGGCGCCGCGCCACGTCTGTCGCGAGCATTCCGCGTCTCTCGGTCGCCCCCGTACGTCCTTGACGTCGCGACGCGCCAACACCCCCGCCAACGCCCACACCGCCTATGCCTCAACCGCTGTCCCCGCCGGCGCTGTCACCGCCGCCACCTCCGCGCCTCCACCTCTCTGCCACCGTCGCCACCGCCAATACAAATTCCTCTGTCCCCGCCTCCACTTCCACCTCTATCGCGCCATCCTCCTCCAACTCCCCCTCCACTTCCACCGCCACTTCCTCCATCTCCAATTCCACCGTGCCATCCATCTCCGCATACACCTCTACCTTCACCATAGCTTACATCTCTCATCTCCATCTCCACCTCCACGTCTGCCTCGATATCCGCCACAGCAGTTCCTTCTGCATCCACCTCCGCCACCACTTCAAACTCCACTTCCATCTCCGCCTTCGCCTTCCTCTACAAAAATGTCAAAACTGATAAGTTTAAAATAACAATTCCTACAACAGATCATGTTATTGAGTCGTTACATCCACCATCCAAGTGACAACGGTTTATTGAGTTCGTTCTCCTCCCGTTCATGACGACGAAGATATTAAATTTTAGACCGGTGATATACGTCGATCACATTTGCTGGTGTTTCGATGAAAAGTCTGCAGTGGTTCTTCTACCGCTCTACTTGATACTATAATATTTTTTTGGCGTAGTGAAATAACTTTACGTCAAGAAACATCTTCTAATTTGGTGTGTATGTATCACAATCATTATATTTCTCTAGAAGGCACGCCTTTCTTTCTGAGTATTCCATAAAATTATTTTTCATAGATCTCTATATCCCCCTCTATTCTGACAGCTCTCTTCTTTGGATTAAAACAATAGTGTTATGGACCGAATCGTTGCCATTCTGTTTGACTTTAAACAGAAATTTAATTATTATTTTCAACAACTTGCCACACCTCTCAATGGTAGTCAAATTAATTTTATTATCGGGTGTTTGTATTTCCTAATGAGTTCCACCTTGACGTGACCCTAACTGGAAAATGTTTACCCACAACACCCCGAGGCACGTTCACCGGCGCGCCCTCCTTCCATCCTGCCTCCGCTGCCTTGGAATAACGCGCCACCGCGCCGGCGTTCGGCGTGAGTTGTGTGGAGGCGGGGCGAGAGGGAGGCGGGGTGAGAGGGGGCGGGGCGAGTGGGGGCGGGGAGAGAGGGGGCGGGGCGTGAGGGAGGCGGGGCGACAGGGGGCGGGGTGAGAGGGGGGCGGAGCGAGAGGGGGCGGGACGGGCGGGGCGGGGAGAGAGGGGAGTGGAGCAATAGGGGGGGGTGAGAGGGGGGCGAGGCGGGGCGAGGCGTGGTGAGGCGGGGCGAGGGGGACGGGAAGTGTTCGTTTGAAACCTTCATCAGGCGCTTACGCATGTCGCCCTTGCAGGCGCCTTTGCGCGCGCCGGGGGCGCAACGCACCGCGCGCGTGACAAAGGGCGCCGGCGCCAACGCTTGGGCGGCGCCGCCTCCGCCTCCGCCTCCGCTGCCGTCTCCCCGCTGCGTCTGCTTTCGCGCCCGCTCCCTCCCTCGTCCTCGGCCCCGCGCTGGCTCTTGCGTCGTCGGATTCAAGTCTCCTTTGCTCTCCCTTAGTCTCTCCTTGCCATTATGTTCACCCTCTCCCTCACACTCTTCTCACTCCTCATCACACTATCATTCACGCGCTTCCTCAAATTCTGCCTCATCTTTTCGATCTTTCTCTTGCCATTATCTTCACCCTCTCCCTCACACCCTTCTCACTACGTTTCACACTTATCCTTTACGCGCTCCCTCACAATCTTCCTCACCCTTTCCCTTACACTTTTTCTCTCACTCCATCACGCTCTTCTTTACGCTCTCCCTCATGCTCTACCTTATGTTCTTCCTCATTTTCTCTCGTGCGCTTTCTGATGCTCTACATCATGCTTTTCCTTATGATCTCTCTCATGCTGTTCCTGATCCTCTCCTGCACCCTCATTCTCACTTACACCTTCATATTTGTTACACGCACTCCCGCCCTCAGTCTTACCGCCTTCTTTTCTTCCGTCTCTTTTGCCGCCTACTTCGTTTTCTCCTCCAACCTCTCTTACGCCACCACTGCATGCAGCGTCCCCGCCGTTCCTTGCGTACGCGTCACTGCCGAGTGGGGTGTGTGATCGCGAACGCAGCACGTCGAGAGAAAAGACGGCTGGGGGATGGGCGGTTCACTTCAGTGACAAGGTTTCGCTGGTGTTAACGGTAGTAAAGGAAACAAACGATTTTGAAAATGGGAGCATGAAAACGAGGAAATGGGCGTGTCTGAAATAGATGTGTTTGGGACCAGGAAGGAGAGAAAAACTTGTGAAAATAAAATGAGTTGTTCAGAAAGGACAGAATAATGATAACGCGCGATAATTATTGGATGAACAAGGTGATGAATACGAAATAATTCTTATGATGCGATACCCGTTGAAAAATGACAGAACTAAGGTCTTCATATTGATCTACTATTGTTCTAAATGTCTCACTCGTGATGCTTGTAGTGACCCCTCGAATTGGCACAACATTCGAAAATTGTAAGTACGCCCAAAATAATAGGCCCAGAAATGAAATATCTATCTAGCGGGACTAGACATATATATGAATTACAAAAAGCATATAAAAATCGAATTTGCGACTATACAGAGACTATTTGATACATGCGGACATGAGCAATGTAGGAAAATTAGAGGTTATGGCTGGTTTAGTTCCAGGGCTTTCCAAGTGGGCAGCCCTCTCGGCGTGCCCGTCCAGTGTTTCTGTGCAGGTCGTCGGTGTGACGCGCTGCTCAGCGAGTCAGCCCTTGGGAGGGGGGGGGTCTTCGGGGCGGGCGTGGTTGTGGAAGGCGAGTGTCACGCATCGGTTAATCGCACCTGACAACTACGGACAGTTTGGCTAGAATTCTTACAGATGAGCAGCCCCGGCGTAGTGTATTGGACGTTGTGATAGTGACTAAACACAGATGTAGAAATAAAAGGATGAAAATGACAGGATGTCATATAAATTGCACTACCTTACTTTAAGTTGTAGAAAAACAATTATGAAGTTGAAAGCGAGTTCTCACTTTCGAAGGTCTAATTTTTCAGAGACCATAGTGAAATTTTAATCAATTATAGTAATAACACACGCGGGAAATAGTAAAGAATTTGGCATCATATAAGGAAATCGAAAAATATAAAGAAGTAGAAGGAAAAGAAGTGCAGGGAAAGACGAGGAAGAAAAGGAACAGGAGAAGACGAGAATGAAGTGCAGGAAAAGACGACGAAGAAAAAGAACAGGAAAAGACGAGAAAGAAGTACAGGAAAAATTGGAAGGCGAAGAAGAACAAGCAATGGAAGAGGAAGATGATGAGCAAGCAAAGGAAAATGAAGAAGTACACGGAAATGAAACAAACGCAGATTGGGGAAAAAGAGGTGATAAATAGGTGTATGAGGCGGCGAGTGTAGTAATCTCTATAGTACGGCATAGAGCGAGGAAACCAAGAGAGAGAGAGGGGGGATAGAAAACGGCGAACGCGGCCGGGAGTATCAGTGTGCCGGGAGGGCGCCTGCAGATCCGCAGCACATGCATGGCAGGGGGAGGCTGTATAGATCAGGGGGCGACCGACGGGCCAGCGCGCGACGGGAGGGGGCGTGGCAGGCAGCGCGGGGAGGGGCTGGGGAGGGGCGTGGATCGGCTGGCTCGGCGTGGGCGGCTTCTGTGTTGCGGCCGCTTTTCCTTCGATCAGTGCACCTCCCCCTGCCCCCTCCCGCCGCCCCGCGCCACCCGCAGGGCCTCTATCGGGGCGAGGGCTCTGTATGCGCGGGGCTTTTGAGGCCGCGGCGTGTGTCGCATGGCGGGTTAATGAGGCTGCCTGCTTTCAGGGCGCGCGCCCCCCACAGAGGGGATACCCACACGCCCTCTCTCCTCTCCCTCCCACACCCTACCCTCGCACCACCACTCCTCTCCCCCCACTACATTTCCTGTGACTCGCCCGCGGTATCGCCGCCGCGGCCGTGGTGTGCGACGAGAAGGCGAAGGGGTGGGGAGAGGCAGAATATTCCGTTATTCCCTCCGAGAGAGGCGACCTCTATTGGCGAAAACGCACAAAATGAGGGCGCTCGGGCTGGAACGCCCCTACGCAACGCCAAATAAACAGTGATGTTATAATCGTGTTTTCTCAGAAATTAGTACATAAACGACGGTTTTGTGGACGCTAATTAAATTTGTTTTGGCAAAGTTGCTCAATAAATGCGTCGTAATTTTATTTTTCATTGCCTGTCGTATTAATTACAAATTAAAACATACCATGAAGGCTTTATGCTATTATTTACACGTATTACAAAAGCATTGAAATCGCGCAATATTGAAAGGGCATATATGATTACAATCCGAGTAGAGTGACTCGTTTCCCCTAGATTGGGTTTGGTTTGTCTCTCGTGCGTGTATGATTTACGAATTTATCGAAACGTAATTAGAACGGTGTCCTGTTTCTGACGTATCCTTAAGTTGCAATCATCTGCTCTGTACATTGAGGAGACGTTTAAACGAAATATTAAGCAGGCAATATTCTTTCACAGGCAAAATTACATTGTTGTGAAGTAGATGATGTCAAAAACGATAAGAAGTATATAAATATTTGAGAATTCTGTAATTAGATAATCAATGTAAAGGAAAATGAAAAGTACATGTACGAACTATTGTACACCCATTAGGTTTTGAAGTACTCAATATTGTATTACCCATTCAGAAAACAATTAAAGATGATAATATCGCAAATTTGAAATTTTTATAACATTGTGTTTGAATTGTTTAAAATTCGCAGATTCTCATGAACTACCTTTTCATTTATAAAATAATACCCCTCCGCTAGCCATTGATCCATAGTGAAGAATTTTACAAAAGATTTATATTTCAGTCTATAAATATCCCAGTGTTGTTTACACAAGTCGAAACATTTGTCAAGTAAGCGTTTTAGACAGATAGAGAAAATAGATATTATGTTTCAATGTAAATGTTTAGTTGTTTTCAGTCATATGTAGTTATCCATTCACTTGTATTTAGTGTATAATATTATATGATTAAAAATTTACGTATTCTTTATTTGTTTGGAAAGCACTCTGGTTGATGTCTTTGTTCATGTTAGTCTCCAACATTTTTCACATTTTAAAATACCACGTACATTCAGCTGTGCTGCAACAAAGCAATTGATCTGCTAGGTATCTGCAAGGATCCCTGATACACTACTCCAAACACGCATTATACATTTGATCTGGTGGAGCCCAGACTTCGTTGCCGCATTACGACACTTGGTGCACGCTCGCGCGCCTGCAACCGAGCAACTAACTGCTGGGGCGCTGGGCCGGCGTCGCTCTCTGCCGGCAACTGGCCGCATCTCGTCTGGCCTTGCAAGCGGTCCGCAGATGTTGACAGAGGGCTGTTAGCGCCCGCCGCGCGGTCAGGCCTCGGCGCCAGCCGCTGACGCTCTAGCTGCAACCACCTCCACCTCCTCCAACACCACCTCAGCCGCTGCCGCCGTCTCAAACACGCTGCGCCTCTGACCAGTCCGAACCAACAGCTCGCTCGCTTGCTCGCCCTTCCAGTTGCGTTGCCGCCGCCCTTGCCTGCACTCCCACTGGCGCTCGCAGCGCTCTCTCTTTCCTTCACTTTCTCTCTCTCCATCTCTCTGCCTCTCTCCCTCACTCTCTCCCTCTCTGTCACACACACACACTCTCCCTCACACTCCATCTTTGTCACTTTGTCTCTGGCTCTATTTTTCTATCGGTCTCTGCCAGTCCGTCTCTCCTTGACTTTCAGTCCCCCCGGCTTTGGTCTCAGTGTCTCTGCTTCTCTATCCGTCTTTCTGTGATTCTCTTCGTCTATTTCTGTCCTCCCTCTCTCTGCCCTTTCTCTCTTTCTCTCTCTCTCACACTCTCTTCCCTCTCTCCCTCTATGTCTGTTTGTCTGTCTGTCTGTCTGTCTGTCTGTCTGTCTGTCTGTCTGTCTGTCTCTCTCTCTCTCTCTCTCTCTCTCTCTCTCTCTTCCTTAAACATCCAATTGTTCTTGTTGTAGCTCAAATTATATTGGTATATTTTTAATTGACCTTCAATTTCAATACTGTTAATTCTTTCAATTTTTTGCGTGTTTTCTCCGCCCCTTGCCCAATGACCCACGACCATTGTTTTAAATGTCATTCGTAAACCTCGAACTTGAAGCGCTGGAAAAAAGTCAATGTGCGCGGCCAAGCAGAAGTTACCATACCACAGAGTCAATCTGACGCGAATTTCCAAACACAAAGATCACAGACGTATATTCTAAATTCACATACGTAAATTCTAGCCGTCCAAGCTTAATGATCCCAACACTACTTTTAGAAGACATGAGTCCGGGGTACGTTTCTATAGACTTAGATTCCTTCTCAGAGCATAAAGCAGAACATTCACGTCAATAATTCGTATTACATAAAATTTAACAAATCGTGTGGTCCCCCATATGTCATTTCAGAGACCCAGTCATCGTATCTTTTATAATTAGAAGAATGAGATCTCTAATCAGAAGTGCTCTTACAATTCAAATCTCTCACATTCTCTTTCTCTCTCCTTTCTCGTCACGCTCACTCTTTTTCTCTCTCTTCTCTATCTCTCTTCTCTCTATTTCTCTACTCAGTATCTTTCTTCTCTCCCTATCTCTCTTCTCTCTCTCTCATCTCTCTCATCTATCTCTTTTCTCTTTATTTTCTCTCTCTCCTCTATCTCTTTTCCCTCTGTCCTCTATCTCTTTTCTCTCTTTCTCTCTCTCATCTATCTCTTTTCTCTCTTTCTCTATCTATTTTCTCCCTCTTTCTCTCTCTATTTTCTCCCTCTTCCTCTCTCTTTTTCCCTTTTCTCTTTTTCTCTCTTTTCTCTCTCTTTTCTTTCACTCTCTTTTTCTCTCTTTTTATCTCTCTCTTTCCTCTCCCTTTCTTTCTCCCCTCTTTTTTCTATCCTTTACCTTTCTATTTATTTCCAACTTTCACTTCCTCTCTCGTACCTTTTCATCTTCTGACATCACCTTGCTCAGTCAAAAAGTTTGTACCTCTTTTATACAAAAAATATGAGATGTGGGGGAGAGCTTTGCGAGAAAAAAGAAACCTAGATGTTGAATTTTCAATATTCCAAAAGACAACTAACGATTGAAGATAACGATTATCTTCTCATTGTTTCAACAAATAAACTATTTGCCTGACAATAAATTACTCGGTGACTCCGTTTTTATTGCCACATGCGTTCTTCTTTATCCTCCCCTTCCCTTTCGTAGATGTGCTCAACTGGAAACCACACTTCATTACTAATCTTGGCCTCGTGATGATTGTAGAGACCATTTTAATTCTATTTTTACAAACTGCAATTAATTTTATTTAAAATAATGTACAAACAATATCACGTTTTATGAAAACAAATATTTCATTACACGTGAAATAGATAATTCGGTTTCGTAAATCATTGCACGTCAATACACTTCAATTCATTCACTGCACTGCCAGTAAGTTCCGTCACAGCTGGAACTCGATTCGTATTTCTTTCTGTGTAATAACATAAATTTATTTCCTGGAAGTTTCAGGCAGTTAGGTAATGGAAAAAAATCATTTATTTCTGGTTACCAACCATACAGCGGGCATGTAATGGTGTAATTAATAAAGTTAAAGTACCTCAAAACAAGTAATATTTCAACCTCTTGCGTAGGATTTTCGTCGTTCTCTTGTTTCGTTGATATCGTTTATATAAGTACAATATGTACTTATGGTTTTATCCTACAACATATAGTACACTTATATTATAAAATTCGATCTAAACTTAGAATGTGTTTTTGAAAACACGCGGTATTTGTAAAATATTGCAACGTCGAGCAGAGAAACTACTTCTCATACTTTTAGAAAATACGTTCATGTTTAACGGCGTCGGAAGTTTGGCAAAGCAATTTGCTGGAATGTATGCCCGAAGGCGGAACAGCTTCGTGGAGACTGTATAAAAATTACAGGATTAAAAATCTCCCTTCGCAGAAGAGCAACACCTACTGACACCCCGCTGCGTACACAGACGATGCTGCCAGTTCCTCTCCCGCACCCGCCAGCTTCCGCCGCCACAAGACCCGCCTTAAGCCTGTAAAGACCATCGTCATTTCCATCGTCTCTCGCGCCACCATTGCCCTAGTCTTTCATCCCGCGTTTGCGACGCCCTTTCCATCTCCTGTATTCGCTCATCGCACTCACCGTTGCTCACTCTCGCCCTAGTACTTGCCAAACATCGCTCTTGCCCTCTCTCACCATTGCCTTTGCCCTCTCTCGCCATCTCCCTTTCCCTCTATCGCCATACACCTTGCCCTCTCTCGCTATCGCCCTTTCCCCTCTGTAGCCATTGTCCTTGCCCTCTCTCGCCAACGAATTTGCCCTCTCTCGCCATCGCTCTTGCTCTCTCTCTCGCCATCGCTCATGTCCACGCTCGCCGTCGCCCTAGCCCTCCCTCATCCGACACCCTAGCCCTCTCTCGCCAGAGGCCTTACTCGCTCACGCCATCGCCTTGCGCTCTGGATGTCATCCTTATTATTCCTCTCTCTCTCTCTCTCTCTCTCTCTCTCTCTCTCTCTCTCTCTCTCTCTCGTCCCTTCTCTCTCACTCTTACATTGACTTCTGTCTCATCCTGTACTTGCCCTCGCCGTCGCACCGATACATGCACTCACCTTCATCCTCGTTCCCCCTAACAGCATCTCGCTCTGCCTACCGCTACTGCCTTGGTCGGGCCCTCGCACTTGGCCTATCCTCTTCACCGCCAGCAAGGCGCCTGTCACCGCCCCCGCCGCCGTCGCAAGCGAAATCACCCGAACCTCTTCCTCCACCTCCGCCACCAGCACCCACCTCGAGAAGCCTTCCGCCCCCCAAGCGAGGGGTCTACTTTCCGCAGGGAAAGTGAGAAGCTACTGCAAATAACCCATTCCCCCATTAACGTAGCCTCGCCTGGGATCTGCCCCTTCCTCCTTTCGCGCCCTTCCTCTCGTTCCGCCTGCGTCCACGGGCGGCGCGCCTCTCGTGCCCCTTCAACGGGCCCTCCGCCTCTGCCACCGCAGACGCCACGCCGCGGACCGTCCCCTCCGCCGCCTCAACCCGCTCCTTCCCCTCCACTTCCCCTCCACCGCCCACGAAACTTCGAGAACTCATTACTTGCTGACGTGTCATTTGCATACTCTCGCCGCCTGCTCCCCAGGGCGTCTCAGACGCTACCACAGCAGCCACCGCCGCCGCCACCAGCATCTTCGCTCCCGCCCCTCCCCTCTTCGCTGTCTTCCGCCCCTCCCTCTGCCCCTGGGGAGCTAGCAAAACAGCTGCGAAATGCCACCCGCCATCGGACCCGACGCCCGCGACACGTCAGAATGCCAATTCGGTTTTATTAAAAGTGTGGCCGGCCGCGGCCACCGCGAAGAAGGGGTTTTCATTGGGTTTTAATGGGTTCGCATAAATATCCCCCAGTTCTTGGCGAGCATCCAGCGTTTGTCAAATTGCTGGTGGTTTCTTTCTCCGTTGGGAGGAACGAGTCGAGTCTGTCGGACATCGCTTTCAGAGGACGAATCTCGCGGTGGGGATTGCTTCACTCCATCTGTCGGGAGGAGAGGCTTGTTGGTTGAACATAAAGCAAGTGTTTTTTCTGTTGGTAAGAGACAATTCGAATTTTGCTGGAAAGGTTAGAACACTGGCTGTAGTTACTTAATTTGTTAAATAAGCTGGAGATGTAAATTTTACTTATTAAGTTTAATATTTAGAAAAATATGTGAAATTAGATGAGTCTCACATGTGAGTAAATTTCAGTTCGTGAAAGTCGCTAAACTTTTCGACTTTCTGTGATCCTATTAACTATCGCTATCTTCTTCTTAACGTCGTCATCTGAGGCATTCTTTATTAATGAAATTCTTACATGAAATAATTTCGGTATTTGAAATACTCTTCTGTATATAAATGAATTACTTGATATCACTAAGACTATTTTAAGAAGAACTGTTTATATGATCTATTTGATAATTTAAAATCATTTTATATACTTTTCATTCTTGTTCTTAACATTCAGATAATATAGTTCTTAAAAATTCCGTCATCTAATGATTTCAATGGTCACTTTTGTTATGGAGCTCCATTAAGTTTCCGCGTTTAGCACTCCAGATAGAACAGCGTTCTTTAAATGTTCCTTGTGTATAAAATCCTACAATTCGAAATTTCTTCTACTCGTTTTTTCTGCTTCTCGCTTTAATCCCTGAACTAAGAGGATAAAAATTCTCTCACAACCCAGTGTTCCACCTTTTTCCCTTTTTTCTCAATTCTTAGTCCTATCATATTTATTTGATCTCTCTGATTGTTTCCACTTTGTGGATTTGTAGGCCATGTGTAGTCGTTAACGGGATGGCGATTAGACCATCACCTTCCCTTATCTTCCTAATCCTAACTGATCTAAATAATGACTTCAAAGTAGTCATATAACCAAAAATACTTGCTCTAATATTGCTATTAGGTACCTATTTTAATTCAAATATATGTAAGGATAAAAATTCTTTTTTTTCATTCGTTTCAAACTACTTGCTTTGTTATTTACTTGCCTCTCTTGCTAGTGCCGGCCTGACGTCTTTTGTTTGTTTTTCGTTGTGTATTTTCTCATACAACGGTGGTTTTCCTTTAGTTCATCTCCCTACCTATTTAGTTCCTCCATCTCTTCTTGTTCCCCGGCGTTTTCCTTCTACGCCTCCCGCTCGCATCTTTCTCAAGTCCACCGCCGCCGCTGCTGCCGCCTCGGCACATTTCTTATTCAAGCTGCTTAATCGACGCGGGCGCTTTTTTATCTTTCCGCTCAGTTGCGGTGGCGGTGGTGGCGGCGCGGCGCGACGGATGAACTCGTCCAAGATGGACGCCATTTGTCTCCGCGAAGCGACGCGCACGCAGCGGAAGGCGTTCGGAGACGTTGGCGGTGGCGGTGGTGGCAGAGGCGGAGGTGGAAGGGAGGCGCAGGCGGAGGTGGAGTTGGAGGAGGAGGCCGTGGCGGTGACGGAGAAAGTGACGGCGACGATGGCTTTGAAGGAGTCGGCAGCTGATTTGGCAATATTGGCAGTGCTATTAGGAATGGCGAAGATGGTGGACGTAGTGGTGGCGGAGAAAGACGTGGTAGTGACTGTGGCGGTCGTGGTAGTGAAAATAGAGATGGCGGACGTGACAGTGATTGAGATGCTTACGGTGGTGGTGGTGGTGGGTAGGGTGATTGAGGCGGTGGGGGTGGGGGTGGTAGTAGTGGTGGCGATGGTGGTGGCAGTCGTGGCAGTGTTTGAGGTGGTGACAATGTTGGAGTTATGGTGGTGGATAATGTGGTGGCAGTCGCTGTGGTGGTGGTTGTGGTGGTGGAAATGGTGGTGGCGGTCGTAGGGGTAGTGGTGGGGGCGGTCGTGGCAGTGACTGGGGTGGTGGTGATGGAGGAAATGGTGAATGTACTGGAGATGACCGTTGTGTAGGTGACGGGCGTGACAATGGAAACGGCAAATGTGGCGGTGGCGGTGACAGCAAGATGGGAGAGTGCTCACGAGCGAGTACGTAGTGGTGTTGCTGGAGGTGGCAATGACGGTGAAGGTGGCGACGCCAGAGGTTGCAAAGAGATCTCCAGATGATGCACAACGCAGCGGGGGGGCTCGCTTGAGCGCTGGGAAGGAGAACTCAGCTATAGAAGAGAGTATCTCTGAAGAGGGATGACGTGTGCATGAAATGCTGCTCTTAGAGATACTTTTGTTGAAATGAAAAGGAAGAAAATACATTTCTTTCCACGAGAAAGGTAGCTGCATTTTAGATTCGCAGGACCAGATAATGAAAGAACATCACTTCCTGTTTTCCTTAACGAGTTAAGTGCGACTAAAACGTGTTCATTTACTTATTACTCTTTGAAATATATATAATGAAATTTAAATCAAAATTAAGGCAATGGAGCAGTCTATCAACGCATGTATGATTAAGGTCACTGAAAATGAAATGCAACTCTTTGTTTTCCCACACAGATCTACATTTGTTTTGAATCATTATATCTGTATTGCTTTGAACTTAAATCTACATTTTGAACTCTAAAGTAGATCAAGCTGAGGGCTCGAATCGAGCGGACGACTCATATACGGAATTCTTCATATTTAAAAAAATGAGGATGCGATGGTCATGTTTCAATAACAACTTAAAACTTTTTAAATCATCAACCTATATTTTGACGCAAGACCTCCGGCCATTTTGGTGTAGTACACATTCTTCTTCCATCGTCACTCTACGTTCCATATTTTTTTATTTAGCAGCCCCTCGAGTAGCTTATGGACAGCGTACTATAGCGTTCTTTGTGGCGGTACCATGTCCGATTGCCGGCAGGGGCAAGAATGAAGCTGTAACTTTGTAATATAAATTGTCTCTATTTCTAGCTTTGGGACGAAAGAAGAAACTGGGGCAGGCCAAATGAGCTCGGTGATGGGGATACATCGTGATCGCCACATACCTCCCTTATCCCCAGGTATGCGTAATAATTAAAAACAGGGCCCCCGCCTAGCAACACTGCTAGCCGACAAAAGTCTAATTAACCCTTAGCTGAGGACGTGGGAATTCAGTCACACTAGTAGCGACGTGGAGTCCTATAGGCTCTTAAAATTTAGTTTCAAATATTACATTTTTAAATTGTATTTCAAGTGAAGAGCATTTAAACTTGCGATAAATAATGACTAAAGAAAATATTAATCAGGATATATTTGTTAATAAGTGTTGGAAAATGAGGGAATATCATGTAATTAGAAATGCTTGAGTAAAATTAAGAATACATTTAATTTAACAAATTTATGCGTATCATCAAAATTTATTGAACATTATAAATATATTAATGAAAATACTATAACTCTAGAACCGAAAATCAATCACAAAAATGTGACTACCGCTAACACTAAAATTCTGACATTACGTTCTTTAGGAACCATTTCTACACAAATTTTGCTGACATTTTTGTCTTTTTCGTTATATTATTTTGCATTCCCAGTTGTTTCTTCTTCGAGTTAATCATTCTCAAGAAATTCCTCTTCATTATTGACGTCTTTCTCAGATTCTAAACACGCGTGACCACTTGATGAGTCGTCACATTAAATTTGAGGGTTCCAAGGTATATTCTCAGAATTACTGTCCCTTTGCGCCACCAATTGCGCAATATTTTCTTCAAAAATCATCGTCATTAATATTCACACACTCTCTTAACGGCCTAGTCATGTTTTTCTGTACTTTTCACTTCCTTCAGAGGCGTCCCAGAACAAACTAATAACTGTCAAAGTGCGACGCGTAATCAATGAGAGTTACTGACGTTACACTGTTACTGACGTGGTCCCTTGGTCTCCTGCGTGCCAAAAAAGGCTGACAATTTCTCTGAAATGCATTCCACCACAATGAGTTCTCGAACCGTTTCTTACAACTGTAGAAGGGAAAGGTAAAACTCGAGGTTTTAAAGAAACCGTAAATGTAAGTTTCACAAACTAAAAACAATGTAAGTTTCACAAACTAAAAACAATGTAAGTTTCACAAGTTCGGAGGAGTCCCAGGGACAGAGGATAAAATTATTGACTTGAAAGCTGCAAGAATTTGGTGAGCATGCCATAAGTAAAACCCAAATATTTGTATTATTCCTTCAGTATGTGTACTAAATATTAAATGTACTAGAATTGGTCAAAGCTTTAAAGTAGAGATTTTAGTAAAATGCATTTTGAGAGTGCCTGAAACAAATAAAGTGATTTTTAGTGGGATATCAAATTGGATAAATGTGTGGCTAGATGTGTACAGGATTGTGTTTATGTCATGCATAACTCCAAAAATTCAATACCTCTGTACATGATATTCTCGTTATAAATTAGTTATGATATTCCTTATAGTATTATTAATTGTAAATAATAATTATAACTATACTTAACTATAATTAACAATTACTATAAATACATAAGCAATTTAAAAATTTAACAAGAATGTAAATCTTTCGTATTTGATTTTAAATGATAAATGTCTAAAGATTAGAACAAACCCAGGTTACCGAACCTCTAATTTTTATCGATTTCAACAAGAAAAATAAAAATAATGTGACAACGCAGCCTTTTTTAAATTATTGTCAAAAAACAAAAGAATAAAGGACTAAACCAGAGGGTGCTGTTATCATAAGATAAGAAAAAATAATTATTCAGATCAGTGTAAATCGTGAAGTAATAAAAGCAAAATTCGTTATATCGTCCAGATATCTCACTGCTTCCTAACCGATTATCTCGATATATATATATATATATATATATATATATATATATATATATATATATATATATATATATAGTGTTTTCGGATAAATCAAAGAGGAGCAACCTCGTAGAAAGGCCGAATACGGAGTCCTCCCAGCGGGCGAGCGCCCGGAGGGCGAGGCCCAGGCGCGTTGTGGCAGGCCGGTAGGGGCGAAGGTGCAGGAGGCGCAGTGGGCGATGCCGTCCCGGGGAACCTGGCTCCAGGCGGGTTCCGGAATCGCAAACCGCGCGGACAGTCTCGCGGTGCGAGGAAAGCCGAATCCAATAGGCGTACCGGAGGACGAGCGAGGTCGAGTCAAAATCCAGATGTGAATCCAAAACAAAAACTAGCGAGGGGTCGTTATCTCAAATCATGAAGCCGAGGACTAGGCGAAAATCCAGGGGCAAAGCGGGTTGTGGATACTAGAGAAAAAGGCAGATTAGCTCGGTTGTCTCGACTAGCGCACTCTCAACAAGACTCGCGTGGTCGGCGGCGGCTAGCTCCTGGGCGTCGGTGCTGCCCTCAGCCAATAGGCATCCCGGAATACTTTCATGCTCGTCGTAGGTAAACGTGCGCTCCCTAACGCGCCCCACGTTCAATTTTGCGTGCAGGATATAACAAGATATATAAAGATGAATGTCTACTACAGATATAAAACATTAACACTAGCATCACAATTGCAATGTTTGATGCAATTTTTTAGTTGTAAAAGGTGGTTAAAACGTTACATTTCAAAATACAAAGAGTTTTTATAAGGAATGGTGAATATACTACGAAGTTATCTAATATATAAAAATTAAGGTTGGTGTTTTATGCGCTTCCGTACCCTTCATCCGATTGCGATAAAACTTGGTAAACTTATTGCCTGCACTTGCGCAAAAATTCAGGCATAGTACAATGGGAATGTGCGTATATCTGTTATACATAAACGCGCGTTGAACGATCTTGTGCGTTTATACTGACTCAAGGGCCCCTGAACGGAAGCTCTACGCAACCCGCCGCAACTTCAAGTATTAAACGCAGCTTCCCTGCATATTCTCCCCTGCGGTTGTGAAATAACTACCAGAATTATTTATAAACGTTATCTCGAACACGTAAATCAATTTTCTCCAAGATAGTGTCATAGTGAATGCATGCCCAAACTTAAGAGAGGACGTTTTAACAATATACTTGGATATTTGAAAACCTTATCCTAACCAGCATATCGAACCAATCCATTCTCACGACAAAGTCATTTAAATGTTTGAAGATCTATTAAAATGTTTGAAGAACGTAGCGTAAAACGTGATTAACAAGCACGTGACCAATAACATGTAACTAATGATAAGCAATACTGAAACATTGCCGAATCAAAAAGTGTCCAATAAAAATATAGGGAAAGCTTAGAATAAATCCGTTGGGGATTTTTCTAAGTTCTTTGTGAATCATACAAACGCACCCTCCGTGTATGGTCTCCGAGCGGCCGCAGCGAGTAACGCGGCCGCGGTGTCGGCATTGCAGCGGCGCAAGGGGAGGGGTGGGAGCGGCGCCGGGGGCGAGGCTCTTACGCCCTGCAATATTCACGGCCGGGTTTACGTCCGAGCGCCAGTCCGGGAGGTCGCGGGGGCTTTTTAACATCACTATAAAGCGGCGTCCGCCCGCCGAAGCACGCTCTCTTATTAACGCTGTAATCTCCTCCCCTCCCGTCCCCCCCCCCCGGGTGCCACACCCCCTCCCGACAGGTGTTCCTGCTACTCTCGCTGCTCGCCGCCCTCGCCGCCCTCGCCGCCCTCGCCGCCCTCGCCGCCCTCGCCGCCCTCGCCGCCCTCGCCGCCCTCGCCGCCCTCGCCGCCCTCGCCGCCATCACTTCTCTTGCCGTCCTCACCATCCACTCTGCCCTCGTTCCCTCGCCTCCACCACCAGCACGGACTCGCCTATCGCCCCTGAGTCTGACACCCGTTTCGCATCCACCAGCTCTCCAAACCCACCACCCTTACCATCGTCACCATTTCCTCAGCCGGTTCCGTTACCATACTCCCCCTACGCCGTCCCCCCCTTGGACCCCACCGCTCTCACCCACGCCGCCCTCGCCCTCCATCGGCCGGCTTCATATGTTTTTATCGCGGTGCAGCTAAATTACGCCTCCATTGGGCGAGGAATCCTTTTGTGTCGCTTAATTAAAATAAGACCAGGCACGCGGGGAGCGCGTGGGATTTTTCGTCTTCTCTCGCTCTTTCCGCGCGCGATCCGCGAGGGCCGTTCGTCGCCGTGTTTTCTTCATTAGGGGGTTTATCGTCGCTCGCTCTCGGATTTACCACGCGTGTTGCGTTTACGGGGAAACAGCATGGCGGCTTCATAAATCATTCTCGATGAGAATGGTGGATTATGAGGAATGATTTAATACCTTCCTCATTGGATTTGGATTTGGGTGCGGGGTGACCAAAATGTGGCTGTGAGTTTTTGCTCTCCTGGATGTGTGCGAGTTTTGCGTGACCGAGGAGGAATAAATGTTATTTGGTAACATAATACCGCACGTTGTACGGATTGTTCCGTGCTTTGCTCTCGTTTATTTTCCGTCATATAGCAGGTTGTAAGCTGTATGAGGGAATGTTAATTAAAACCGTATCAGAAAGCAGCTCCGTCTTTTAGACTGTTTTACAGAACGCGCCATCTGATATAAAATTGATTTATGTTGCTGGTGATTCAAATTCTGTTGCTAAAATTTCCGATAAACAAGCTCACACAACCTTTAGAGTGCGTTTTACATGTTGCAGCAAAAATGCTATTTTGAGAAATATCGTGGTCTTTGAAGTTAAAATACTTATTTTCTGGTTTCACCTCTAATGATATTTGACAGCATTTCACTACAGTTTTTAATCTTGAGCAAATTGCATCGGTTTCACGAAAATCAACTCCATTAACAATGTGCTCGATTATTCAATTTATTTTATTGAAAATCTACTCCATTAACATTGAATCAATAATTGATTGTTATAAATAGCATAATTTATTAACAATATATAAGCGTAATTATTTTGCAAGTCCATAATTTTATAGGATATTGATAAAAATATTTCACTTAAAATTATCTGTACTAAATACACGCAGGACAATTGCATTAAAGAAAAGGCAGTGTTTTACTGTAAGTTTTCTACATCAATTCTTGATCCAGAGTGTTGATGAACGCATTGCTAAATGACCTATTTGCAATGGAATGACGAACTGTGAAACTCAATGTAGCGCACAACAATTGTGTTAAGTATAAAAATGTTTCATTCGATATCGTTTATATATGTATTCGTTTATATTTATTAGTTTTACATTTCATATGAACGAAATAACTGCCTTTTGTGTAAATCAAACTTGCTCCTTATTGTAAATTAGTAACACGTTACATATTTCTCATCTCGTTTCGTTTGTTTTATCCTGCTCAAATTTCGTTTTGAACAATATAGATAACATTTCATACAATTTATACAATTTGATTATTTAAAGTGAAATTTTCCGAAATTCAGTTCAACTTCTTAAAAACGGTATTGTAAAAGAGCTGTTTTAACATCTTCCCTTCATCTACTAACAGTTTTCCATCTTTCAGTGGATAAATAGTCAAATGAAATATATTTCATCTAAAATTATAGTGCGTTGTACGTTATACAAGTTGATATAGGTGTATTATATTTTTAATCGCTGCATCTCATTACAATTCTCAATTGTTTATTAACACATGATAACTCGATTAGACTTTTTTTTATAATTCTGCCAGCTCAGATTGCACCAAAATATCTTACGAAACTTAGACTCTTTTTATAATTCTGCCAGCTCAGATTGCACCAAGATATCTTACGAAACTTATTTCGTAAATAACTACGAGGTTTCCTTTTTGATGAAAGTAAACAATTAAATGTGCTCAAAGAATTTGTCATCCCATCGGCATTTGAACATGGGTCTCCTGGTTTACGCCAAATTGCTCTAACCGAGATGATTGGTTCTTTGAACAATTTCATAGGCGTGATGTATTGTCAGCATCCTGTCATCTTTTTTTTTGAGGCAACTACGCTCGGAAATATTTTCCGCAACAGTAAAGAAATCCAAGTTGTGATCAAGTTACCGAGAAACAAATGTATCGTAATAATCAAATGTGTTCAAAGAATGTGTCACTCCAACCGGGATTCGAACACGGATTTCTGCTGTATTACCAGTTTCTCTAAGCTCAAAGTTACCGAGAGTAAACATAAAAAAAATCACGATTTGCTGCCACTAGTGCTGCTAACCGCATGCCGACACGCCAACCGCGGTGTGGCCACGTTCGATGGCACGGCTGGAAGGGGGCGCTTGGGACTCCCCTGTGGGGAACGCGGTCATTAGGAATCGGGCGGTCGTAACGCGTCTTTCATGGCCGGGGTTGCAGCGCGCCACACGCGGGAGCGGGCAGTTACAGGCCCAGCGCACGCGCCGCCCCCGCCCCCGCCCCTCCCGCCTCCCTCTTCCTCTCACGGCCGCTGCCGCCCCCGCACGCACTAAATCCGCGTTATCGCCTGCTGGAATTTTCGCGATATATTATTCCGTTAATGTTAGGAATTTTACATCGCCCCCGCGTGATATATGCGGGTGAGTGGCCCTCGCCCCAAGTAGAAGCCCGCTGGCCCCTATATTGCGCGCCTCGTCTCAGGCTGTACCCTGCTGGAGAGGGCTGTTGAGGCTGTTGGCTGTTTCCTCCATCTCCGCCGTCGACTCTACTGGCGTCGTTATTCCAGCCGCAATTTCGTCACCTTGTGTTGGTCATCTGTTAGTTATAACTTACCCTACTACCCCTATCCTGGTTTCACTGAGTGTTCCAGAGGTTCAAGTTCTGAAAGCCTGTCATATTTCCGTTTCTACGGTTTTATTATCACCAAATCCCATCTCTTCCCACCCACAGCTGTGGTACGAGTACGCACCATCATTATCATCACCAAACTCACATCTTACTACCAAAACTCGTAAATTTTCGCATTCCTTGCTAGCCGCAATACTACCAATGACATCCACTTTAATTTGACTGTATTATACGTGAACCTTTTCGCGTTCATTCACATTTTTCTTCCTCGCTTATTTCTATTCATACATATTAATGCCGTATATTGATGCATTTTATTTCGCTGCTCTTAATTCCAGCAAATTCTATTATTTTTATTTTCAATTTATATTCCTACCGTGGCTTTTGATTTACTCGTCTATTGAATATAAACCATCACAAAAAGATTTTTAAGCCGCTATATACCCAACTTTCCTTTTTCCTCTACTTTACAAAACATTATATTGGTTCCGTTGGAGTTTGCTTCTGCAATTAAAAATATGCTCTTTAACTTCATCTAAATAACAATAATCGTCCAGTACTCATTATAACATACAACACATTGGTAGTGACACTAAATATGTTTTTTTGTGTTTGTAGATAAAATAATGCTTATCTATTCGTGTAATTTAATATAATTAACAAATAAATAATTACAAAGCAATATGTGTATGATACTCCACGCCCTCGTTTATTTCTGATACTCCCGTCCCTCTACTCCTACATGATACTCAACGCCCTTATTTATTTCTGATACTCCCGCCCCTATACTCCTATATGATACTCCACGCCTTTATACTCCTTTCCTTCAACCCACCAAACTTTTCTCGTGAGTGTGAGCTTTAATTTGTCCAGAGCCGAAGCCAGAGGAATGCGCGTGATTCCGCGGGGTCTCGAGAGAACCCTCACAGCACGGCGCCTCACCGCATCGGGGACGGGGGATGAGGAGTGTGGCAGATGCAGGCGGAGGACTTGAGAACGGAATATTCAAAGTGCAGTACAGTGAGGCGAAAGTCAAAAGCAAAGAAGATGTGAAGAGAGGGAATGATTTAACTGAAGGGTGAGGGGCGAGTCGTCAATAAGAGGATTGTGCAGATAAAGAGAAGAGAGGCTAACTTCAAGTTATGAGTGCGCAAAGAGAAGGGTGAGAAAGTGAAGAATCGTGGATAGAAGTAATCTTCGGAACTGGTACCTAGAGAATGACAGGTAAGGATGAGGGGGAAGAATAAGGTTGACATAGAGCAGGAATACCGACAGAGAAGAAAAGTGGAGCATGGAACTGATTAACTGAGGAGTGATGGCATAGAGTAAAGATGTATAGTACCTCTTTAGTCCATGGTGATGGCTCAACGAGAGATGAGAATTGGGATGGATAAGCGGGACGAAGAAATTTGGAAGAGCAAAAATGATGTGTGTGTGTGTGTGTGTGTGAGAGAGAGAGAGAGAGAGAGAGAGAGAGAGAAATTGAAAGAGAGATAGAAAGAGAGAGAGAAACAGATTGGTTGATTGATTGATTTTGAAAGAGGCGGTTTGGTAAGTGTGTACAAAGGAAAAGATTTTGAAAGAGGGGTGATTGTGAGGTGAGATAGACTACATATTTGTGTCGAAACGAATTAAACAAATGTAAAGTGTTGTGTAGAATGTCGAGGATCGATCAGTTGAGGTGAGACTAGAGCCACGGTGGGGATTAATGGCGTAGTGGAAGGTGGGAACGAGATGTGGCAAGCAATGCATGATGCACCAGAGTAGTACGCTCGGATTGGTGGCAAAATAAAAAAAATACCAGCAGTGGCTAAACGCGCACGTGTTATATCGGACATGAAATAGGTCGCACGTATGCAACGTTTTTAGGGCCCTCGTTTGTCAGCCTGGCTGCGTGTTGCGATGTTCGATGGGTCTGTGGGGTTTTCGGGTCTGCGACCGCGCTGCGCGGTAGCGTCCGATTTTTGTTGCTTAATTCGAGGCAAAGCCGATGGTTAGTAAATGAGGTCTGTGTTACTGGAGCGTTTATTATTTTTTTGTCGATTCTGTTTTTATCACGCTTTTATTCTATCAGCAGATGTTACGTTATTGTATTTGCAAGAGAGATAAAACTTTCCATGCAGAATTATTTTTCATCTCTTTATAATTTTGCCCCAATGGCCGTGGGACACCAAACAATAGACTGTCCGGTATTCGTTTAGTATTGCAACATTTAATAGTACACCACTTGTAACTCGTTAAATGAATACACATTGAGCTTTTTTATTGCTAAGACGTTTCTTTTTATAAATGACCGTTGCAAAGGTATTTATGCATTTAATTAAAAAGTTTTAATTTTGATTTTATGAGGTGTAAAATTGCTGTATTTTTTGTTCAAACAAGAGTGGCAGTTTTGTGTGGCAAAAGTGGTATGTATTAAAATGAATATCCATTCTTTGCTTGAAACACTTTCCAACAGTGCTACAACATGATTTTACTCTAACTTTGACGTTTGGACATTATTTAAAGACGTGTTTGTAATAAGAAAATATTTAAGATTGCTGAACCTTTAAATTTCTTCACGAAACGAAAATCGCGATAATAAATAATAAAAACTATAATCTAGTTTCCTTGATAATAGTTTGTGTGATTATACTTCTCGATATCATAACTGATTACACTTCTCAGTATCACTGTGTGATTATACTTCGCGGTAACATCGTATATTGCACTACAGATCGCTTAGTCTTGTTTTGAGATACAAAGAAGTTAATTATCATCATGAATGTAGGATGTGAGGTTTACATTTTTCCCTAACATCATTTTAGATTATTTAAATAATACTTGCCTTTCCATCTAATCACTGGTCACTGGTATCATGGTTGGTGTGACTCCTGCTAAAGAATTTACATACTTGTTATTTGATTAATTACATTTTTGATGTAGGAATGGTGTCACAGCTTTTCAGAGAACCAATTTCAGCTCAACTTCATTGTTAGGATAAGGAAAAACTGAGGTTTCAACATTTAATTCTATTGTGACTTGAAAAGTACTACTTTTTTTATTAAATATGAAGATGAAATTTAATAAAAGGTAATCCACCCATTCAAAAGTAAATCTTCATAACGCCTTTCACACTCTGCCGTTACCTTTCTTCCGCAAATGTGGAAACTGTTGGAGGTAATGTTAATACTTCGTGTTCCTACCGGTAGAGATGGCGCAGGGCATCAGTTGATGTCACTGCAGTGCCTGTGACCGGATGGATTTAGGTTTTGGTGGCAGGATTTTTGACATTGGTTTCCCAGTTAGGTCGAATTCAGTCACTGTCTGGAGGAAAATTCTAGCGACCGGCTGCTCTGATCGATAGTTTTCCGTGTTTTTTCGATCAACACCAGGTGAATGCCGGAGCAGTACTCAGAAAAATCCTGCCACGAACCGCGCTCGATCTTCCTCTTCCTTATCCTCTCCTCACCCCTTACTTACACACACACAAACACACACACACACACACACACACACACACACACACACACACCAACATGCATTACACTACCCCACATGCCGGAAGACTGGTAGGTAGCTTAGAGTTTGTCCTAGCTGGGGCGGTGTTCCGCTGGGATATACCTGGATGAGGAAAACCCTGTTGGCCGACTGTAGGTCGGCGCCGGTTCTTGCCATCCAGCGGAGTAAGATCACCGCCACCTACCGAGGAAAAACATCCTCTACACTTACGGAACTAATGATGATAGCAGATGACGCGCCCGGAATCACTAACAATCAATCAATAGAGTTCATCTTATGGTAAATTTGTGATCGTTATCATCGATTCCCTATTAAAAATAAAATTTATTTTTTCAAAGAACGATATGTCCACATGTAACATAAAATAGCAACAATTCAACGCTTACAACGAGAAATTTATAAATAAAAAATATATTTAAAAAACACATGGTTTAGCGCAAAACAGGCAGATTGTTTGGTTAAAGTGATTAGGAGGGACGAAACGTCTGCAAATACTTTTTCCATTACACCACCGTCCATCAACATCAAAAACATCAATCTTTAATCACAAAGAGAGGTGGCTCACGGCATGAGCTGGGGCGACTACAGTGTCCCTGACCGGGAGGTCCTAGATTCGAGTCCCGACGGTGGCACGATTTTCAACATTAGCTAGATAGCTAAGTTCAGTCGCTGTCTGGAGGAGAATTCAAACAGCCGGCCTCTCTGATCGTAGTTTTCCGTGGTTTCTCCGATCAATACTAGGTGTATGCCGGAACAGTATCCTAACAAACGGGCCACGGGCGCCGCGCAATCTCACTTTCCTCTCCTTTCCTCACCCCTTACTTTCATACACTTACATGCTCTATACTAATACATATTCCAGAAACCGATCGGGAGCTTAGTTTGTCCCGGCTGCGGCGTTGCCCTGTTGATGGAAGGTTCCTGTTGGGGGAAAACCCCTCTAGCCAATGGGCTGGTGGGCACCGTAACTCACCATCCAGCGGGTGGAGATCACCACACCTCGCGAGGAAAACATGCACTACTCTAAAGGGAGTAATGATCTTAGCACTTCAGGCGCCCGGAAACACTACTCAAAAAATGAATCGTTATTCGATGACTGCTCTGGACACGTGTAGAAATTCGAAACCTAGAGCTGCAAATCCGAGCTTCCCGCAGTGGAATGTAACAAAAGAGCAGTAACGCCGTACCGGCTGGTGACTCCCTCGGGGTCACTCGCCGCGCGAGCGTGTCCGCGCCGCGGGTGACGTCACAGCGGGCGTTCCCTCCCCCACCCACCCCACCCCTTACTGCGCGTTCCTGTGCCCTCACCGCCGCCAACGTCGTCGCCGCCGCCGCCGGCTGTTCGACACGGCGACACTTGTACGTAGTAAATCTCGTAAGTGGGGGAGGAGGCGGGCGGGGAGGGCAAGGGTGGGGAGGGGCGAGGAGGGGAAGCGGCGCGTGGCGCGGCGCGGTGCTGCCGCCGCCGTGACAAATGCCTGCGCGGCTCCCATGATTCAGTGCGCCATAAATCAGCGGCGGCCGCCGCCGCCGCCGCCTCCGCCGTCGTCCGCCGTCGCCTGGCGTCGCTGAGGACGCCGACGCAGACGCCGACGTTGCCACCGCCGTCCGCGCGTCCTCAACCTCACGGAGAGCTTAACTGCTCTACCACCCTGCCTTCTCCGATTCCGCTGAGGAACCTTCCAGGAAGGACTTGGCCATGAGCTCTTCAGCCATTATTCTCTAATGATTGTTTATTATTATTATTATTATTATTATTATTATTATTATTATTATTATTATTATTATTATGATAAATTTCATACAAATACTTGTATATCGTACTAAAAGTTAGTCATCAAGCATGTTTCATTTACAGTTATGAGTTGATAATAAAATTAATGTGAACTTAGAATATTATAATGTCCTGCAATACACGAACAGGATAACCGGTTGATTTAGCTTAGAGCGAGCATTCGTCCTGCTACTGCAGTGTCTCAGATAAAGAGGGTCAGGGGTTTGAATCCCTGCGGTGATAGATTTTTGATACTAGTAGTTGTATATCTAGGTCAAAATCAACTCCTGTCTGGAGAATTTTAGAGGCCGCCTGCTCTTGCGGGCTTCCGTAGCTTCTCTGATGAAAAGGCGAGTGTAGGGACAGAAACCTAACACATGGTCAACGGATATAGCGTGATCTTTCCTTCCTCTTCCTTTACATATCGTCTCTTTCCTCACACACATAGACACACATTTGTACTTAAACGTACGTCTACTACCCTACCCCCAAATTTCGGGGGCTAGTCTGGAGGTTTGGGTGAGCGATGGCCCGCTGGGGGACATCTCTGGAGACAGAATTACCCCGAAAACCGATGTGTAGGGCGGCGTCGTATCTCTCAATCCAGTGGGGGAGGAACATTGCTTCTTTCCGGGATAAAAATTTCTCTACACTATTTACCAGAGCGGTTGCGCAGCCCGGAAACAATAATTTATTAACTAACATAATTGATTCATGTGTTTTTAACCGGGTCGGGTTTTCTCTTAACTACAGCTTCAACAATAAATACATACATTTTTTTGAAAATTTGATATCGTGAGCTTCCTCATTCTCCTGTACTCATTGTATTTCCTTTCCCAACTTTACTCCTTTTTTATTTTATTTTTTCGTTATTGTTACCAAAGCCACCCTTCACTCACACTGATAACTATGTCATTTAACACCTAAAATAGTAGTCATTCAATATTGTTCAAAGTGACTAGCTGATTACTGTATACTGTTTGTTTTTCAGACAAGTTATCATTATTATATTCTTTTGCAGCACTTTTACATGTAGAATGTGAGAATTTATGAAGTCGAGCGTCACACAGGTCCAGCAGCACACAGGCTACAAATGTGAAATTTGTCAACAACATTTGTACTACATTTCCCCTTTCAAGTCATCTGCAACTGTTTTTTCCACGTCTCTTATTTATCTTCAAGTGAACATGTGCTTTGTAAAGTTATATGAATGTGACAGTATACAACATCCACAGTCGCACCACATAACATTCTTGAAAATTTTGATTGTAACTTTGGATAATTTCCGTAATTTTCATTTTATTTTAAATACAAAAATGTCGTTACAACGAAAAAATTTTTTCTGTACATATTATTCCAACAACATAACGTACACCTAAGGCCTTAGAAGAGTCTCGAAGAAAAATTAAAATTTCCTACATAAAAGAACTTGCAATTATAATGGATCAAATGATCAAGAACCAAAAAACCATTACAATTTAAAGTAGTGTAGATATTTACACGTATTTTAAACATTCTAAAATAATTCTTTAATAACTAAAGCAACAGAATTAAATTGACGACCGTGAGCAGCAATACCAGATACTCACTTCCGCCATTCACCATCACTGGGCAGACTGTGAGTCGGTATTCATTTCTTCAGAGAAATTATATTGCGTTGGCATCCATTCTCTGTTCATGAACATTTATTATCTGACAGAATAAAATATCAAGACACGGAAAGATATAGATCAATCGTTGACGGTAATTGCAGAAATAAAATTTAGGAACGAATACTCGGGATCGTTCCTAACTTTGCATATGAAGTAGTAATGAAATGTTTCAATTCATGAAAATGTTTCAAGAGAAAAGCCTTTATGTTGTATCTATTAACACCCAGCGATCTATTTATAGGTCAGAAGATACATTATTTTTCCTGTCACTTCTTTATTGATTTAATTCATATTTCCAGTGCAAATACTTTGTTTCAGAAACAAAGCTAGTTCTGTAACGTCTGAAATCACAAAGTACAAGTTTACAATGTGCTTGAAAGATGAGACAATGAGAAAGAAAACATCTAAATAGCATATTTCAAAATATTTTTGATTACTTGTAGATTTGAAATTGAGTGATGAGTGAAAAAGATAAGGCCGAGCATGACCTAGTGAAAATGCCGCCAATTCCCTTTCATTTCGTAATGTTACTGCCATCTGCGCGTTGCCGCTATCACCCGCGCCGGCGCTGCTTTGTCCGCAGCGGCCCCCTCCCCCTAACCGGCGCGGAGTGCCATCAGTGCGTGGCGTGGCCGGGGGCTGTGTGCGTGGCGCGGCGTCAAGAGCGCGCGACGCGACGCGGCTTCATCGCGCCCTGAAAGCCCTTATCTCTCCCTGGCGCGCGCCGCCGAATGGGCCATTCCTGTCCGCCGCCACTCGCGCTAGAGCTATGCCCTGCTCGCGTCCGCCCCCGCCCCCAACCCCGCCCGCGCCACGCCCACGCCACGCCTTCGCCATCCCCCGCCGCCCTCGCCACTGCCGTCACCACCTGTCACCGACGTCCCGTCCCCGCCCCTGCAGCCCCGCCTCCCCCGCCACCTTGCTGCCCCTGCCTCCCCCGCTACCCCTGCCTTGCCCACCGCGCCTCCCCGCCGTCCCTGCCTTCCCCGCTGCCCAGCTGCCTCGCAGCCACGCTGCTCCGCTGCCCGCTGCTCCCTGTCCGGCCGCCCCTCCACCCCTGCCGTCCCCGCCGCCCTCTCCGCCCCTGCCAGTCTTGCCACCCACGCTGCCCCAACGATCCGCCCCCACAGTCCCGCTGCCTCAGTCTTCCGCGCGGCTCTCGCCGTTCCTGCCGCCCGCACCGCTGTCGCAGCCCCCATCGCCCTCAACACCCCCGTCGGTCCCGCCGCCCCCGCCACCATATCCGCCCCCACAGATCCTACCGCCCACGCAGGCCCCGCCGTCCCAATCGCCCCAGCCGCTCATGTGGACCCCCTACCCTCGCCGTTCTCTCAGTCCTCGCTTCAGCATCTTCCAGCCCTCTTTCTGCTTTATACTTCTGTCTCAAATGTTGCATTTCTACTTCTCATCTCTCGATCCAGAATTTCTCAACTTCTCTGCCTCTCGATACCTACATCGACCCGCGCCTCTTGCACACTCTTCCCAACTCTACATTGCTGTACCTACAAGTCCCTTGGTACCCAATCCTTGGCTCTCCCACATCCCCTACACTTCACACGATCAGTTGCTTCACCGGTCTCATCTGCACTCATTTCTCCTAACCATCGTTATGAACTATATGTTTTCGTGACGTAGCGCGACCATTTGAAACGCTTGGGAGAGAAGAGATCAGTAGTAAAAATGACTATGATGCTGAGTGTAAGTGATATAATTACGTATCTGCTTCCTATACGATGTTGGCCTAAATACTATATTTGCCGTCTGTCTCCAATGAAAAGACAAATATCTTATTTGTTTTGAGGTTGATGTTTAAAAAAATATCTTCCGTAAGTTACAACTTTCGAAATTATCACCGGGCTTGTACAGGAATAAATAAATCGAAGTTCTGTTTCTTTCTCCAATACAGCTAAATATTATTCGTGACAATGATCCAATAGTACATTCGATGTTTTAAATAGTGGTATTTACAAAGATAAAGCATTTCAAATATCAGGCATTTAAAAAGTGACTTAATAGAAAAAAATTATATTTCTTAACCGTCTGCATATGAAAAGATTCAATAATTTTGTAATAACCTAAGTTCATAATTTTTCGAAATCATATATTAGAAATATTAAGGTAACTTTCAAACTGCTGCAAAATCGGTTAAAGATCACAACTTTCCCCCTAACAATCGCTCCTTCAACTCGCGGTCTAATCCTTCTCCGACATCATAACACACACACAAGATCTTCAGGGCACGCAGCGCCACGCACACTGCGAAGCGAATTGATTGATTGGTAATACAGTAGAACCCCGGCATCCGAACTAATTGGGCGTGGCAATCGCTGTGGTACATGTACAACTACAACTTTAAGATTATCAGACATAATTTATCGTGCTAAAAATAACTCGTAATTTATAGTGCTAAATTCACTATATAAGATTACATAAACGCCTTATTCTTCTATTCTTTTGTTTTCTCAAAAATTACAAACAACTTTTTTACGTGTCTCTCACGTCGTTAATATTTACACTATCGACAATTTGTTTTTTATAGTATGTAATACTATATAGTTATATTATATAGTATATAGTTTTATAGTGTATACACGATAAGTTATTTATGAGTACATATGCTTTAAATAATGTCATATTCAATTTCTGGAAAACTCAACAATTTTCTATCAAAATGAGCTCAAATTTCCGCATTTTGAGAAACCCTCAAATGCTATTTTCTCAAAACCGGTTCCAATTTTTTTCCTTAAACTTTTTCAACGAATAGTGCTAATTGCACTGTTTACTATGACGTAAACTTCATATTGCTATATTCTTTTGATTTTTAAAAAATTACAAAAATTATTTTGTTTATTATCTTCGCGTCGTTAATATGCACATTTCCATCGCTTTTACATGTTTTTGCATTTTTCATTGAAGGTGCTTTAAATAGCTTTAAATGAAACTTTTCGAAAACTCAATAGATTCCTATGAAAAAGAGCTTCATATTTTGGATTTACAGAAACGCTTAAACGCCATTTTTCTAAAACTGGCTCAAAATTTTTCAATGAAAATTGTTTTTATGAGAAAGTTTTACTCTTCTTTAATATTATTGAAGTAATATTGCTGTTCTATTATTAAGAAACCGAAAAGTTGACAAAATTTTTAAAAAATCTACTTTGAGCGGTAATAGATGGCAGCTGACAGAATGGGGCAAGAACGTAAAGCCAGTCCACACCAAGAAAATCAGAAAATTTTACTACGAGAAAGACTGTGCCATTCTCTGGTACCACTAATTTGTTTATTTTTCCTCCATCCCGAAGTCTGTTGGTATTATCCAAAATTTCAGATATGCACGTTTCAGTTTAGCGGGGTTCTACTGTACCGCTTCCGGACGCGTCCACTGTAAAGCTTATTAGTCCCATAAGTGTGGGGCACGAGCAATCATGGATCATAACCTCCCGACTGATCTTCCGGTCTGTACGTTAGGCAGTGAAGTGCATGTGTGTATGTTTGTATGTGCGTGAGTGGGAGTGTGAGTGTGTGTGTGTGTGTGAATGGGGAGAAGAGGGGGTTATAAGGAGGAATGAAAGATCGCAAGTGGCCAGTGGCTTGTTTGTTTACCATAGAAATACGAAGGGGTGGCTGCAGAAGCCCTTTACCTTGATTTTGTATTCAGTGCACTTGATTCGTGTGATGTGCATTGTTGAGAATTAATGTACTAATTCAGTTTCATTCTTCGTTTTTGACAACATTGACGGAAGATATGTGTACTCCTTTTCTTATATCTGCGTTTAAGTGACGGTAAGAGTGCAACTATTTTTCAGTTGTTTATTCACTGATACATTTTAAAAAATTGTCCAAACTAATTTCTTTAGTCTCTACTTACTTTGGTGACAGACATTTTATATTCGTTCATTACATGGGCAGCCATTAGCAAAGATGTTTGGAAACTACAAAGTTTTAGTAGTAAAGTAGAATATAGCCATTGTTCGACTTAAGTAAGTGCCCCTTACATTATGGAAATACGTGTGAAAAACGCATAGGTTTTTTATGCTTCAAAGACAGGCTCTTTATAATGTCTCAGTACCATCATTTATAGTAAAAATTGGTTCAATGACGATAACCTTCCCGCTAAACTATACGATCTACCATCAGCTCTATAGACATTTTCTCTCAGCATTTTTGACTCTTCCGCATGCAACAATTATCCACACGTTATCTCACGACTTCAACATTCTGTACACATCATCTTGAGAGTCAGATGTCTAAATCTGAGCACCTCGTCAATTCAATTGAACATTCATTTGCGTATCCACAGCGATTTCCTGCCACGTCTCTGCCTAGCCAACCCTTGTCATCATTACTTCAACTTAGTCTAAACTGAATCAATTTACATTTCTCTAACACTGCTATTTCACATGACGTTTTAGTAACGTGAAAATGTGAAAAACAGAGTATTTTATCAGCCATCGGCATTGAATGCTCAGTCTCGGAAAGTTTTTGCGACCGTACTTTCTGTTTTTAGCTTCTAGTTTGATTCAAATTCTGTTTTCTTTTAGGATCCTTTTTTCACATTATATACTAATGATGTTTTTTAAAATTATTTTCTTTTTGTTTCTTTTAATTTAGATACCTTCACATTTTTTTAAAAATTTTTCCCCAATTAAGCAACGTCGTTTTCTCTCCATTCTTGATTCAACATTTTCTATGCCTCGTACTCTGTATTCTCCTCTAATCCAATCCTTTTTATATTCGAATGCGATGAGAATTTTTCCTCCATTTATTATTCTTTCTTTTCAAATTAACCGGAATTTTATTTTTGGTTCGCATTACGTTTAAATCTAACTTGTATTCTTTAAAAATATATGTACACTTCAGAACATCCTCTTGGAAACCCCTAATCTTCGAAAACTTTGCCTCTCTTTTTGTTCAGCTCTACTCGGCTACTGCACGCGCATCCCTGCTCTATTGTGCGTGGCTACTTGTAGGGTAACTTGTTTTGCAGAGCAAAAATGAGCACTAGTTTTTTTTTCGTTCCCTCACTCTCCTGTTTAATCGAACTTATTCTAACTCTTTCGCTTTCTCATTCTTTTTCATAATATTGGTCTCTCGTTCTGGAATTTAATTACTTTCTATTTCTATATTACAGAAATATCATATCTCAATCTTTCTCTCCCTCTCACTCTCCCTCTGCTAGTGTGTTACTCTCATTAAAAATTTTATCACTATCCTTTCCTAACACAGTTTCGTGTATTCTCTCAGTTCCTCACGAATTCTTCATTAAGGCTCTCTTTTTGTGTTTATCGCGTTCTGATTACTTTACCACCTTCAGTTTCATCCCTAAACAATCGTTCTTCCGACCTTAGAATCCTTATTCTATCTCCCTCTTTTTCTCTCTCTCCCTCTCTCTTTTAATCTTCCTTTTTACGTGTCTCCCTCTCTCTGTCACTTCCTTTCGCTTTCTCACTTTTCTACCTCTTCCTCAAGCTTTTCTCTGTAAACCTCCCTCTTTCTTTACCGGTCTCTTTTTCCCTCACTTCCTCTCTCATTCGATTTCTTCCCCCCTTTAACTACTTAGTATATTTTAACTTAAATTATTTAATATTTTTTCTGTTGCTTTCTGTCAGTTTTTTTTCCATTTCTCTATCTCTATTTTCTCTCTTCATCTCTCTCGTTCTCTGCGCTTCTCTCTCTACTTTTCAGCACCCGTGTCTCACTATCTGTATCTGCCTGTATGCCTGTCTCTCTCACACTCTCTCTTTCTCTATCTAGCTCCCTCTTTCTTTATGTATCTACCTCCCGCCTCTTTCTCTCATCCTCTCTTTCTGTGACGCTCTCTCTTTGTCTATATCTCTTTATTTATCTCCCTCTTTCTCTCTCTTTCTCCCTCTCCCTTTATCTACCTCCCTCTCTCATCTTCTCTTTCTGTAATGCTCTCTCTTTCCCTTTTTATTTACCTCCCTCCCCCTCTCTCTCTCTCTCTCTCTCTCTCTCTCTCTCTCTGTGCGCCCGCTGTTCCCCTATTTCTCTCGTCCGCTAATTCCGTGCCCCGCGCGCGGTCCCATCGCCAGGGGCACCCCCGTGGCGCCACCGCCAGGCGCTGTGTGCTCATTGCCTGCGCGCCGCGTGGCTGCCCCCGCCCCGATTGCACTGCGCGGTGGCGCGGGCGGAGTGCCCGGCAGCTCCTCGCACGCCAAACACACCTCGCGCGCCTCTGTAATCTCAGAGTAACTATTCCTCTACTGAACCGTGGACTTTGCTCTACGGTCTCGCGACTATGTTCATTGCCAATGCTGCTCAATATTTTCGCCTTGGTTAGTGATCGTGTAATCAATTTGTGGTGTGGCAATGTTGTTTTCGTTGTAAAATATTATCCAAGGGATTAAAATAAAAAATAGCAAAGAGCGTTTTCTGCCGAGAGCGTGCACGGTATTAGATTTATCATGGAACTTTGTTATGTTTCAATTTTATTAAAACAAATGGTCGTTTTTACTTAATTGTTTGAAAATACAAGTGAATAGTTTATTAAAGTATCATCAAATATTATTTTTGTATTTTCAAATTTCTAGCAGATGTAATATAAACTTCTAAGAAAATTCGCCGTGAATTCGTGTATCTTGCTACTTTGCAACTGTACGATGATGTAATAAATTTGCTTATATGGAGTGAGACACCTTGAGTTTAAAATATGAACATAGATGTGTTTTCCACATCATGGTTACAAGAGGTTTCAAAATTTTCCTTTTTTTGAAAACGGATTTTTCACAGCATAATTACTTGTGAACGATGTGTGTGTATGTTTATGTGTCTTGTTTATATGATTGTGACTACAAATCTGTAAGTTTTCAAAGTGTGTGCTTGTGGTGGGTTAAGTCATTAAGCACACTGATTCATATCGCTGAAGGGAAAATATACTTTGAATTGATGCAGACGATCAGAAACTCAAAAATGTGTATATTCATGAAGTTCCAAAACAATGATAGATCTTCACGTGTGGAAATGAAACGCAATTTTGTTAGTGTCCTCTGCGACACGAATGACTGCAGAGTGATTTCCAGATAAGTGTGTCAACTTGTGTTTCAGAATTTTGCAAAGCGTTCCGACGAAATACAGACAGCTATAAAATTTCAAAATGACGAAAAACACTGACTGTGCCCGTGACTCTTATGTTGAAAAAGCACAGAATATGATTAGTGGTATCGAGAGAAATTTGACACAATTTACTTTTTATGCCTGCAGTAACTTACCTTGTATACTAATGTTTGTATACAGACATATATTTAAAACATTTTATTTTTTACGTGTATTTCTCTTGCAAGGTGTAACTCCTATTAAAAGTGGAATATCTATTAGCTTAAACAAATTTATTCATCGCTTTTCATCGACTTTTTCAGAAAAGATTTTTATTATTTTATCTATTCCAAACATAAAGCATTAGAACACTCTGAAGAGTAAGTATTAATAGAATTTCATACTTCATTTTTCCCCTCTACAAAGAAACTACTTACAGATCCCGTGTTGTTTCGAATAAATAATTCCTTAAAATAGCTTCCGGTTAGCGCGAAAGTTTATTTGAAGTAAACGCGTTTATATTCCACCAATATTCATGCGTGAAAAATATATGCATATGAATTGGTCAGCAGTGTAAACAGAATTTCGGTATATAAATATGTATTCCTTGATTTTCTGTTGTTTAAATTCTCATATTTGCAGAAACATTGTAAAGGTTACATCGCGCTAAGCCAAACGGAGGGTACTTACGACTTTATTAGAAAAGTAAACTCTTAAAAACGAAATAATAAATCTATTTGATAACAGTGAAAGAGATTTAGTTGCAAGAATGAAATTTAAAAAGATGTTACTCCCCATTACTTCCAACTTCGATTAAAGAACTTATGAGAAAATAACCATTTCTTTTTCTAAGTCTGTTGACAAACCGTTATAACCATTTCTTTTTCTAAGTCTGTTGACAAACCGTTATACCTGCTACTTTCTTTTTTACTGAAATTCTAAATCTGTATCTACAAACTAAAGAATACAATTGAAGAATTTATTGATTTACCTCCCAGTTTGTAGTTCCAACTCTATCATTATTTCTTAGGCCTATAGTTTTCCTCGACCTTCATAGACAACGCTAGCGGTAGATGAACGTGGTGGCGGCATTCTTCGGTGAAAATGAAATGGCGGAGGTGGTGGTTGGTGGGAACTGTGATGAAACGAACTAAACCGACCACCTCGGGACTTCGCGAGAGAGTGCATCCTGCCGTGAGAGTTTTGCTTGTCTTTAATGAGGCATGGTGATATTTTAAATGAAACCTCCATTAGTGTGAATGGAGGCGTCATTAGAGAGTAGTGCGTCGGGCGCCCGCTGGGAGTGCGGCCGGAGCGAAACATTTTTTTCATCGCAGTTTTCTCGCTGGAGTTTGTATGAGAGAGCGCGGGGTGTTGTTTATTAAAGAGACTGAACACAACATGAGAGCAAAATGAATTAAACGGCGAGAGAAACGGTGATGGATGAGGCAAGGCCAGGAAACGTTGGAAAGAGGTAAGAGGTGATTAGTACGGCGAAAGAATGATTTATAATCGGTTAAATATTGTGAGGAAAAGCGTAAGGTTGTTTAGTATGTAGTGTGATCATTAATGGGTGAATTGGACATGTGTCGAAACGGTAGGATGAAGGCAAAAAAATTACCGAAAGTATTAACGAGATTAATCTTGTGAAATACGAACACTTGTAATTAGATTCCAAATATTATTTACTCTAGTCAATAGCAGACGTTTAATGTTTACTGTGTTGTGACTTTGTCTAAGTACACAAAGATCCCAAAAATCCATGCGATTTTTCAGGTGAATGTAATTGGAATGGGGTAGGGGGTATACATTTAGCAACTTTCAAAGTCTACAGAAATCATATAACTGCGATTAATAAAAACCGCCTGCTGCAAGGTTGCGACAAGAGTACTGAAGGTAATAGATTATAGAAATCTATTTACATACACTAAAACTTTATCTCTTGCAATTCCAGATAGTTGAGGGTCATATAAAGAAGGTATATCTTGTAAAGAAGATGTTGCAAACATCCTCAGGAACTAAGCAGTACGTTTTGTGTTACAGAGAAATACTATATTTGTAACATATAAAGCACAATAACAATGAAGATTCAAAGATATTATATCATGTTAATACACTGAATAACATTTGATAAGTTCTTTACGTCAAAAAATGAATTAAACTATCAGAAATCATTACAATAAAAGAAACTAATTTTAAGCAATAAGTACGTAATCCCCACTCATTGGACTTTTATTGGACTTCCGTACAGTGGTTATTTATTTTATATGTTCCGTTTATTATGTGAAATAGTTCGCTCATTAAGATAAAAACTGCATACTCGACATGTATTGTATCTAAATAAAAAAATTAAAACTCATTTGTGGAAACTTTTATCTTAATAAAAATTACAAATAATTACGGATAATAGTTACAGTAATGTGTTATTAATAATACTATTTTTATGAAAAAACTAATGATCGTTTTAGTAGTAATTTTATGTAAAAATTTCAACTCCAATAATTACGAGTATATTAAATTAAAAATCAATATTATTTTATTACAAATAGTTTTGTTTCACCAGTGATTTGAATTTTTGGCGTAATTGTAGCATAATGAATCCGCACATTCCAAACCGATAAAACAATGTCAGGGTCGTCAATTAGAAAGCAGCAGCGATGGCCGTCACTTATCAGGAACACAAAATCCCTCTCAGCACCGGCGCCACGTGAGGAAAGACAAGAGGACAATGTGGATGCGTCCAAGTGTCACGTTGTCGCTCGTCGTGCTTCCTCTTCGGGATTTGCGAACGCAGGGGGAATGAGTTCTCGGAAAGCGCGCTGGCTGACGTTGGGTTGCTGTGAATGATAGTGAGGGTGAATTGCCGGCGCGCCGTGTGAAGTGCCTGTTCCCTGAGTGGCAGCGTCCGTCCATACGAAGCCGCTCTGAGAATAGGCGGCCGGGCGAGTGGGTGAGATGTTTTTATTATTTTCCACCTCAGTTCTCGGAAGTTATTGAATAAAGTTGTCATAGAGGTACGTGAAAGTTCCGGCTTTTGGTACGCTTACTGTCACTTTTTCTAAATCGCTTGTGCACGTGAACGCACAAGTTTCGAAAGGTCTTTGTAAGAAACGTTTTTCATTCCATTCTGTCGCATGAAGGAATCTCCATTTGTCATAGTTCCATGCGTGTATGAATACGATGTGTTCATTATTTGGGAGGACAGCTTGACATGAATAATTGGCATTCGCAGCAATGGAAGACTATACGTATCGAAGAACGTCAAAATTCCAAATATATATTTTTATCTTATCCAATGGTCAATATTTGCTGTGTACTTACGCGTTTGGAGTGAGTAAATTCGCTGATTACTGTATTCAATGTAGTACCTAGAAACAGTTTGGAAAACAAAACGATGGATTCACAGTATTGTTTTATTTAAAATCTAAGAAATATAAACATCAATATTCAATAACTTTTTGTTTCTTCTCTTTCGTCTTCTCTCTCTTTTTCCTCCTGAGCCTGAGCATCTCCAATTCTAATACTTTCATAAATTTATCCATTCGTTTCCGTTGTTCTTCGGCCACTTTCTGCTTTGAATGACCATTCGGCGTAAATATAGCATACCACGCGAATGCCAACGCCGTTGTCAATATTCATATTGTATACTTCCGTAGTAAATGCCATTAATCATAGAGGTATAAACGTGTCAAAAATTAATGCTAAAAATATGTCATCATTAAAATGTTATCCGATAAGATAAAATGTTATATATTGCACATGGGTAATAGGCCATTATAAAGGCGTAATTCACTCATTTTTAAAACAAATAATTATTAATCCATCCTTTTAAAATCCCCAGCCACAACATTGCAGATTATTGTTTCCCTTAATCCCTCATTTTTTATTTTTCGTAAAATTTATTGATTTTTTTTTCAAAATGTGTTGAGTTTGCAGTAACGGGAAGAAATCTGTTTTTACAATACATAAAAATAGTTACTATAAACAAAAATAATTTTGTAACGTTCATCTTTTTCTGTTTGATGTGACTTGTCATTAGGGAAGAATAATTTCATTAGGGAAACTTAAGAGACTAAAATAATATCGACATAATTGGTTTGTTACACAAACAACAATTAATAGTGTAAAAATTACTACTATCTTCTCTAGATTAAATCGAGAATTGAATGAAATTCTTTCGCGTGTCTATCAGTAAAAAGCCGATATACTAAGACAAATAAAAATGTAAAACTGGGAAATTATAGTAACCGGCAAATTCATGAGTGCCCTTATTTTTCTCATTTATTGGTTTCAAATTCGGATAAGTAAAATAGTGTGTCAAATGAAAACGGCTTTTTAACTTTTTGGAAGTTTTCAAAATTGAAAAAAGTAAAATATTCCTTTTCCATCTGTATGGAAGAGATACAGCTGACCGTATCGATGAGTGTCCCAAACAAAAAGTACATAAGGAAGACGAAATGATAAGTAACGCCCCTTGCCATGCTTCATCTTGATAGACACACATGTATTTGTGATAATTACAAACATGTTAAAAACAATACCAGGTAATATGATACGGAAGAGAAGGGCATCGAAAATCGCGGTTCAGAGAGATGGAGAACATTTTGAGAAAAGGAAATTGTAGAGACATTTAAGTAAATCAGTAATAATAATCGAATAAAAAATTATACTAAGTGAATAAAGAGTAGGTAACCAGAAAGTAAACAACAGTTCTGAAGCAAAAGAGGAAAGAGAATGAAGAGTGCAGAACAGTAGCATATCAACATAATTCAACACGCTATGAATGGAAGTAAGCAAACGGGATGGGATTAGTCACCCGAAAACTAAACCCTGGGGAACACCCAGTTCACAGAGCGCAGTCGTTCGGCGTCTCCCGCAGCACAGCACAGCGCAGATAATTAAGGCTCTAACAGGGAGTTGACGACACGGTGCACACGGATATCGAACCCTGCGCCCTCCCCTTGTCTCCGCTAGCGCATCCTCTTCGCCGTAAACACGCTTCGCAATTAATCCCGCGACCCGCTTGCTCGCCGCCCTAATTGTTCTTACTGAGGAAACGCGCCGCTTCGCAGAACAGCGAGCGGGAACCGGAGGAAGCCCGGAATTTTCCGAAACATTTCCACCGTATCTGGTAATTAAACTGTTCTCCTGCCTCCGGGGTACGCAACCGTCGACACCGATGCCGACGCCTCCGTTGGTGCCGCAGCCGTCATCTCCGTGGCGATATAGAGAGTCGTGGAAATGTCTGCCACCACCATTACCGCTGTGTCTGAAGCGTTGTTGGTGTAGGTACTATTCTAACTCTTAAGTCCTCTATCTTTCTCTTCCTGACACTCGTACTCCTCCGAATATACCCTTCTATTTTGTTCATCTTCTTCTCATCCCTTTTGGTCCCTTTCTTCTGCGACCCTAAATCCGTATCTTCCTTCCTCTTTGACTAAAAATTCTTCTACTTTCCTCAGAACTCACACCTTTTCCTCTGTTTTCTTTCTTTCGTAATTCATCGTCTACATCTTTTCTGTCTTCTCTCACTCTCTCCGCTTGAACCCTCTAACATTTTATTTCCTGTCACCTCTTTCTCCACATAACACTTTCTCTCTGTCAGTCTATCTCTGTCTGTCTCTTTCTGACTGTCTCTGTCTGTCTGTCTATGTCTCTCTCCCTGTCTCTCTCTCCCATCCTCCCCCATTTCTCCGGCCTACATCTCTTTCCCCTGTTCCTTTCCTTCCTCATTTACCATGTCTCTTGTGTCTCTTTCTTCTACCTTCCATAAACTCTTCCTTCCTCTCTTGTACCTCCCCCCATAAGTCTATCGCTTACCTCGGATTCTCCGCCGCCAGCTCCAGCTCCCCTCCCCCCAAACCTCCTCGGTCTGAGCCCCGCCCCGCGCTGTACCTTGAACGCACGCAGGCGCGCTCGCGCCGAAGACAGGACGCCGCCGCCGGCACTCGCGCGCTCCTGGTGGAGAGGCGCGCAATTACAACGCAGTCGGATTCAATTAGAGCCCCGGGGGCGGCTAAACGCTGCTTTGATCGCCGCACGCCTCCGCCGAGCGCTGTCTGCGCGGCTTCCGTCCTCGTCCCCCTCCCCCGCCCTCTATCCTCCGTGGCGCCGTCTCTGCAGCTCGTCTGCCTCGGAAGCCCCGCCCCGCCCTCTCTATGGCTTTCCAGAAGGCGCGCGGCATTCGGCAAACTCGCGGTTCCTGCTGTGTATGCAGCCCTCGGCGCCTCTGCCGAACTAGGAGGCCCGCAGCGTTAGGTTGTGATTCCCACTGCATAATCTGAGTCCATGGCACTGCGCAACCTTCGTTGATATCACTCGTCATTTACTGTAGAGGTCCCGTTCAGTTTACGATTCGTGTGTACGGTGTTCTGAATCGGCCCTTTCCGTGGTTGATTCCGGTATTCGATCTGATTATTTCGTGCCTTCAGTACTCCAGTTTCTTCATGGTTACCCTGGATTCTCAAGCCCTGCGTTGTATGCGAATGTACTGAAAATATTCGAGGACACAAGTTTATTCCCTTACTATCGAAACTGAAATTCATCTTCTTACAGAATGCAATATCCAGTGGTGAAACCTACCTGAATGCTTTTATTTTCAATATTGTACACAAAATGTCTCATATGTCTAATGGTTCTTGAATTTTGGTCACAGGAAAGAAAACATAAACTTTACATTGCCTACGTTTCGGCCATATATTTGGCCTTCCTCAGATCTACAGAACAGATAAAACATTTATATACAGGAATGGTATGGTAAACCATTTCAATAGAGCTAAAATTACAACTGCTTTGTTAACAATATAGTTTTTTACCTGAAAGGTTATCAATAATGTGTATCGTACATTCTACATGTTTCTATTGTCTTCGTATTTCAATCTCACATTAATAATATTCGATTCAACTGTGATAGACATTTTTCCCGTGCTGTACAAATGGAGGGAAAACCCTGCAAGCCTGCGTACAGGTCGGCACCGGTTCTCACTTTCAAGTGGGATAGGATTACCCCCACTTTGCGGGATATAACATGCAAAGCACGTACAGGACTAATGCCCATAGCAGTTGTCGCGATTCCACAAATTACACTCTTAAACAAACCCCCACATTTAACCAACTCTCACTTCAATAGCATATCTTCGCGACACCTCTCATTCTAACCGAGTTTCAGTCCGCGTGCCCCCAGCACACTCTTACTCGCAATTTACTGAAGTCTTTTCGTTGGTCGCGACTCGCGGCGGTGGAAGTTGAGGCAGGTACAGGATGGTTGGAACATGGGCAGCGTTAGACAAGGAGGCAAAGAAGGGTGGCGAAGACAGCCTGGTGAGGATTCATCGACAAGGGTAGATCGGCGAGGACTGGTAGGTGAGGGCAGGTTGGAGATAACAGGTCGGCAAGGACAAGTCGGCGAGGACAGGTCGGCGAGGGCAGGTCGGCGGGGACAGGTCGGCGAGGACAGGTCGGCGAGGACAGGTCGGCGAGGACAGGTCGGCGAGGACAGGTCGGCGAGGACAGGTCGGCGAGGACAGGTCGGCGAGGACAGGTCGGCGAGGACAGGTCGGCGAGGACAGGTCGGCGAGGACAGGTCGGCGAGGACCGGTTGGCGAGGACAAGTCGGCGAGGACAGGTCGACAAGGATGGGTCGGCGAGGACGGGTGAGCGAGGACGGGTCGGCGGAGGCGGTTCGCCGAGGACGGGTCGGCGGAGGCGGTTCGGCGAGGACGGGTCGGCGAGAAGGGGAGCGGCGGGGACAGGGTCAGTGGAGAGGGATTAACGAGGACGTGTCGGCGAGGACGGGTCGACGAGGACAGGGCCGGTGGAGATGGGTCGGCGAGGAAGGGTCGGCGAGGACGGGTTGGCGAGGGCAGGGCCGGTGGAGATGGGTCGGCGAGGAGGGGTCGGCGAGGACGGGTCGGCAGGGGCGGGTTGGCAGGGACGGGGTCGGTTGAGATGGGTCGGCGAACACGTGTACGCGGAAGCCGGTCGTCTGGGACGGGTCGGCGCGGGCGGGTCCGCGGGAGCGCGTCGATTGGGACAGGGTCAGCGGTGACAGGGGCAGTGTATAGTAGCGGCGGGGACGGGAACAGTGGGATGGGGTCGGCGGCACGAGCGACGACGTCGGTAGCGCATTTCGCGGCCCTCGGTTGCAGCGAATATTCTCGTCGGCCGCGTTTGAGTCGCGTCGTTTGTGCGTAATCTGGGATAATTACGTCGTGCGACGTGGCGCAGAGTGTGTGTTAAGCCCGGGTTTCTAACGTCGGCCGGCGAGCGGCCATGGACCTCTCGGCACCTAATGGAACCGTTGATATGGGAAACCACTCCATGTAGGTTGTGAGCCGGAGTTAAACAGCAATAACGTGCGCTAAGTAGATCTTATGAATTCACAGATTTTGGTATTAGATCTTTTCATATAGTATTTCACAATGAGATAAAGCTTCGTGTGTGTTCTTGAAGATGAAAGCTTTTTTCATTTCCTCTATAAGCGAACTTTAGTCAGAATTGAATTCTTTCAATACCGTTTCTAATTTATTTTTAACATACAGAAAATATTTATTGACAAATTCTATATTTATTAAACTAGTAAATTTGTATTTAAATAAAAATATCATTTTATATTTAATTAGTTTTCATTTACCCCAGGTTAATTGATGAACCTTGATTTTTCCCATGCGTTCCTCGCAGATGCACCGTTTATTGATGTAAATACATCACTATTAATTATTAGCGTTTTTAAGTACATTGAATAATAATAATAATAATAATAATAATAATAATAATAATAATAATAATAATAATAATAATAAATTCACTAACGATAAACGAATGGCAATTTTTGTTATTACTTAAATTAATATATCATCACTGCTTTAATTTTACTAAGACTGAAATATTTTCTTTATGCAATCTCTTATCCTTATCAAAAATAGATATTCACATCTCCTGGCAAGGTTTTAATGAGCTTTCTATTAAAATTCAACATTGTCGTGTTTTCAGAATAGGTAACCAATTAATGTGAGCTCTTTCTAGAAGAAGTTTCAATTTTAGTTTATTGTAGCTTATTGAATAATTTCAATTACTAATAAATGTAATTAACTCGGGGAATTTGGAGATACTGAGTGTGTAACTCACACCGTAAAAGTGCGTCAAGGTAAGAACAAAATGTTTCACTTCTGGGTTTCAATCTTCCATAACCTTTAAAGTTGTTGCCGAAGCTCATTAAAACGCTCCGTTTACAGCTACTTAGACGCAGGGCGGTGGGAGGGGGGGTGCGAGACACTCGGAATGGGAGCACGGCACATCTCGCACCGACGCACTTCGCAACTCTGCCCAAGTGCTTGCGCGGGACGTCATCCCGACGGTCACCGCTTTATGAATTGCCCTTCCACTTCCTCTCCTCTCGCCATGGCACCCGCTACAAACCCCTTCCACCTACTCTGCTCCCAAGTCCCCTCTTCCCCGATTCTCGCTGGCCGTCTCTCTTCGATCAACTGGCGCTTTGACTTACTGTCTTTTATCTCTCTCCCTTCACGTTCGTCCTTCCCTTCGCGTCCGTTTCTCTTTGCGACCATCTCTTTCTTCGCGTCCATCTCTCCCTTCGCGACCATCTCTACTTTTTCGTTCATCTTCCTCATTTCATGACCATCTCTGCCTTCGTCTTCGCCTCTCCCTTTTTCCCATCTCGGCGCGTCCATCTAAACCTTCGCATCCGTCTCTCTGCGCGTCTGTCTCTCCATTCGCCCTCATCCCTCTCCCTTTGCGTCCATCTCTCCCTTCGTGTACATCTCACCGCTCGAACGCATTTCTCCCTCAGCGTCAGTCTCTCTTCACCCCATCTCCCTCTCTCTCTCTCCCTCTCTCTCTCTCTTTGCGCCCATCTAACTCTTCGCGACCATTTCTCCGTTCACGTACGTCTCTCCCTTTGCTTCCTACCTCCCTACTCACATAGTATTCAACTTTCTCTTACATCGCTCTCTTCTATGAACTCCATCTTTGACGATCCTTTTACTTTCGACTCTACTTCTCTACCTCACTTCCCTTTCTCACCTCCTTCCCCTTCTCTCTTTCAGTCATTTTCCACGAATCTTGCCGCCCCATCGTCTTCTCCTCCCCTCCCCGCCGCCCGCGTGAGGCAGAGGACGCGCCGCCGGCGCACCCTTGGCCGCGCATGCGGAATAAGCTGCAAGACGCCTGTTTACGAGGTCACGGCAGAAAGGGAAGATTCAATTTGCGCCGTAACGGCCGCAGCGGCTACACCGCCATCATGGTCGCGGGCGGCCACCGCCCTCCCGCTCTCCGGGGCTCATAAAGCCGCCGCCGCCGCGCCGCCTCGCCCTTCGATTTGCGCCGAAAGGGTGAAGAAGGGGAGGGGCCGCGCCGATTCGTCAGGGAAAGACGTGGACGGTGGAGAATACAGGTGATCGAAGACGCCGCACGAGGGAAAGGAGAATAAAGAGTGAAAATAAAATTTACTTAAGAACACAAAGAGTACAGGTGTATTCTCCAGGTAATGATTAATGAGAATATGTGCTGTCGTGGTATTATATTATTCATATAGATATCAGGAAGTGGTAAATGATTGATTGATTGATTTTTTGTTTCCGGGCGCGTCAACTGCTTTGGTCATTAGTCCCGTTAGTGTAGTGCATGTTTTTTCTCGGACGATGGCGGTGATCTTCCCCTGCTGGATGGCGATCTCCCGGAATATGTGTTAGTGTAGTGCTTGTTAGTGTAAGTGTGTGTGTAAGGGGAGAGGATAGGACAAGGAAGAGGAAGAACAGATCGCGTGCGGTCCGTGGCCCGTTTGGTAGGGTACTGCTCCAGCATTCGCCTGGTGTTGATCGGAGAAACCACGGAAAACTACCGATCAGAGCAGCTGGCCGCTAGAATTCTCCTCCAGACAGCGACTGAATTTGACCTTTTTTTTTACCTTGAATTTGACTTTTTTTGAGCTTTTCAGCTAGTGTCGAAAATCCTGCCGCCGTCAGGACTCGAACCTAGGACCTCCGGGTCAGAGGCGCTGCAGTGACATCAGTTGATGCACTGAGCTACCGCTCCCGGTAGGAAGTGGTAAACTAAACGAAGTGTTAAATTAGAGCAAACCCTCTTTCACGCGTTGTCGCTTAACATGAATTTACCCGTAACTCGAACAAAATATACTTACTAGTAAGGAAATGCCGAAGAAACCCGTTTTATAAACAACAATGAACATCAAAACTACAGAAATGTGAAATTGTACAAGGAAATATAAAGTGGCTTGTGAGTTCGCCCACTAACTCGACGAGTGCCACGAGAGAAACGCCGACGAACGGGATGAGCATGGACTCAGATAGAACGCTTGGGGGAGGCTAAGGGAGAGCGCAGGGAGCAGCCGAAAGCAGCGCCGAGCGAGATCCAAAGGGAGCTCCCGCTCCGTGGCCGTAAAAGCGGCCGGGTATTCTAAACAGAGCGCCCGCCTCGGGGCCCCGGGCAGGGAGTGCCTCGGCCGCGGCGCGGGACCCGCCACACTTTACTGACCCAATAAACTTTTCATGCCACGCAGACCCCGACACAGCGGCGGCGATCTGCAATATCCGCCGCGGGTTTCTGCCGCCGCCCCCTCTCCCCACGGCAGGCGCACCCCCGGCGCCGTCTTATTGGCCGTCGTCCGTCAGGCGGTCTGCCCGCCGCACCGCCCCCGCACTGAGTCAGTCCCCCCGCGCCGCCCCCGCACCGCCCCCGCGCCGCCGCCCCCGCGCCGCCCCCCGCGCCGCCCCCGCGCCGCCCCCGCGCCGCCCCCGCGCCGCCCCCGCGCCGCCCCCGCGCCGCCCCCGCGCCGCCCCCGCGCCGCCCCCGCGCCGCGTCCACCGAATCTCTTTCTATCCGCTTATCCTCTACCGCACGGTGCGACTGCTCGTTCGTGACCTGATCGCTCTCCTCACGGATTCGCGAGACTGCGGACGTGTACACTTTTTGATTTTGGAAGTGTGTGTTGTACCCCGTTAATGCATTTTTCCTTTCACGTCCCGACCATTCTTCTCTCGCTTTCTCAATTAGTGACGTTATCTGCCACTACTTCTTGCGTTCATTCTCGATTTGCGAAATAGTATTGACTAGTAATATATTCCTCCTTTACATCGTACTTCCTGTGTTCTCGCTTACCTTTCATAGATTCGCTCTCTCCCCTTGTTTTTATTTTCCAACGTAGCTGAGATGTACTGTACTAGTGCACTTCTGTACTCATAAATTGCACTTTGTGCTCTACACTTCCACATTTCGTCTATTCCGAACACTTTCTGGATGCTTCATTATACTTCTTAACACTTTTATATTCTACTTATCCGTTTATTGCTTTCGTTTTAATTCCTTCATTATCTCGATTATCTTCCTCTATCCTCATTTTCCATCTATCTCCCTAGTTTTATTCCCGTTTTCATTCTCTCCAATTTTACTGCTACACCTTTCTCATTATCTAAAGTAACTCTTGAGTTGTTTAGGAATATAAGGAAACTTCATCTATCTTCATTTTACCTCCGATTTTATTCTCTTGTTTCGTAGCGTCCAGACTCTTCTTTCTTGAATCGAGAGTACTCGTAGAGACGTAACATACAATAATATGCTATGCGTTTATGACGACCATTCCTTTATTAACGTATTCACATCGAAGGTATAGTTGGATTGTTGATTTGTTTCAGCCATCTGCGTTCTTTTTAACTTGTCATCAATTAATGCTTTTTAATATAATTGTTTAAGCTTGTCTAGAGTAAATTTCACCAGTACATAATCACTATGACATGATTCGATTTTTTCAATTACATTCAAGAAACAAATGGAAGATTTGTTGATATACGTAACATCAAATGATGAAATTGTATTCATCGAAAATGAGCACAACTCAACCACCTCGATTTTCTATTCAAAACAACTTTCCCGCTGTAATATTTTCCCCCGAAAATGTACAGGCTCCATCGCATTTCGAAGTAGCTTTCGTCGAAGCTCCGTCACGGATGCGACGTCTCCGTTTATTCCTAAAAGGTAGTCGGCACCACTAGGCAATAATAAAGAGTTAATTAGGTAGAAAATTTGTGAAATATTACTTCTGTGCATTCGTAGTGCTTCAAATATCCACTTTTAACAACACAACCTTTTCCTTGGCGTAGAGTGTTAGAATGCATTTAGAAGATATCTATACAACACAGAAAGTGCTGAATTCTCTACTAATATCGCTCTTACTCTCTATTTTTACACGTTTCATCACATCCTACAGTAATTTTTGTAGAGTTCCGTCACGGATGATTTCTTCTTTCGAAACGATGGCCGGCTTCACTCACCAATATCAATGAATCTCTGATTCACCCCCAGTCAATTCCTAATTCATTAGAAATCCTTGTAAAACCATCTTGAGTATTATTGTTGCATCAATACGAATTATAATGGTACACTTCATCATAAAAGTGACAAGAGTTCATGTGGTTATATTAATAATTAAAATCTGACGATTATTTCAGAAGTTCTAAATGCGCGATTCAAGTTCACATTTTAAAAGATAAGTTTGACTACTTTTTAGAATCAAAAAAATAACATGAAATTGTCTTTCTACGGAAATGAAAACGAATCATGTCATTCGATTGACGTTAGAATGTCTTGTTTGCACTTCCATTTTCCAGCGGAGATTTATATGGTCGATCACACAGTACGTTAGCTTTTCCAGAGGCTCCGTCCCAGCTGTGGTGTATCACATACACAAAGGCGTTGCAGAACCTCTAGTCCGTAGAGATGAGCAAATCAGGGGGAAGAAACTGATATATTGCTTCTGTGCTATTTTTGCTTCAAAAAGTATCCTCAAATCTAAAATTATACAGACAGCTTTCAACGTAAATTTTTAAGAGATGACTCACTGAGAACTTTTGCTTTAAATAATAGTTTTTACTTACAATTCCTTTCACTAATATTTCCCGACAATCACACCTCGTAATAGCTTCGCATTGATTTAATGTGTCGTATCGCATTTATCTCAAAGCGATGGCCAATGCCTGTAGTAAACAATAAAGAGTCAATTAAAACAAAAATACCCCTGAAATTTTACTTCTGGTGCTACTATTTCATTAATAAGAATATTGTTCGCATACTTGTATTTCTACACAACAGTAAAACATCATTGGGTTCATCATCAAAATCCTCTGATTTTTTTTCACCAGTTCTAAAGATCGAGAAAAAATTAATTGTGTTCTGTAATTTTTGCGTAAAAAAATAAAGTAAATATCACGAGTAAATATCAAGGATTAATGTGTACAAATCTATACCAATCAGGAAACTCGAATCGTTAGTCAGATCCACTTTCTTCCAGCTCTCCAATTTCTTTCCAAAGATTTACTTGCTTGATCACTTCCGCGTTGAATTCACAAGACTTCGTCGTGGTTATGGCTTATAAATAAATAAATAAATAAATCGCTTCCGCTGTGCTTTGCGCAAAAAAGTTTAAAAACTCAAGTAAAATGCATGATGTATAGTGAGAAAATATATACGAACCAGCTAACACGATTTGCTATTCAGAATGTCTTTCTCGCCCTGCAATTTCGTACCGAAGATTTACTCGCACGATTACTTCCGCTGTAGCGTTTGCAGGGCTCAGCCATGAATATGGTGAATTTGTTTTTCACAAAGAAAAGGTCCAGTTTATGTAATCAATTCTAAAGAGACAATGAAGGCGAAAATAATTCTTAAACATTGCTTACAGGTACTACAGATGCCACAACTGGAAAACTTCTACATAACATGAAAGATTTTAATTTCGCTATTTTGATCGTGAAAATTCTCTCATTGTTACAAATTTTCTAAAATAAATTTTCTCTGTTATGCATAAAAAATAAAAAGTAAACAGGATACAAATCGTGGCGAAATGTATAAAACTCTGTGCGAACCAGCTAACACGATTCGCTAGTTAGAACTTTTTCTCGCTCTCCAATTTCCTTCCGAAGATCTACTCCCTCGATCGCCCACTCGGAAACTTTTCCAAGGCTCGTTCATGGATGTCGCGAATTTGTTTCTCACAAAGAAAATTGCCAGTTTATGTAGTCAACTGTAAAAATACAGTGAAGGAGAAAATAATACTGAAATATTCCTTACGGTTACTATAAGTGCTTGAATAGTAAAATGTCTACACAACATGAAAGATATATTATTGATCTATTTTGACCATCAAAATCTTTACAACTTTTCTAAAATAAATTCCATTCTCTATCTTTTGCACAAATAACGAAAAGTAAATCGACTTCAAATTATGGCGTATAGTGTAAAAATTTGTACGAACCAACACGATTCGCTAACCACAACCCTTTCTCACTCACCAATTTCCCACCAAAGATTTACTCGCACGATCAGCCCCGCAGTAGCTTTCGCAGGGCTCAGTCGTGGCTGTGGCGCATCTGTTTATCCCGAGGCGGGTCGTTGTCTCCTCCGCGCGCGGCCGAGCTGGATCCCTCTTTAGAACGCCCGAACGCGTGAAATACGCTCCCTGCACTAAAAGTAATCCGGCCGCGATGCTCGCTTGAATAAATTGTAGTTAGTTTCATGCGGCCATCTGTTGTAATTTCTTCTCCGCCTGCAGCTGCGCGGGAGGGCAGTTTTCCACCCGACCGGGGCAGACGAACGGGTAGTAAACGTTGCAGACAAATCGACGAACGCCCAAGATAAACGGTACTAGCGTGAGATTTGCCCGAGGAGATGAATGTTGGCAATATGCAATTCTGGAATACGTATAATCCGCTCCGCTTTCTATGTATTCAGTGATTTATACAGAAATGTATCGAAGTATTGGATTAGCTTAGGAGATATATCACTTACGATTTGTGCATTATCGTGAATCACTCAGTTAAGCTCTACTACTTGGAAACTTTTAGAATATTTGAAATTCTGTATGATTTGCGTTACAAACAAAACTGATAAATTTGACAGAGCTTTGGTTTAGTATATTATCAATGAACCAGGTTTATTTCCTTTCATTTTAACTTCTGTTCAGATTTTTTTTTCTCAATTGTCAGAAGAGAATGTTGTACTTCAATTTATTTTTCTGTGTTGGAAAAAGCTTTTGAAACCATAAATTTAAAACGTGTCGATTCTGTGCGATGTGAAACATATTTCGAGTAGAAAAATTGATGTCGAAATAATAAACCTATTCCAATAACTTGTTTCGAATATGAAATAAGAATTGGTGTAAAGTACGCGTATGACTAGACTAATAAAAGCAATCAAGTCAATGTTTTTAATGATTCGGACTGTAGACGATTACGACGTCGGGGGAATGTGGGGGAAGAGCATAAATAAAACACAATCTCAGTAACTTACAACTCCAACTCATTGAAGCAGTGCCACCAATCAATCAAACACAACTGCACACAAAATCCCACAATCTGCCTACCTCATCTTGCACGAACCTTCTTTCCCTGGAACGCCATCAGCGAGCGCTAATTTTAAAGGACCGCAAATCCAATTAGCCGGCGATTTCTCCTCTCGCCGTCATTTGCTCGTTGAACAAGCGGAGTCGACCTTTTGCCGCCCGAGGCTCCGGCATCACGCGCCCCCTCACTGCGAAAACTCGCTGGTAATTAACTGCTGCCCCAGTCACCAGCGGACGGCGGGGCGACACCTGAAAGCAGGGGAGCCGGGAGGGGAAAGGCAAGGGAAGGGTGAGAAGCGGCAGGGAAAGGCAGATGAAGTAGGAAGGGACGGTGAGGGATGGGGAGGGATTGGAAACTGAGGAGACGGGCCATGGCTGAAGCGTGGCCGGAAGAGTACGGGCGGGGGACGGTCGGAGCTGGGAAAGGAGTGAGGGTGGGACTGGACGATATTGGACGAGGAGATGCGGAGAATAGCGAGGCGGAATGGATGCGGGACGAGGCGAGAGATGGCATGGGACTGAACTGAGAGGATAGGGGCGGGCGCAACGAGATGGGACGGGAGAGGTTGGGATGGGATGAGACTGGACGAAAGTGAAGGAGGGGCGGGCGGATCGAGGTAGGATGAAGGTAGGTGAGAGGTACGAGACAGGCTGGGATTGCACCAGACAACTGGAATGGTCGGGACGGAATGCGACAGAGTGGGACAGAAAAGCGACGGAATGGAGCGGGGCGGGAAGGAATAGAATTGGGCGAGACGGAAAGAGACGGACAGAGTGGGACCGGTCGGTTTGCAAATCCGGAAAAGGGACGGGACTGCTGAGGGCGCAGCAGCGCGGAACGGTGAGGTGGGGTAACAGGGAAGGGAGGATGAGAGGCGAGCGAGGGGAGCGGTGCGAATGGCAGTTTTAGACGCAGTATCACCTGTTAATTAGGCGCACCGCGCGCGGAATATTAATAAGCCCGACGGTCGACAGCCGCTTGTGATAAATCATCGCTGCGTGGGGCCTATCGATTGAGCTAGCGATATTCGGCAGAAGACAGGTGAAGGGGAAGTATTCGGAGCAGTCTCCACCCGTGATTTTCTGTGTTGCTCAGGTGCTGACTAGCAAACCGTTGTAGAAAAGTAAAGAAAGAACACAACTGTAGAGAACATAAGGTGTTGGTGGAACCTCAATTTGGTGAATGTTCGTAAGCAAAATATGTAAATGTAATAGTTTGTTTCAGTTAAAGCGATGGTACAACTCACATCTTCTGACTCTGTGAATTCATTTTTTAATTAATGAATTAATTTTCATTAACCATGCATAGCATACAAATGTTTTTGATTACTAAGCAATCGCATGGTGTGATGGCGATGGAAGAAGTGTTCGACTACAGCCGACACCACGCCTGCGACGCGAAACGATAGTATTGCGTTTGAAATTATATTTCTTTAGTAGGAATCGGGCCCTTCGAAATGTATTTATTGTGAAAGGGTTTGGTTTAGCGAAAGAGTAACATTTGTAAGAAAGGTATGTGAGGTACGTCATGGTCACATGTGCGTCTTCCCAACCTGAAGACCCCACACTGATTCCCGTCATTCATAAAATCACTTGGAGATGATCGCGATAGGCAGTAAGATTCTTGGATGAGTTCAGCTGGTATGAGACTGTAACATAGCATCACATTACTTAGGTTTTGATGTTGAAGATGATAATAATAAAACAAAGAAAATCTGATGAGTTTCATGCACATTACTAGGCCTTGTCTTGCACTCTGTGGATGGTAATGATCACAGTGATTGCGACGGCGCCTGAATGATGATAAGAAATAAATGTTATTTTAAGAAATAAAACGTGCACATGTGGTAAGCCAATCACTTCACAACCGTGGCGTAAACCACGAGTGCGTTACACGTAGTTCGGATTCGCAGTATTCCGCTTTGCGTTCTTGACTGAAACGATGTTCGAAAGGCGAGCGCCACCAATGGGGACATAAAGCCAAGTAGCCCATTCAAATGTTCTCTTGATCAAACGTATCTGGTAGACGGAACGTGCACACACCCCGCACAGCACTCTCATCGGCACCAGATGCTATGGCTCAGAAGCAAGTGTTGCCTCTGCAGCATCGTTGACCGGGAGGTCCTGATGTTCGTGTATCGACGCCTGCGGATTTTCGACACAAGCTAAATAGCTACATAACTGTTGTATGGACGAGAATTATACCGGACGGCTTCTGTGATACCACAAATACCAGACAAATGCCGGTGCAGTGCCTAAACAAACGTACCACAAGTGATCTTTCCTTTCTCATAGTTACCCCCTGCTCTCGCTTTAAAACAGGCTCATGTGCACTGAACTCTCTAACATGACACGTGATAAGTCGGGAGCTTAGGGTTTGTTCCTCTTGTGGCGGTGCCCCGCTGGTGGAAATACCTGGAGGGGAAAACCTGAGAGCCGACTATATGTTTACGCTGGATCTAATGTTCTACTGAACGAGAAACCCAGTCACTTCTCGGAAATACCAATATTCAATCAGAAAGCATACGCCAACGAGGTGGACACAAACCCAAGTCTCCCACGCAAACATTGCCTCGATCAAACGGCCCTCCCCGACGGCACGCGCACGTGTCCCACTCAGCGCTCTCATCGAGAGGGAGGGGGAGGGGGCGAGGGGGCGTGGCGGGGAGGTCGCGCGTGGGCAGCGGTGCTGCGGCCGTTATCTGCGCAGATAACGCGGGGCGCCGGGCGATGGCTATCGCGGGCGCGCCTCGTAAACCTCCGGCGAGGCGTGCGCGCGCCCGATAAGCCCCGCCCCCGCCCGGGGGCTGATGCCGCAACGGCCACGCGCCACCCCGCCGCCGGCTGGCCGGGCGCGAAGTGCCTCCGAAGGAGGGGCAGGCAACGGGAGGGCATACTGTGAGGAAGGAAAAGGAATGGAAGGAGAACCCAAGATAGGGCACGGAGGACGTAGATAGATAACCAGAAAGGGCAGACCGGCACATGAGCAAGCGAAAGGAATGAGGTAAAGGAAGAAAAAATGGACGAAGTGAAAAAGGAATCAGAATGGAAAGAATTTACAGGAAGGTGAGTCACGGAGAAAGTGGAAAGATAAGCAAGAAGGGGAGACGGACACATGAGCAAGCGAAAGGAATGAGGTAAAGGAAGAAAAAATGGGCGAAATGAAAAAGGAATCAGAATGGAAGGAATTTACAAGAAGGTGCGTTGTAGAGGAATTGGAAAGATAAACAGAAAGGGGAGTGGCATACATGATCAAGTGAAAGGAGTGAGGTAATGAAAGAAAGAGTAGACGAACCGAGAAAGGGAAAGGAATGAAGGAACTACAAAGGAAATGCTGTACAGAGAAATACATATAAGTGGAAATATAAGGGATACATCTAAAGAAAGAAAATAAATTATTCATGGAAACAAAGGTGAAGCAAGAAGAAAGCAAGGAAAAAGAAACGAGACCAAAGGAAACGAAACGGAAAGCGGTAGAAAATGGAGACGGGTAACGAACGAAGGAGAAATGTAAATCGAAAGAGGAGAGGTGCTCCCGAGAAAGGAAAAGGATTTCAGAATAGAAAGACGAAGTGGCAAAAGAAAAGATGCGGAAGGAATGCAAATGGAGATGGTGCAAAGGGAAAGTAGAAGAGCTTCAGCAGAGGGTGAAGTACACCTGATAAAGGGAAAAAATGTTATAAATTAACGGTAGAAGGAAAAACGTAAACGAAAAGAAGCGACTGTAACGTAAGGAATAAGGAACGCTCCGAAAGAACTCTGCGAAAAATAGGTGTAGAAATATTTGAAAATAGCAAACGAGAAGTATGAAAAGAATGTAAAATAAATAGAAATAATGTAAAGAATAGAGTGAACCGAACTCAAGACGATGAGTGTTAGATACTAGAAAAAACTGGGCCGTGCAATTTTTCAAGATATTCCTTTATTCTTGGCAGCAATCTTATGGTTGCCACAGTATTATTCGTCTAAGCATTCTTGTCCGTGTATCTCTTCTGTCAATATCTGCCTGATCCCTCTCCTCTTATTCTGTTTTAATACCTTGTTGCCAAGCATATTTCCTTGTTATTTCCGAGTTTCAGCACTATTTTTGGCTACTTTTAGTGATAGTTCGTTCATGAACTTTTCTAGTAATAATTCCTAAAAACATAAATAACCGTAATGTATTGAGAAAGATTCAAATTCAAGCCAAAGGAACTTGTTCAGAGAGTCCAATGACACATTTGACGTATGTTGTATGTTTAGGACATTAAATGAACACTTCCAAAATAAAAATAAGTATTACCGTAGTTTTGTGACTGTGGTCGTTTATTGTAAAGAGAATAGGTAGCAAATAATTGGCATGTAAACTCAATATTGGTAAAATTTTTAATTAAAAAAGTTTCCAAAACTGTCAGACTATCAACTCATTTGAGAGGAGACATTTTTTTCATACATTTAAAACAATTACACGTCTTGACATTGAAATATCTCTTAAATAAGGTATGTTGAAGGTAACTAACCAACTTTGAATTTACACAACGATGTATACGTAACGATAAAGATTTTTCTACGTTGATAAAAAATGCATTTCTAACGCCCAATTTCCGGTCAAATATGGTCAAATAAATAAAACAATCACTAATTTTGACATTCGTCACTGAATAAATAAAAGTTGAGTAGAAACTCATCTCACGAGAGTAATAGGATACAGGAGAGAAGCTACAGTGCCATGGGGAATAGCCATCTCAGAGCATCCATCCAATGTTTCATGGTCTTGCGGCGCGTCCAGCCGCCGGCCATTTTGCTCCTTAGCGCTCGCGAGCACGTGTTGGCCGCCGGTTACGGCTGTATCGAGGGCGGCGGCGGCGGACGTGTTGCACGTCTGGCAACGGACGCGCGCAGATGCAAGAGGAGATAAGACCCCTTAACGGCCATGGTGGTGCGTTATTTTGGGGTTAGCGGGTGACATGTGTAGACTAGCGTTACAAGCATGAAAAAAACATGCCAATAATCGAAATCATTTGATTTACGTTTTATGCGTTTGTTAACTTCTAACGTTCTAGAAATTTCTTTAGAATAACTTTTTTTGTGATTCTACATTATTTTAGCGATAGAGTACAATATACTAAAATGCTTACTAAACGTGTATGTTGCATGCAAACAAGAGAGCGTGTGTTTTAACATGTTTTCTTTCCTGTAATTTGTTGTGAAATGGGTATCATATTTTTATGTTGAAGAAACACATTCAAATGCAATCAAAAGTTTTCCGTCAATTTTTAAGGGGACTTCGCCAATTAGGAATGGGATAAGGCGATTAGATTTACTTCAATTGACTTTGTAATCATTATAAAATGCATGCACAATATTAACCACATTCAGACAATAAACTTTTCGTAACACACAACGTTACGAATCAAACATGTAGTATTATAATCTAATGTTAAAAAATTTACGGGTTTTGATACTCGAATGCAGAGGGAGAGTTTTCATTGATGGGACGGCTTGGAAACAGTATACTAACAAGTAAAATCGCAACTCCATAACAAAGTATTCTTTAACCGAAACACCCGCACGTTGACACTACCTGATCTGTTCCCAAATCACCTTCTCACATGCCCACCCACACCACTCTCCAAAAGCACCACCGCAGCGTCGTTCACCAACCACACGATCACGAGTGGCTCGCTCCGGTAAGTGAATTTGCTATGTTTGCTTCCGTTGAATGTATCACAATTAACTTCCCACGCCGTGCAATTTGCGCGCGGGAAGCGGGAGGGGCAGTGCGACCGAATGCCCAATTTCCATGGAGTCTCCCGCGCACGCAGACACTCGGTTCGTATTTGCACTTTTTCCGCGCCAATATTTAGCTTCCGCGCGACTGCGCGTTGGTTGTGTTTTGCGTCGTCGCATAATTTTACGACGCACAATGACAGTACCGGTCATTAACAAAATGACCGTTAATTGGAGGACATGGCGGGCGTAATTAGATTGGCCCCGTTGCTCGCACCGGGTGCTCCATAATTCGGACGCGGGCGGGCGGGCGGGCGGGCAGGCGCGGGCCCTTCGTCCGGGACCGGCGCTAAGGACGATCGGTTTCCGATAACTAAATTAGTAAATTAGGTGGGTCGCGCAATTACCAGCGCTGTTCTTTCAAGTCGCGAGGCTTTGGGCGTCGCGTTGCCCGCGACAGACGCGCTGACGAGCGCCGCCGTCGATGCGCTGCGCTTGATGCGAGGGAAAGTGTGTGTGTGTGTGTGTGTGTGTGTGTGTGTGTGTGTGTGTGTGATTTGGCGCGCGTCGGTTTTCAACCGGTGTTGCTGCCTCGTTTCTGATCCTTGCGATACACCATGATGGTGTGCGTTGCGTTGCACGCATGTGAATCTGATTTAATAGTTTGAGATTGTCGGCACCTGTGCATTTACCTGCTCTATATGATTTCATTCTGTAACAACATACTTTTATTTAGTTCATTTTACTATTCATTTTAGTTATTTTTCCTCATCGCATTACTGATATGTGTGTATGTGTCTGTGTTATTCGCCACGCGTCGGTTTTCGACTGGTGTTTCTGCCTCGTTTCTGATCCTTGCGATACACCGTAATGGTGTGAGTTGCGTTGCAGGTGCGGTGGATCTGATTTGATTGAGATTGCCGGTGTCTGTGTATTTATCTGATCTACATTATTTCATTCTGTATTAATATAATTTTAGCCGATGCGGTGCCGAGTTAGCTAAGGCAGTAGTGTCCTAGCAACCTCGGATGAAAAGGTTGCGGGTTCCAATCCCGGGCATGGTTCTATTTATGTTCGTTTTTCCCCCTTATCATCACCATATCTTTTCATCTTCACAGTTACTATAACGTTAATTCCAATAGTGGTCGCTAATGATCTATATGTTGATGCGACCTTAAATAACAATAAAATATTTAGTTTATTTTACTATTTATTGTAGTTATTTTTCTCACTGCATTATGGGTATGTATGTGTGTATATGTATGTGTGTGTGTGTCTGTGTGATTTGGCGAGCGTCGGTTTTCGACTGGTGTTGCTGTCTCGTTTCTGATCCTTGCAATACACCATGATGGTGTGCGTTGCTTTGTAGGTGCGGTGAATCTGATTTGATCGTTTGAAATTGTCGGTGTCTGAGCGTTTACCTGCTTCATATAATCATAAGTCTATAACAGTATAATGTTATTTATTTCATCTTACTATTTATTCTAGTTACTTTTTCTCGTCTCATTACGTTGGGTGCGTTTCTATACCTTTCTGTATTTTTCCTCAAATTTAGTACATATTCCCGCGTTTCAACTCGATATCATTCTCTTGATATTGTATTGTCTACCATTCTGTCTACTCTCTTTTTCCTTCGAAAATTAATTACTTCGCAAATGCCTACACGTGAAAACAGCATCATGTAATCACTAACATCCATATATTCAGTTAATTCGTATGTGAAATAAAGTAGTGTCATTGTATATCTTTAATGTTTCATAATTTTCCGTTCTCATTCTTTATTATTTTATCATACTCCTTCTTTCGCGTTCCTCTACATAACTTCAATTCACCGCCTCCCTTCCCTTTTATTATCTTAACTAGCACCTTTTCATTATTGTTATCCTATTTGTCCCTTGATACTCGTGATCATGACATCATCTCATCTGTTTCTTTTTATCTTTTGTTATTCTTCTACATATCCTATCTTTTGCACTTCCCTTTCTCTTCTATGCTACATCTTACCACGCTACACGACCTAACATAATAATTTTCACATTCCCTCGCTTCACCTATATCAATGCCTGTTTGCACCACCAAATTTTATTTCTCATCTGCGACCCTAAATTCATATTTTACTTGCTTTATACAGGTTTTCATCTCTTGGTATTCATATTCTTTCTCTTTTCTGATATTTTTATGGTATTCTAAAGAGCTTTCCAAACTCTTTTCTTATTTAAAATTCCTACAGTTATGCGCACACAGTCTGTAAATACATTAAAATTTTATCTGTTGTTTTAATGTTTCTATTCATTCCCAACGTACACTGCTTTCCCTTTCCTTCGTCATCCCCTAATTTCCCCCCCTTCATCTCTTTAACTTTCTTGACGTCCTCTCCCTTCTCATCTTGTTCATTCTCTTCATCCTCTTTCTCCTTCTACTCGTCCTTTTCTTCTTCTTTATCATCATCCCAATCCTCTCCTCTCTTTTTCCCTCGTCTCTCCTCCTCTCCTCTCTCGTCTCTTTTTCTCTCGTCTCTCCTCCTCTTCCCTCTCCACCTTCTCATCCTCCTCCTCTTCCAAATATCATTTGCCTCCTCTCATTCTCACGTAAAGTCTCTCGTCTCTCCTCCTCTTCCCTCTGCATGTTCTCATCCTCCTCGGTTTCCCCATCTTCTCCCCCTCGCTCAAGCCCTCCGCCTCCTCCTCCTCCTCCTCTTCCAAATATCATTTGCCTGCTCTCTTTCCCACGGAAAATCTCTCGTCTCTCTTCCTCTTCCCTCTGCATGTTCTCATCCTCCTCGTTTTCCCCATCTTCTCCCCCTCGCTCAAGCCCTCCGCCTCTTCCTCCTCTTATTCCAAATATCATTTGGCTGCTCTCGTTTCCACGGCAAGTGCTCTGGCTCTGTTCGGATACAGCGCCTCTCCGCCCCGCCACCGCTCCGCCACGCGCCACGCCCATTGCTTCCGCCGGCGCTGGCGCACGTGGCGTGGAGCACCGCGCCGCGCCGCGCCGCGCCGCCCGCCCGGCCGCCTGTTGATTAGCTTTTACCTGCGCGACAAGAACGTCGCGTTTCATTACGTTTTAATCAATTCGCGCTCGCGTGTGATGAAATCATTTTGCATTCGACGCTTTTTTTCCTCCTGTCGGGTATCGGTTTTCCTTTGATGTCGACTTCCCTTCAGTATTTTTCTGTTTGCGAGTATCGCTCATGGAAATATTGGTAATAGACCTATTACAGGACTAGAACAAAGAGATTTACTGATAACATTTTGGCGTTTGATCAAGTGGCACTAATCTTATGAACGACATTTAAATTACGCTGGGTTTTGTATGCTTTTTTTATATTTACAACCGATCAGAGGCAAACACCCTTTCTTATTTATGCATGTACCGTACAATTTTGCGATGCGAGTATTTTTCATTACAGAAATTTCATTTCAATGGACCTGATAAGATAAGAAAAGTTTAAAAATCAAAGAAATAGTATCTTTCCTAGATTATTTATAAATTTCACACGACTTACTTTCAGATTATTCCTGAGTACACTGTTCTCAGAATATCTTGTCATATTTAAAATTCACAAATCACGTTTAATTACGAAGCTATTTCAATTTTCACGAATTTAACTTTATTTGCTACGCTCTAAACAAACTTCTATTCCATGCTGTTTTATAGCCCTGCCTGCACTGTATTTACTACATTCCTCGTTACTCACAAACGAGAATTCACAATGTCTTGAATTTCATACTTCTCCTAAGAAGATACGTACTTTCTAACGAGAAACGAGACGAGAATACCTCTACGTTACATCAGGCACGCTTATACATAGTTTTCCAGAATAACGTAAGTTCTCATTCAAACCGGGTCTTCTCCCTGCCCCGTGTTCTATCTGCGTCTTGACGTGCCCTCGTTTTCTCGAAAAGTTCTCCGCGAAGTTGAGCACCAGTTACCAAGAATTATAACAATTTCGACCCCGCGCCACCTCCAAGAGCGGAGCACGTCCGGGGGCCAAGATATCACGTCTTCCAACTTTAACTGGACGCCCCCGACGTACTCTGGCGGGGAGCGCATTAAACCTGGGGAAAACGTGCGAGGGCCACGCGGCGCCGACGGCGTCGATCTCTTGGAGGGAACCTTGTGGTACGCCTCCTCTGCGTCCCGCCTTTTCGCTCAACTACTGCGGCCGGACAATCTTGTTAGTGCGGCTGGGCCAGTGCTCAAAGACCTTCGTTCTCTCAAAGGTGCCGTGTTGATCGATTGATTGATAATTTCGTGTTTTCGGGCACGTCTCCTGCTATGGACATTAGTTTCGGAAGTGTAATGTAAGCTTTTTATCATAGAAGGTGCCGGTATTCTCTCGCTGGAGGTCGAGATTCAGTGACGACCTACACTCGACTTACGGGACTTTCTTCATCCAGGTACTTCCCACCAGCGGGGCACCGCCCTAGCAAGGACAAGCTCCCGACGTGTGTGGTAGTTCAGGAAGTATAAATGTGAATGTAAGTATATTGTGCGGAAGAATAGTGCTTGTGAGTGTAAGCGTAAATATGCATAAGCGATGAGAATCGGAAAAGGAAGGAAAGGACCCACGTGATCCATGGGCCGCTTATTAAGGTACCGGTTTGGTATTCACCCAGTATTGATCGGAGAAACCATGGAAAACTACGGATTAGAGCAACCGGCTGCTAATTTCTCCTCCTCAAAGCGACAGAATTCGTCCTAGCTATCTAGCTAGGGTATAATATCTCGCCACCCCCGAGACTAACTCTAGGACTTTCCGTTCAGTGGCAGTGACACAGTTGATGCCCTGAGCCACTTAATCCGGTTTTAGAATTCAAAGCTCTTCATCCATGCAAAAGCATTATCTCGACAGCCCGCAGTTGCATTTTAGTCAATAAAATACTCTCTGGATTAATACGGTAAGGAAATATGACAACTGTGTGCCATTTTTATGATACTATTAACTCAAAAGCGTCGTTAGTGTACTTCTGTTGGATTGAAAAATACGCTCAGGGGTGCATTAAACAGATTTACGACTAAATTAAAAAATTGCATATCATAAGAAAAACACTCGCATACAATCTGGCACACATGTTACGCAGAAACACGTATATTCATCTAGCATAACTCGAAAACGATGCGACCTAAGCCCTTAAAACCATTTTTTGTCCCATGTTATACATGAGAATACTTCTCACGCTGTTGTACGAAATGAGATATTTTGTAACTTTTAATAAATATTTTTATGATACCTCCATACGGGTTCTCAAGATCGTGCGAAATTGAGTTTGAATACGGAATTATTTTTACTTAAAACAATGACTTACAAAGTGCTGATTGTTGGCATGAGTCTACATAGAAATTATTTTAAGGTAGGAAGAGAGGATTATATTTCCCCGATGATGTCTTAACGGATATGAGGGTGTTAAATGAAGTAAAGTAAATATAACGACAAAATATCATCTATTTACGCAATTACAAAATTTTACAGAATTTACTCAGATCACGTCAAGACTACAGTGACGAAGTGGTACTGATTTTAATTTAAAACGCCGTTCTTCACTTCTAGCGCAACGGATTGAAGCATATTGTTTTACATCTGCATTGGTCAACACGAAATATTTAAAGGAATAAGAGTAGTATTTACCCTCACTTCGGCAACAACTCTGAATATACAGTTTTACTAATAGTTTGATAGCTCTTTTCAGCCACTTTTACCACTCGCTTTACTTTACGTGAATATGAACAGCATGCATATCAACATTTACCAGCAGCCTCCCCTACTTGCCGCCTAATTCCTAAGTAACCTACTTGGTCATGAACAAAGTCCGTTCAGGGACTGTTTCAGTACCAGGATTCATTTAATTCTTACATTATTATTTATTTTTTATATTTAGTTAGTAATTTTATATTTAGTAGATCACTATATTAGTGATGTACATGGTGAAGAAAACTGTCTACTTAAGCTCTACTCAGATACAAGGGCTTGATATCCGAATCTCATGTACCGATTGGATACATTCACTATTATATTCTTATGTGGAAGACAAACAATTGCGCTCTAATATTTTTCTACGCTACCTAGGAAGCATTGTAATTTTTTTACTGATTTAAAAATATATAGCTTAGAAAAAGATGAAAAATAGCAATATTGGCCTACATGTTTTTTATTTTGCATGTTTTTACAATCTATGAAGTTGTTTTGAATTTATTAAGGTAGAAACCACGTTGTTGGACTGTAGATATATATTTTAATATACCATCTTTCTCCAAGCATCGCTTAAAATATTCAAGAAAAGCTGAATAATAAAATGACCATATTCACCCTACGAATAATCATTTACTGCGTATCATCGATTATTGACTTCATCGTTTTCTGTTTATAGGTGCAATCCTCCTTTTGCATTCTTCCTTTCATGTAATAGTTTACACTCGGGAGCCTTGTTCGATTCTTTATTCGATTTTCTGACACACCACCGCAATTTTCCTTACTTACTAATTCGTCTTGCTTGTCAGAGTACTTTGGCTCAGTTTCCACCACACATTTCTCTCTCATATCGACCTCACCCCTCAGTCATAAGCCCTCCCTACCGTGTCAGCGTATCTCTAAACCATGGCTCTTCCCCGATTCCAGTTCGCCTTTGATGTCCCTCCAAGCCGACGTCCCCCCTGTCTTTCTTGCCCCAGGTCCTTATCTTAGTTCTGCACGTTTTCCCACCAAGGCGTCTTCCTGGCCCTTTCCGTTTTTGCTCTGTCCTTGAGGCCCAAACGTCGCCACACAGCCTTTGGGAAAACCTCCACCGTCATCAGGCCTTTGATTCACCGTATTGATGTTTCCTCTTTCGCTCGATTACTCGTTTCATCAACATTTATCGCTTTTTACTGGCTTGCTTTACGTTAATTATTTATTGTACACTCATTTGCTGACCTCTAGTTTCATTATTTGAAACTTTTCAGTCCGGAAACGTCATCTAGTTATCCACCAATACACGTTACCCAACCTACCCACTACATTTGTTAAATTGTTCCAAAATCATGTTTACGCCAAAAATATAAGTTAAAGAAAAATTCCTTTCCATCACTGTACTTTCTGGTTATTTGCTTCCAGAGCGGAGCGAATTCTTTCAAACGTTTCTTACAAATTTCTAAATTATTTAATACATGTATCAGATTTGCCACGAAGGGAGTCAATGTATGAATTTATCTCCAACGTCTTGAATATTGAATCACTTGAACTGAATAAAATTAAATAACATTTCCCTCTATCCACTTTTCGTAACCGCCCCTTAGTCTCGAACTAAGCTTCAATATCGCCACTAGCCACCTTCCTTTGCACCCCATGAGTTTCGCCACACTCTTCCTCCTTGCTTTGACATCTACTCTGCATCCGAAGCACCCTTGCCAGAAACCGGCGTCCAAGCCCGCTTCTTCGCGCCGAAGCCGCCTGTCCGCCCGCGCCCTCGGAAGAGCGAAAAGCATCGCGGCAGGCGGGCGCTAGTTCGGAGAGCGGCGAGTTTCAAAACTCACTTAGCGCCGCCCGCGCACAAGCGCCAGCAGCGCCCGCACCGGCGGCGCCGCGCCCACCTGCGCCGCGACGCCACGCCGCTCGGCCCCGGGCCGCGCCACTTTGCCCCGAGAAGAAAGTTGGCGTGGGTGGCGCCGGCGACTCCGCACCCGTGGGCCTGTCTGGGCGCCATTTGTACCTGTCGCGGCTCCCAGCGCCCCCTCCCGCCCCGTCGCCGCCGCGACATCCGTCTTCTCGCGGCGCTGATCCCGCGCGGGCCGCTTTTTGCCGTCGCGGATACGCCGGCTGCTTGCCTTCATTAGGCCGAGCGGGATTGAAAAATCACCCGTCGCAGGGGCCGCGGGGTGAGAAGGCGAGATGAGGCGGGAGTGAGGAGGCGGGGGCGAGGAGGCGGGGGTGAGGAGGCGGGGGCGAGGAGGCGGGGGTGAGGTGGCGGGGGCGGGGAGGCGGGGGTGAGGTGGCGGGGGTGAGGAGGCGGGGCGAGGAGGCGGGGGCAAAGAAAGCGAGGGCGAGGAGGCGGGGACGAGGAGGCGGGGACGAGGAGGCGGGGACGAGGAGGCGGGGGCAAGGAGGCGGGGGCGAGGAGGCGAAAATAAACGTGCAGGAACCAAGGGTACGTAGGGGTAAATGTATCTGTGTAATGGGATTAAATATTATGTGGCAAAAAACATAATTGTTTTGTTCAAACATCATTACATATTTTCTTGATATGATTTAAAAAATTAATGAATTTTGATTCATTGCTACGTTGAAGGAATTTATTTTTGATATTTTCTCTTGGTATTAATAGATCTAAATAGAAATTAATGCGAAAAAGTTATTTAGTCGTTACTCCATCGTTCCAAAAGGTCATGAAATCAACAGATAGTGAAACGTTAAAAAACCGTAAGTATAATGGTCGAGAACAGGTAAGGAGAGCTTGTAGGTCAAAGAAAGGACCAGAAACACTAGAGGTTGAGCTTCACTGCCGGGAAGACGAGTGCGTAATGTTGAGTCTGAACAGCCAAGCGAATGTAGAAAAAACAGAGGAGGAATAGGTGTGTTAAGACAGAAAACACATTAACTTAAGGGCTTGAAGATCTCTAATTAAAACTTTAAATACGCAACCAAAACTTCAAATATGGTGAGATGACATTCCACTAGTGTCAGTGGCGATTTTTTGTTATTAGTTCTTTTGGACTATTATGTACTAGAAGCACCTGATATCATCAGACGATTACATTGATACAGTTAATTAATTCCAAGTTGAGATGCCTGAGAAATACTTTGGAGATAGAGCCTGGAGATTGTGCAATCCCACCCAATCATGTTCCATCTTATATATAAGAAATAGAAGGACTCCGTCGTGGATACGGTAAAAGGAGTAGTACTTCCACAATGCGTACAAGCCAGATCGTCACAAAAGTGACAGGCACTGGTAATTAAACCAAGTGGATGCGCTTGGAATTACGACTCAGCCAGGATGGGAAGTCTGAAAACACCAAGAGTTGCTAGATGAAAATAAAGAATTCATAGAGAAACAAAATATCGTAAGCAATACAGAGGTAACTATTATGATGACCCGGGAACAAATAACAGAGAGAGAGAGAGAGTAAACGTGCTTTATCTTCAGAGAATTCTGTGCGATGAACGCGCCTACGGCTGTTATCATTCTCGTGCAGCAAATGTATTAACACAATAACGTTGAATGATCTTCGCGTGTTTATGATTCCAAACACACTAGTTATTCCATTTTGTGCAATATTGTACAGGTTTTACGTGGCTTGGCTGACCAGCGTGTGTCCTCAAACTAACTGACTTTCTACGCAAATAGTGAAGAGCGGGATAAACGAAGAGCAAATACTTCAGTGAGAAATAAAGAATTTTCCGAACAATGTAAATTCAATCCAGAAGTTAATGCGAATTTAGTCGGAATTGTTACTTTTGTAACTCTTTTCATTCCTTTTATTCTACTAAAACACTGAAATATTACATACATACTTGTTTGATACCAATGAACTAGTTGCAAATGAAATGTTTCTACGCCAATGAATGACGGAAACTATACAGTATGAGTGGCCTGCAAAATTTGCAAGAGCAATAATAAATTTGAACAAAAGCATTCCAATGTCTTTTCAAGTGACACACACTGCTCAAGAACAACAAAAATAATACTCTCCCATAACACTGTGTTATATACCAAAATGACGGACCATTTTTATTATAGAAATGCCAATTTATATGACTTAGAACATAGGGATGTCAATAGACGATCGTGAGGGGTCGCTATGTGACAAATAAACAACATTTTTACAAACATCTCATTCTTACAAACATTCATTCATTCATTCATCTACTCTCTATTCACTCGTTCACACATTCACTTCATTTATTTAATTATTTACTTATTTATTTTTAATAATAATAATAACAATAATTTGTAGTAATAATTTCATAAAAAATTATTGTTGTATTATATTACAGATACAATATTATAAACCACAATTTTATATATAATGGTACAGTTAACAACATTCTCATAGCTGTTTGCGAAGCTCAAATCTCTTAAGTAATATTTACTTTCTTAATATAACCAACAAAAAATGTAAGATTGTAGTAACGTAGAGATGCAGGGTGAAAGGCAGACTTTGGACGACCAAAGAGGTGGAGCGCGGCAGAAAGAGGAACGCTGGCGAGAGCAGAGCGCCAGCGGCGGTTGCGCGCATTTGGCTGGCGTCGCCCGCCCCGCGTGACAGCCAGCGCCCGCCCTGACGCGTGCTTCAACGTTGATGCATGCGCTGCCTCGCCCTCTAGGGACAGCTCTCTTAAAACGTGCTCTCTTGGAAATGCTTTTCGATGAGTCATGTGAGTGCATGGGCTCACGTTGAACTTCATTGTAAGAAATGGAATGACTTTTTGAATTGTTCGTCAATAATACAACAATGAGGCTGATATGTTTATATGCTGAATGTAGTATTACTAATAGGTTGACTTATTTTCAGGGATCAAATGACAATACTCGTGAATTAAAAGTGAATTAGTATTTACATTAGGTATAGCTCATCTCCCCCTAGGTTTAGTCAAGTGAATTCCACATTTACACAGGGAAACGGCATACCGCTTATGGTTAATGCAATTATTTTAACTGTTCAACAGACCCTACATAACTGTTTCTACTATTAATATTTACAACTGTTTATTTCACTTGACTGGTCAGCGTAAAGTCTTACATAAATCGGGTTTCAGATTCTGGTCTTGCTGTTCCTGTTCTATGGCTCGACAGCCCGCTGTGGGTGTTGGCCGATCAACGATGACCCAGCCTCTCGACCATGGGATAAGGGGTTTATGTCGTTAGCACGAAATCATCCCTTCACCGTATATACTGGTCTTTATAACCCTAGGGAGGGCATTCTCATAGTCACACTGCAATAGATGCTGGGACATTTGTAAGGAAAGCGCACAGGTGTATTTAGCCTCGGTCGGGAATCGAACTCGAGGTTGCACTGCGGAAAACCAGCGAGGGAGGCTTCTGGTCTTCATAGATTGGCAAAAATAGTATATCTACTAATTATATAAGTAAAATTTCAAATAATTTCTGCAATAATCATAGAATATGAGTGTCTGGAAACGAAAAATAATAAGTGTAGCTACAATATTCTCTCTTGAAGTATGCTTTGGACGTCCCTATGTAAACGTTTTCCTCGAAAAGCGCATACAGAGACCTGCAAAGAGTCTAATAATAAAACTGTTAATTAATGCCGTAATTTTGTAATATTAACTGTGCTTAGGAAGCAATAAAATTTGATAAAGTTTCTCGCGATCATTTAGGGTGTTTATTGAAATATTTTTAAATGCACAGATTAAAAATGAAAAAACGAATTTTAATCCCGCCAGTTTTTAATTACTTCGCTTTTAATTACGAACTATTTCTCATGTGATCTGAAAAGTCTCTAGTGGTTCTTCGGCAATATGTACTTGTCCGGTATATATTTCGTCAGACAGGTAGAAATTATTAATCATGGTTAGTGTTCGTATCAACTAGAAGAGTTTCATTTTTTTTAAACGTCCTAACATTTTGCACGCCACCAAAATGTATTATTCATGTTTGGGAAGAATACTCTCACATACGGAGACTACAATTCACATTTCGTATCCATTAATATAATGATACTACTCATTAGCATTACATTGATTACATACTGCGTGTCTGTAGTATACCAGAATTCGCGGGAACAGTTTTCCCCTTGACCGTACAGAAGTATCTCAATAAAACCGTGTAGAAGTATAGACTATATCTCAATGAAAAGGAAATAACCATTTCATCACTAAAACATTTCCGCAAATATTCGACTTTTTTGAGAATAAGTTTTCAAAGCCATTAGGTATGTTATAATAGGTAGTATTCATCAAATGCCTTAATTCTCTAGCAATTAAACTTAGTTTCTTATAATTACAGTGTATCTGATGCTGAGAATTGGTCTGTTCAGTCTTACTGAAGTCTGAAAATGTAATTGTTATCTATTATAATATAAATTAATAATTTATCGTTTTTTTACACTTTCTAAATTAAATAATTCCCTGTTACATTTCTCTTCACCCTTTAATTGTTTTCTCGGGAAAATAGACTATTTCAACCTATATCAACTCGGTGCTATTTCCACCGTCCCTGAGTACCATTAATAAAATAAATGATCCCATTCATCATCTCGCGTTCTATCTGCCTTGAAAGAAGGGGAAGCATATTCATGGAAGGAAGTGGAAGATATTTTAGCCTCGCTGTCCTAATGGGACACATGGGGAAGATTAAGCTGGTTCATTCAGCTGAAATGGTACCTTCTGTGTAAATACAGGCCCAAAATTGGAGAAACGTGTCGTTCAACTACCGTGAATACGACGGTATTTACTCTACATAAATTGTTACATAGTGAATTGTGTGCAATTGTGAACATTTTTAATCATTATTTTCCATTTTCCTTGTGCTCCACTAACGGTGTAATCAACAGAATAAATCAAAAGTAGAGAAATGTACAAATATCTGGTAAAAACTATTTCCTATAACTATTTCCAAATTTTTGTTAAGCATTCTGCATGTTTGGAGGATGAAATCAATGTCGTGATTACCAGGGATTCATAAAAATGTTCGTTTCTGTAGCCACTGTTTCGACTCACCAGAGCAGACGTCAAACATCCGGTGTCTTAATACCCGGCGCGTACACTTTGATGACAGTAAAATTTAGTCGTGTGATATACATTCGAAATACTTTGTCTTACGGCCATTAAATTTGGCTCTGAACATTTTCTCTCGTGATGGGAGATACTCACGTATTGGAAATGAAAGCTTAAGTCGTGCCCTTAGGATTAGACTGACGTTTCATATTTTGTATTTGCAACCAAACTGAATTAGAACTCAATCCTGCATCTTAGGACCAAACAAGCGTATCACTAGGAATAATAGTACGAAGTAGGACTTGACTATCTAAAAAAATATGTATCTTAATATAGTCAAAGGAACGGAAAAGTTGTCTTATTTGTCTGACTCCAAATATATCATGTGTGTAATTACGTCAGTCTGATACTCGGATAGCGAAATTGAATCTACGATGAAGTACATCATTTAATATTCCGTAGAATAATAAAGATATCTTCCTACTATCTTCGTTCTGAGAGAGTCAGTACTGCATTCTTCATAGTAGCAATAAATTACATAAACTTGTTTACTCTCACAATGTTACTCAAGACTTGCCCGTTTACCAATTTGTCTTACTTGGAAGACATAGTAAATATAAATATTATTGTGTATATTATTTACTTTTCAGAAAAGAAGAAAAATGTTGGATATAAAATTCTCGACATTGGCCGACTGACGGCAAAAAATGCCAAATAAAACGTCCTTAGATGCAAAGTCGATTGCACGCTGTTCATCGAGGAAATGAGAATTGGCTAACGTAATGACAAAAAATGTTCATTTTGGAGGAAAATAGTTTAATTTAATATTATAAGTTTAAAAATTATCAGCAACCAAGATGCTTTCAAATCTGCATTCATTTGCAACCATTCTAACACATTTTATTCACGCACTTCTCCATTCTGTTTATTTTTTTTAATTTATTCTTAAATGGCGTATAGTGCTCAGCACTCGTGTACAATTAATACGTTAAAATTGAATATTTAGGTTACGTTTACGCGCGTTTTTATGGATAAGACATTTCAGGAGAATGTGAATTTATTTGAAATGACTAATTGCATCTAGAGAGTTGTGCTCGACAAAAAAAACCGTCAGGTTTCCATCATTTTCTCAGAACGTCAAGAGAACCAACCGCAGCACTTGCGGGCACTCGTGGTTTTCCTCCTCTCTACGCCCTCTATTAGACTCCTTGTACGTGCGGCGCTCGCAAGAACCCACGTGCGGAGTCGGCTCCGCCATTGGCGAATGCGCGCGCCGCGGAGGCAGTTGCCGCAGCCCGCAATGCCTACACTTGCGGGGACGGGGCGGGGCAGAGCGAGGTTGGCGGCGCGGGGTGGGGCGGGACGGCGCGGGGCGGGGTGGGGCAGGGGGACGGGTCGGGGCGGGGGGGGGGGGCGCGAGGTAGAGGAGCGTAGCGAGGTGGGGAGGGGCGGGACGGGAGTCGGCGCCAGCCGCGTGCCGTGCTGCCATTCGTCACCGAGACGCGTCGTAACGCGCCGAAATAACGCGCCTGCTCGCACCCCGCCCCACCCCACCCCGCCGTCTCTTCACGCCCGCCAGCGCAGCCTGCGTCGCCTCTCGCCGCCTTCGCCCCTGCCGCCGTTGCCACCTGAGGCTTATAGGCTCCTCGTTGCTGAACCTCACGCCGTGTGGGCGTGTTGGTTTGTCTCCTTGCAATCCGCGTAGTTTTTTAAACGTTCTCGTTACACTCGTCTGTAGTCTGTAAGAGCCACCATGTAATTCGTCTGCCGCAGCCTCGTCTCGTCTCTCACAACCTCCCTGCTTGCCTTTTATGTTTTCTCCCCTGCCCTTGTAGTTCCCGCTCCTTTCGCCGACGCCCTTTTCTATTCTGCCTTTATCCCCTCTCATTAGCCCCACTGCTATCGCCTCACTTGACTCTCCCGTCGCCTCTCGAACATTTGCTTTCTCTTTCTTCTTCTCCTTGTTCCCTTGTGTCTTATCTCCCGTGCCTCCGCGCGTGGCTTCTGAGACACTTTCTCCATCATCTTCGTCAGCACCTTCTCCCTATTACTTATGCCGTTTCATCCATCAGCTTGTCTCTCCTGCTACAAACATTTAGTTGTCTCTTCCCATCTTCCTCTTTCAGTGGCCGGGATTATTCGTGCAAATCCTTACTCGTCATCCCCGGCCTCAAGAACTCCCTTGAACTTTTATCGTTCCTTCCTGAGTTGCCTTTCCCTCCCAAAGGTGACTTCTTCCACTTTTGCCTCACCCTGATCACTCTTCTCGTTCCCTCAACAGTTTTTACGTTAACCTCTCCTGCGTCGTGGTCCTCCTCCCCGCCTCGCCGCCGGCGCGCCGTGGCTTCTTCGCTGGCGCCGCCAATCGGTTCGATGCCTCTTCGTCTCCGGCGCCACTGCCACGGCAGCACTCGGCCCGGCCTCGGGCGAAGCACTCGGGCCCCAAATGAGGCCAACATTGAGCGCAGAGAGACCTATCGCTAGGGGAGAGAGAGAGAGAGAGAGAGAGAGAGAGAGAGAGAGAGAGAGAGAGAGAGAGGGAGGGAGGGAGGGAGGGAGAGAGAGGAAAAGAAACAAGAAATTAAGTTTGGAATGAGAAAGAGACAGAATAGTGCGTATGTAAAGAAAATGTGTGAGAGAGGAAGAGAGAGGGGAAGAAAGTGGCAAAGAGAAAAGAAAGAGAAAGACAGTCGCAATACAAAAATATGCGTGAAAGTATTTGCGTGTGTGTGAGAGAGAGGGACAGAAAGAGGGACAGAGAAAGAGTCAGAGAGAGTCAGAGAGAGAGCCAGTCAGAGCGACAGACAGTCGGAGAGACAGACAGTCGGAGAGACAGACAGTCGGAGAGACAGACAGTCGGAGAGACAGACAGTCGGAGAGACAGATAGTCGGAGAGACAGACAGTCGGAGAGACAGACAGACAGTCGAAGAGACAGACAGTCGGAGAGACAGACAGACTGAGAGACAGACAGAGAGAGAGAGACAGAGAGAGAGACAGAGAGAGACAGAGAGAGAGACAGAGAGAGACAGAGAGAGACAGAGAGAGACAGAGAGAGAGAGGCAGAGAGAGAAGGTTGACAAAGGGGGAAGGTATGGGGGGATGACGCGTAATTTAATAACACGAATTCAAGAACTCTTTTACGTATATTTTGTCTCAATTTATTCTTTTTTGCTCGTGAGGTTCTGACTTATTTGACACGTTTTTTTTAATATTTGACAGCATGCTTCATAAAATAATGATTTGCGAACTTGTAAGTTTAACTTAAAGTTTGCAAATGTATTAGATACAATGTTTCGCTACCTTAAAATTACTACTGTTGGAGAGTTGTTTTTTGTATAATTTTATTTCTTAATTTCTTATAGCGCTAGACATCTTACACTCATTTCTGGACTTACTATTAGACAAGAGATGTGGTATACACGTTTATGTCGTCCCACTTCCAGAATAAGTAGTAACTGTTGTTTGTTATTGTTTCACATTAAATATAATATTAAAATGATGGAGTGATAATAAGACGGGAATAAGATAGTAGATGAATGAACATGGATGGAATATTTTGTAGATGAATGGAGATATAAAAAACCGACTTCATATTATGAATGCGCCTAAGTCTTATGTGAGATACGTCGCCTTTGCAGCATCGTTGATCGTGAGAAGTTAGGACTCGAGACCCGACAGTGGAAGATTTTATACATCTGCTAGATAGCTACAGTAGAATTCAACCGTTGCCTGGAAACGAATTCTAGAGCCCAGCTGCTTGAATCGGTCCTTTTCCGTGGTTTCTCCGAACAACACCAGGCGAATGCCGGAGCAGTACCCTAACAAACGGGCCACGGACCGCGCGCGATCATTCCATCTTCCTTGATATACCCTCATCCCTTACACACACTTACACTAACATGCATTGCACTACCTCACATGCCGGGAGACCGGTCGGGGACTTAGAACTTGTCTCGGCTGGGGCTGTGCCCCGCAGGTGGGAGATACCTGGTTTTGGAAAACCCTGTTAGTCAACAATAGATCGGCGCCGGATCTCGTTATCCAATGGGGAAGATCACTGCCAACTCCCGATGAAAAAACATGCACTACACTATCGGGACTAATGACCTCAGTAGTTGACGCGCCCTGAATCACCAACAATCAATCAATCCGGCGCAGTACCGTTAACAAATGGGCCACGGCCTGCGTTTAATGTTTTCTTACTCATCCGTATTCCCTGATATTTTCTTACACACATACAAACTGACTCGCACACGTGCACTGCACTACACACGCACTGCACTACTACACATGCCGAGAAGCAAGGCGGGAGCTTAGAGTTTATCTCTGCTGGATCGCTTTTTACTGGGGAGATGCCAAGAGGGGAAAGACAGCTGCCCGACGTGTAGGTATGTGCCGGATCTCACCAAGCAGTGGGAGAGGAACATCGCAACCTAACACGCACTACACTCACTGAATTACTAACCATAGTATATGAAGCGCCCGGAAATAATAAATTCACATACAGGATTATGCTCCTTCGCGATGTTCAGCTCCCCGTGCGTGGGCGCTGATTTAAGTCCCTGAGCCACTAAGCATAACCAGTTGCTGAAAAAGGCATTTATTGTGGCATCTGAAGTTATAAGTAATGATTATGCTTTTGTACTGTTTCAAGCTTTTGTAATTGTATAGCTTTTTATTTATCCTATCTTTTGTTTAGCACATATTTCATTGCTCACTGTACACGACTTCTTTAATGATTACCGGCGATGATCAATCATAAACTAGTCCATTAACTTCCTCTTCACAAGCAGCTCGTTTCCTTTTTACCACCCTCCTCCACGTCAGAATCAATTGCGTGAAGTGTGATGCTCTCTTAAGGACGTCCAATGACGCGAATAATTTATTCACTTCCAACCATGGAGCCTCGCACAACGCTGCTGCTACTGCTGGTCTGCTTTATCGTGCCACAAGGTAAGTTTTTTAAGCAATTTCATGAGTTATTTTAAAGGTCATACGTTAGATACTCTAATATCGATGAAGGATAAACAATTACTTGATTTTATCCGGCAGCCCGAATCATTTACTTAATTTGTTTTTCTGAATAAAAATTGAACAGATATTTTGTTATAATTTTTTAGTGCGAACTTTTATATTAGCAAAACATATTTATTACTTTATTTTTTCTTTTTAATGTAAATTATTATTTAAATTTTATAGAAATTTATCGTTTTGGCACATGATTTTAAATGTTTGAAACACTCTAGAGCAAAATTAAATGTACCAGGTTCAAATTTATGAAAGTTTTTAGAAATTAAAAAATAAATGTAAAAATAGATTTTTTCTTCTCATCGTAAAAAGGAAACTGATGACATGCAATTTGCGGCAATACTGTTTAGTATTTGAATAGTGTGGTGAGAACAAAGAAATCAATCTAAAGGCATATTTTGAATATAAGTTCAGTAGAAATTACATGTCCTATCACTGGCTCTCGCATTAGCTGGAAGACCTGTGTTCCCTGGAAATTTCTGGGAAGTGTCGCAGATGAAATAGGAATGGGACGGGCGATGTATACTTTTCCCACTATGTGGTTAGATTTTGAAAGTTTGCTATAATCTTTCAGAGTTGAATATTTGCATATCTTAGTTTTCTCTTCGGCGTCTCAAAAATATAAAATCGGGGTCAAAGCGAAATATTTCATTAAATTAGACATGTTGGGCCCCATTGAACCTAGTGGTGCTGAAACAACGCATACTTTCTCGCCCGTTTTCACGCAAAATAACACGAAAAGTACTCACATTTTCTAAAAGAATGTACATAATTTTATTTCAAAATATATCTTTAAAGAACAAATTTCATTTAGAGAAATATTTCTATCTTTGATATATTTTAGTTGTAGGAAGACTCCGAAAAACTTTTGTACTTTTGCAATTTTCAAAACATCAGTTTCCAACGAAAATGAGACATGCACCACTACCTTAAATGTCCTTTAAACTAACCAACAACAAAATTAATGAAAAACGATTAGCCATATTTTTGAAAAATTTGAAATCGGGCTTCAAGTATAGTCCTCCCCAAAATTAAAATATCGGTTTCGAATTCAAAGGTCCGCGACATCAGCCAGATCAATTGGGAAATATCAGTTTTAGAGAAAATTGTATGAACAGTTTAGTTGCTAGCGTTGTTCACAGACGGACGGACATACAAGCAAAAAAATGTTTTGCCGTCATTCAACATTTCGGCATTAAGGACTCAGAAAACATGGATTCTGGCTACGCCACGTGTTAGAGTATTTTTGTTTGTAAATTTAGCAACATTTTTTCCCTCTTCGTTATCAAGGCACTGAAATAAGAGGTTTTCTTGGCTAAAATTCACCATTTTCCCGCAGAGCATTACATAACTTACTCTCTACACCGTAGCGAGAAAGTAAAATATCTGACGTGATAGAAAAACATATTTTGAAGGTCACTAAAATTAAGTTTAAGAAAGTTTGAATTTTATTTCAATGGAAAAGTACAGTAGAATATACATATTACGTGAACGTTGCTCAGTTTCCCTCGTACAGTGTTTCCCCAATTAACTATTTCAACAACCACCTGGAATAAAATTTACGTGTAATAGAACACCATTTTGGGGCGATGCAGATGAGTATTGCATGGGAATTTAAACGTGGTACACAACAGGAAAGGAAAGGTTTCTTATTAAACAACTAAAATTTATTTCAGCGATCTCGTTTATTTTTACCAAACTTATATTGTAACTCTTCGTATCTTGAAACTGTTGTGTTGTATTGAATTTCAGAAAAGTTAGAAAATAATAGTTATTTACAAAATATGTATCGTAAGGCATGTCACTACCACAACACGAGATTGGAGAATAATCTAACGAGACCAATAGGGCCGAGTTAGACAAACGATCTATGTAATTCTATTACTATTATTGTAATATGACATTAAAATAAGAAATCCTTACATTTTATCCGATTAGTAAACATTTCAACGAACTATAATTTTCGTTTTAATTGGACTCCTATAAAAAGTGATAGACCGATGTTGGTAGTAGTGAATATGAGACCATGAATTTCTTCTAATTTTGCGCATGCATACATTATAAAAGTTAATATTTGTTTTAATGGGGGATTTTAAATTATTAAAAATATTTATTGTAATAACTCATAATCTCAGTTTCATCAAGTTTTGATTTCACATAAAAAAGTGGAAAATAGTTTTATGATACTGCGGGTAAGAGTGCCATTTTATTTTTTGAGAAGGAAAGTTTGGAATAGGAGTCTGAGAGTCTTAATGATTTTAATTTTATTTTAATCAAAGTACACACATATTTAATTGGGTATTGTATTACTATAATATTAGTAGTAACCGACGCGATCAGACGAAAGTATTTGGTTTCGTATGTTGAAGTCACACTGTTCTATCTGAACATTTGAGAATCGTTTCTTCGGATCTACCACTTTTAGACTTAGTGGTAAAAGTGGAAATGTAATCAATGTTTTTATATCTTATAAGTAACTGATTTTTACTAAAGGTTCTCTCAAACCATTTTTTCTGATTATTTTTTCGTATTTTCAATATAATGAGACCGAAAGAACTCAATATTCTGACATTTTTCAAATACCCTATGCGCATGTACGAATAACATGGGAAGTTTCTGTAGGTATATCGTGGAATTCCGTTATGGGCAAAGAGAAAAAGTAATCTAAAAATATATAGAATCGCTGTTTACAATATTTTCGTACATGAACAAGCATACTTCCAGGATTTTTCTCATTTCCAGTATTCTATCTCTAAAGACAATAAAGAACACGTACTACTCATTATTTATTACAAATCTATATTAACGGAATGTAAACGAAATTCGTATCGTATTCTCATCCGTAATCCTATCGTGATACTAAATACTACATTTCAGGGCAAAATTTGTGTAAAAAGTACTTTATTATGGTTTTACAATTATAATTTCCATTTAGGGAGATTTTATGTAACGTTCGAAATGGATAAATCGTGGGAAAATTTGTTCGTACCTACATCTTATTGTAGTAATATCAAGTTCACAAATGGTGTTACTCACTCTGCATACTTATTTTTATCGTTTTCTTAGATTGTTAGACATACAATGACAAATAATCGGTGATCTTCATCCTCATTGCAGATGAAGCTGCCTTCACAGGATTTTTCAAATGGCTGTTCAAAAGTTCTAGGAACGCAGTACTACATTCACAACCTTTGCCTGTTATTGTACCTATGCAAACCAAATTTATAAAAATTCCAAGGAGTGACTTTGGAGATATCCCTTCACCGAGATGGACAACTCAAGTTGACCACATAGATGATCTATTAAGTAAAGACCGGGTAAAGGATACAGCTTCGTTTGCCCTAGAAAAGTTGGCAGATGCTGCGTCACCAGAGGATCCGAATTTTGAATGGAATCATCCTCCATCCTATACCTTCCTGGACCTTGTACTTCGAAACCATCATGAAAGGAATCGATTTGGAGATAACGGAGCAAACTCTAATGGGAATGTCATATATGGTGATACAGAAAACGGAAAATGGAATGAAAACAGGAATGAAGGGGAAATGTCAGATGGTAATACGAACAATAACAAAACTTGTGATTTCCCTGCCAGCAATGAAAGATGTTTTATACCAAAATTTCATACGTACTACGATCCGATTTTAAAATTTTGCAAAGTGGAGTTTGGAACGTCGAAAGGATGTCAAGAAGGAAATAGGTAAGACGAGTTGATCTTCTGAAATGATATTTTGACATGAGCTGAACAATCAGACCACAATAAACAATGAAAATTCTATACGACCTGGTCTAAGTTACAAGGTTAATTTTCTTTTCGTTATAGAAATCCTTTAGGTATAATTTTGGAATTTGATGTTGGGATCCTCATTGTTATAACATGATACCGATTTGATAAATTGCGTTTTGAGATCATGTTACATCAACGTAATTAAAAAGTGTACCAAATATTATTATTTAACTTCTAACTTAGATATTAACTCTTTTTTATGAAGGACTTCTTCTGTTGCAGGTTCAGTTCTCTACAAGAATGTCGTTCGAAATGCATGTCAGGCAAAGAAAATATTAAATTTTCATAAACATAAGCTTGTTATTCCAGTATTAATGACGTGTTTTGATTACAATAATTTTTCTTTACTGGCCTTGGATTTTTTATTTTTTAACAATTACTTGTAACACTGATTGAATCGGCCACATGAAAAGATGTAAACCACAGAGCAAAATTACATGCAATTTGTTGGGTTTTAGAACCAGTTAATCATGGCTGTATTGTAGTGACTTGGAAACAATTTTTGGAAAAATATAAAATTATATCGTAGGAATGTAGAAATTTCAGTATTCGTATAATCCGGTAATCATATCTCGGTATCAGCGTATTTGGAGCAAGAAAAACAACCTACAGTTTTCTTCTTTCGAAGAAACGTTCATGATAAAGTCGATTCTGCGGACGATTCGCAAAAGAAAGTTCATTTTCTCATTGTTTAATTTCACAGTTGTTACACAAGACAACAAATGCTGTCACAATTATTTATTATGTTCTTGTCATTACAAAGTTATTTGTGATGTTTCACGCCTGGTGTGCATGCGTCCTCAAACGGACCACAATATGAAATAATGAATAAGGATTGGATGGATATGGAATATTGAAAATGGATGTAATAAAGTAGCCCAAAAGCTTTAAAACGTTAAAAATATGAGAAAACCTTTACGACCTCCTTTTTCCAAAGTTTGATCTTGAATGATCTTGGATGTTAAACAACATTATAATTTTGACATGGAAAATAACTTAATTCAGAAAAATATAATAGTTAAATTTGAAAATATTACTTCGCTAAAATTATTGAATTTTTATCTGTTCGGCAGGGACGCTATCACCAAAAGTTCGAAAATTAATCAATGCCCCATTCATTAATATCTTGGTTTTGAGTCCGATACTTTTCTTTAGACGTCTTTTGTCATTCAGGTTCGTTCAGGTTCATTAAGAAATGCGTATGAAAAGCTGGGCATGAGGCACATCTACAACTGCACCGGCTTGGCTCCTGCTGTCGTATCACAAGATTTTTATCGGAATCGAACCTCTCGTTGCTATACAAATTATCAGATCAGAACATAGAATAAAGGATTGAAGCGCAACCGCCCACTTTTATCATTATTCAGTGGGAAAATTCATTTCCGTAACTAGTACAGAATGTGAATATTTCACGTACCAATTAAATGATTTTCATTCGAGATGTGTACAAAGACACTTTCGTACAAGTTGCGTACATTATTTTTTTGTGCAAATTCATGTTAACATACAAGTATATTTTGTTGGATCATTTACAATAAGCAAGGCACGTCTTGTTGATTCACGCTTGCTCAGTATTTTATATTGTTGTTTTAATGGCTGTTTTTCATGGCCATGACTGTCTACACATCCTACAAAGTTCTACTTTGGCGTGCGTAGGTACAACTTTTCAGACAAAAAACAACAAATAAAAGTAGTGGTTTCCGTATTTGAATTCAGGAAAGTAAATTTACTATTTCTTTTCTGATAATGAGAATAATAACTAGAATTAACGCATAGTAGTAACTAATAATGTATGTCATTACGGTTTTCTCCCAACAATTTTTCTTGTTTCTTTATCATAACTGAATGTATTTACTGACTTCTTAAAAAGTGAAATGTTATATTGTATAACGATAGAAAGTTACAGAATTGTAAATGATAAAAACCTAAAAAAACAACCAAGAGACATAATTTTGAGGGAATATGTGACAGCATCTCTCACCGATAGATTACTGCAAAGTACGGTGTTACCCATATTAAAGCGAAAATAGGCGATTATCATTAGTTTCTTCCATCATTTTTACAGTGAATAATTTAGAAAATTAAATGTAATGAAAACGTCATTCACTTATATTTAGCATATAACTTATAGAAATCATAACAGTGAATTACTTTTAAACAAAATTGCTTGGAGTGTATTGACATCAAGCAGTTTTCGAAATAAAATGACCACAAAAACTCATTTGAGGAATATAGAAATTTCATCACTAATTCAGTAATGTCAGGGCACAATATACATTTTCTAGATATTTACTTATACATTTGTGTAATATAACTAGTTGGTAACATTATATTTTGTTACTCCTAGTTTTGTAATGTGAATTTGAAATAAAGAAATTTCTTTCATTATGAAAAAATAACTTTTAGTTCATAGTGTGGGAAACCTACCACAAGAGCGTCCAAGCAACAATCTCTGAGATATTTTCCTTTCTACGGCCCCCCACACAGTTCTATTTACAGTTGCTGTTTCCTCTCTATAATGTTTATTCTCCGAGCTTTCTTATCATAAATTGATTCTCTATCATAAAAATAATTCTTAATTTACCAAAGTTTTAGTTATCTTGTCATGAACCCTTCAGGTGTGACTTTCGCCGGCTGCCGTCTGCTCCTGCAGTGTGACTTTCTGAAAAAGAAAGTTTTCTGAAGAAATTTTCTGAAAAAAATAGGATATCTAGAGGAAAGTATGGTCTCTCATTTAGTTTACTGAAAATAACAAATAATATGCATGTTAACCTAAAAAATAAACCAACCCTATCTTTCCGAGAGCGAGGTAAACAAAGAATTCAAACAAAGAATCAAACAAAAAGGTGAGTTTTCATGGCAAATTTTGCAACAATATGATGTTTCTTTTTTATTGTTGGGATAGCACACTACTCACTTCCTTACACAAACTTGTGGTTTTAGTATCTGAATTTACATCTGGATAACTTTTATACTGTCAATCACGCCATTGAAGCACTACCACAGAAAATTCTACGTCAGCAATCACACTCTCGTTCATAAAAAATCAACAGCTGTTGTGAAAAAAAGGGAAAATCGGAATACAAGAAGCTTAAGGTGAGCTTTCTCGTCACATGAAATAATTGCTATCAATACTGTAAAATGGAAGTAATGAATTTACATTTACTTCAAACCCGATCCCGCCTCCCCCCTCCCGCCCTACCCAACCTTACGTCGCTCGCCACGCCATTCCCAACACGTTCCTCTTTCATATTCCCCACCTCGCTTGCTCCCCCCTCCCGGTCCTGACCGGCCCTATCTGGCCTATTCCCGGACCCACCCCCTTCGAAGCCAAACATTCATCGTTCCTCACCTCCCATTGTCTTGCAATCTGTATTGCTTGAATGCTTTGAGAATTGTACAATAAAAACTCCAGTCCTTCAAAACTTGAATTTTGAAAATTCCTTCTTTGTTTGATTGGTCGGTTATTTAGTATTTCAGGGAACGTCATCTACTATGGTGATTAATCCTGGAAATGTAATACATGAAATATTTTTAAGGAAATAATAATAATAATAATAATAATAATAATAATAATAATAATAATAATAATTTATTACGATAATAGTGGTTGTGTTGCTTTCCTGGTTGAAACATGAGCTCTGGCAACGATCTACATGTCAGTTTACGGTGTTACCTGTTTCCTGCTATCTCCCTCTAGCAAGGCACCACCCCAGCTGGGACAAGCTCTAAATTCTCGACATGACATGTGATTATGTATTGCATGTAAATGTAGGAGTGTAAATATGTGTGAGGAGAGGAAAAGACACTGAGGAAGGAAAGATCGGACGTGGCAAGTGGCCCGTTTTTAGGCTAATGCTCCAGAATTCGCCTGGAGAACATCGGAGAGACTGCTGTCTCTCTCTCTCTCTCTCTCTCTCTCTCTCTCTCTCTCTCTCTATATATATATATATATATATATATATATATATATATATATATATACCGTACCGGGGCACTAGACCGCAATCGGTAACAGCCACCAGAAACAAGGAGGTTATAGTATATGGGGGTGGCATTTCCAATTGCGGAAAATGAAGCCAACCCCTTGCAACCTCGATTAAGCTACCCGCTAAACAGTTTGACCAAAAAGCTTAAATCTACCCTTATATTTTATTTATTCGTAGTTTGATACTTCCGTAAGGAAAATGTTTTACATATAATCAATTGTAATTAATAGACAGAATTATTCAGAGAATAAAGCAAAACAACTGGGGAAAATATTAAATTTCCTGAAAATTCATTAAGTGGTAGAGAAAATATTTTTTAAAATTGTTTCGTGTATTGTGTGAATCTGATTAGAATTTAATTTATATGCTTGATGACATGTATTCTTGAAACACAATTGTACTTTTCACTAATGGGACTGAGAAAATACAATATTTTAAAACAGAATTGGGAAAAAAAGGAAGAAAAATGTGAACAAGCAGTGAACACATTCTGAATGCAGGAGCTTTTACAATATGTTGCATTGAACATGAAATTAGCTGAATTTAATGTCACATAAACTGATACTATGAAAACTGCTTATCATGTTCCAAATTTGACATAAGAAAATAATTAAGTTTGTCTATATGGAGTCTCAAAATTGAAAAATTCTGAAAGAAAATTGTAACCAATTACCAAAGCGAATCCAATAATGTTTTAACTCTAATTGCCTTGAACATAAGTGTTCAGGCTTCAATAATGAAACTGAGGTGAAATTCGTATACAATAATACATATATCTGCTCAAATTTAATTTACCTGACGGCAAATCAATTTAAACATATTTTAAAACAAATATTTTTCAAATACAAATTCAATATTTTATTTGAAAAAACAATAAATATATATAATTAATATAACATTTCCTACATATTTAAGGAATAGGCAATTCAAAGAGGGAACACATTTCTCAGGAGTAAAGTAAAGAAACAATACGAAATATTTTTTCAGAAGAACTGTTTTGATTTCTTTCAATGTTTACATTTGTGATAATACTATTAAATAAAGAAAAATTATTGTATAAAAATATTACTTTTTCTTTTTATAAAGTAAGGACGAGAAAATAAAAAGTGTTGTAATTGTCTGATGAAAAATAGTGAATTTTCGGCCCTTTCGTTAGATACTCACCTTGAAAAATATACCACCAAACAATTTATTTCTCTGGGGAAAATGTTTATTAAACATTTTTTCACAGGAATAAAAATAAATAAATCGCGGTACAATGGAACGCAAAGCAATACACAGAAATAAACTAGCTAGCAAGCAGAAATACACCGAGACGCACTAAGATGTGTTGGTCAACAAAACATGGCGGACACACCAGCTGCACCCCAGCGATTGGCGTCACTTTCTGGGCCGATATCACCTCCAATATTATAACCTCCTGGACCAGAAGGCACCACTCCTAACTTTCCCCGATGTAGAGGCGGGAAGTACATAGACTCGCGCAGGGTTCGAGGGTATATAAGAGCCCAGAGCCGGAGGAGCCAGCAATGTGGAGTTCAGAGGTTAGAGCGTGTTGCTATCTTAGCGAGTGTGTTCAGTGGAAGCTAATGGTGACTAGTGGCTTCATTTTAGGGACGAATATTGTGGATTGTGATTACTGCGCTACGAAACGGACATCTGCTGGTAGATGTTTGATTTGGCTTTGTACTCTGGATTTCGACTCTTGGATTTTGGCTTATTGTTAATAAACTTACTGTCAAAGAACTGCTATTTATATACCCTTGGCTTTCCTGTATATAACAGAGACCACCAAAAATAATTAGAGCATCCAGCCGCTTGGTTTTTTCCTCCAGCAGTGGTTGAATTTGTCCTCAGTTCGAGAGCAAGTATCGAAATTCCCCAACTGACCCCCTTTTTAATCATTACTTGTATTAGTTATATTAAGTACATATGCTTCAAATTTCGCATTTTTTGCTTCAGTACTTTCGGATCTTTGTTGATAGGAGAGTATGTCAGTCATTCAGATGATGATTGATTAATGATTTCGGAGGTGTGAATTGCTGAGGTCATTAGTCTCGTAAGTGTACCGCATTTTTTTCTCTGGAGGTGGCGGTGATTTTCCCTGACTAGACGGTGAGATCCGGTGCCGACCTACCGAGGGTTTGCGGGGGTTTTCCCATGCATGCTTCTCCCACTAGCGAGGCACCGCACAGCCGGAACAAACTCTAAACTCCCGACTGGTCTGGCATATGTGGTAGTGTCGTGCACGTAAGTGTAAATAGGGAGTAGGATAGGACAAGCAATGGGAAGGAAAGTCCGCGTACGGTACCTAGCCCCTTTGTAAAGGTAGTGCTCCGGCATTGATCGGAGTAACCATATCGATCAGAACAGCCGGTCGCTAGAGTTCTCCTCCAGACAGCGACAGAACTCGACCCAGCTATCTAGCTAATCGAGTTCCTGAGCCACCTGTCCCGGTTCAGCCACTCATCTTTTTTTCTGGTAAGAATTCTTTCATAAATGAATTTCATATAAAGAAACATTTTTGAGCGCGAAAGGCAAGCGCTGACGCCTGAGTAAAAGGGCAGCCGCATGCCCGTCGAACCCAGCAGCCTGAGCTGTCTTTCCCTTGCGGTGTCCCCGCGCTGTCGCAGTTCCCTCTCGTCTGCTCGTCTCGTTGGCGCGGCTGGCGCTTAGGAATTGCGCCATCGCCGTCCGACGCCGCTCGCCGCGCGTCGCTGACGCCACCGAGCTGTTGCCCTCCACGCTGAATTTCAAGCAACGCGGCGCCGCGCCGCGCCTAGTGATGGCAAATTTTACCAAAACATCGATACATCGAGGTTTCGATACATTGCTAAAGGGTTTTAGATGTCGATGAAAACATCGACGGAAATATATGGATGTTTAAAACATCGATAATTTAATTATAGACTAATAAACATGCTATTTTCCTATCCATTTTTAATTACAGTACGTAAAAGGGATATATTTTATTGTTTGGTTACCAGTGGTATGTTAATAAAAGTCATTATCGAATGTAAAGAATAAAATTAACAATAAAGAACATCGTGTTTTGCTACTTTAGCCTTTAATCACTTCCATTCACACACCATCGAAGTAAAACCACCTAAATTTCTCTCAGATTTCACAGGCAAAATGTGCAGTGTGATAAAGAGGATGACACAAAACAACAATATTGCTGTAGATTGATGCTACTCTACAACGTGCTTAGTGTCCCTTTATTTAATAAAGTTAAAAAATTAAAATTAAAAAATCATCGATATTTTTGCAACAAAATATCGATGTGAAGAAAACATCGAAAGCAAAATATCGATGTTAATATATTGATTCCTAACCGCACCGCACCTTGGAATCCTAAGAGATGACGGAGCAGTGTTCGCTTATTCAGTGTATGTATCGGGTGCGGGGGCAGAATCCTGGAGGTGAAACGTGATCGCGGAATTGTTGAAGAATTCGCTTGATTACGTATTACGTGTTTTGTAAAATAATAGTTATGTGTTGATAACTGTAGTAATTTATGTGTATAAACACTATCATTGTTTAACTACAAAACAAATGTCCGATGTCAAATGGTGATAAATAAACTTAATAATCAAATCAGTTAGTATTGGATGTTTGCGTATTTTAACTTGTTAATTCTTTTAAAAAATATATTTATTTTGCTTTTGCCGCAAAATGATCTTTTAGTTTGACAATGTCCGTTGATAGGCTTGAATGTTAAGTGGGCGCAAAGACTACCCCCGCATAAGATGGTGGTAAAAAGTCCCCCTAAATCAAATGACATATAAGTGGTTAGATTAGAATTAAAACATAAAAATAATATTTTTGAAAGCTTTCTTGGCCCCCGTCCCACCACTCACACCCTCTACAGCAAAAAATGTGTTTTTGTAACTTTAATTTTTTGGGGAAATTAACACGATTTTATCTGACTGACAAAATACGATAAATAAGAAGACAATTTATACTATCAGAAAAATATTTTTTGATATTTTCTCAGACCCAAATTCAAACACAAAATATAATTTTGAAAAACAAATAACAAAAAATAATTTTTATTGTGTCTTAGAATCGTAGAACAGGCTCCAAAAAAATCTCAAATGTTTCTCTTAAAACACAAATTGTTGTGAGTTTTTTCAGATTTTTTCGATAGCTGGCCTTCTGATTAAAAAAAATTAAAACCATTTTCCCACCTTTTAATCATCTTGACTTTAAATATACTTTGAAAATGACTGCAACAGTTCTGTGCAATTATTTTAGTGTTTATTATACATTTGAATATATTCTTATAGCACCCACTAATATTTTGATTTTAGAATTTAATTACATATTATCATTTTTTAAAATCTTTCTAACCCTTTGCATAAGTAAATCAAACTCTAAAGAAAGACGATAGGTTTGGTGTAGGGGAGCATTTTACCATCTTATCGGTGGGTGCACTTTGTTGCCAAGACCACTTTCGTAATACTGTAATATTAATATATCTGCATAATAACCGAACAGGAATGAAAATGTAACCATAATGGCCGCCGGACGTTAAGGAAGCCACCGAGCGTTAAGGAACCCCTTCAAACTATTTGTTAAACTTCGACAAAACAAGTGACAAAACGACACAAGTAAGACACATTCACAGCATAACACATACAAAAATATTTTTCAACAGTTTAATTGAATTCTTTTTATTTTTAACTTAAATTTCTCTTTGCAATAAATATGAATATTTAATGAACTATTATTATTATTATTATTATTATTATTATTATTATTATTATTATTATTATTGCTAATTTCTAGACTTTCAAAAGAAGTGGAAGGTGCCGACGTCTACGTACTTGAATCTATTGATTTTGACGCAACCTCGACGGTGCTGTTTAGAAATTTTAATTATTTTCGTTATCGATTGTTTAATACATATTTCTGCTACTGACAAAGACTCTCCACCTTCAAGTTCTTTCAAGAACTGCAGATCAACACAGTTTTCGACTAGCATAGTGTCCGATGACCGTCGAAGACATAGCCCTGGGTAGAGCTGAGGAGGGTTAATTTTAAATTTTTTAAAAATCTTTTTGGAAATTTTTTAAAAATCTTTTTGGAAATATTTTCTATTGTATGTACACTTTCAACTTGTTTAACGCATTTTCTATTTTTATAATCAACGAAGTGCATAGTTACTAGATAAAATGGACGTAGGCCAGCATATTTTTTGTACAAATCAGATACATTGAATAGAACACCGTCTTACGAAATTACAAAAATTCTTTTTTGGGAGGAGGGCATTTCAGTGTATTTAGTATTCCATTGCTCGTGAGCTCTATATCATCAATAGTCAAAGAATCAAGTTCATCTCGCCAGCATGCCCAAAAATAACAAAAATGACAATGCTTTTTTCAATTAGACAAAAATGTTCTAATTTGTTCTTCCGATTAAATCCTGACCCTTTTGGTAACATAACTTACACATTTTTATCTCAAAATTAAATACAGCCTTCTAAATCTGTAAAATGTTTTTACATGTCACTTTTTAAATAAAGTTTCTTAACTAGTTCATAAAAATGGAAAATGTGAAATACAAACCTTGAGAACATTTTCCTTAACAAGTAAACATAGTTTCAACATAAAGAAAATTGCCCACAATTATTCTGATTGAACGACATAAAGAAATCATTGTTTTGACTTCATCAGGTTGTTGTCTTAATAAGGGTACGTGTCCCATCTTTCGTCTGCAACAGAACTTGCGTCAAAAATTTGAAGTTAATATTGATTTAATTTCTTAATTATATGATGGAATTATATAAACTCTTTATTTGAAATATCAATCGTTTCAAAGTGTTTCAAATTTAGCAATACCACGCCAATCATCATACGTACAAATACTATGAACCATCTACTCAAGTGACATGGGACTCCCATGCAAGAATACAAAATGTTCCCTCGATCATCGATAATGATTAGTTGTATGACGTCGCAAGCATTAGCCTCCCCTTTACCATCCGAATGTATGCCAACTATCGAGATCATTCTTGTGCGTGCCAACGCATCACTATCACACCCGAACGCGTGAGTCTCTGGAGCTTCGCCGCCAGCCCAAAATGGACACGATGCGACATGCGTGAGCATCGGATGGCAGCTGTGAAAAACTGCCGGGGGCAGCGGGGGCGGTGGGGGAGGCGGGGCGGTGGGGACGGCGGGGCGGGCGGGGCAGCGGGGCGGCGGGGGCGGCGGAAGCCGCGGGGGCTGCGGGGGCGGCGTGGGCCGCGCGGGCTTCGCGGGCGGGGGGACGGCGGGGGAGGCATGCGCGGTGCGAGCAAAGTGGGTGGTGGGGGTGGTAGGGGTGGCGGGGCGGTGGGGGCGGTGGGGGCGACGAGGGGGCGGTGTGCGTAGGCGCGAGTAGCATCAATAACGCGACGCAATTAACAGTAATAAGAGACCCTCGGCGCGGCGGCCGCGCGGAGCAGCGGACCGCCACATTAGCCATTCAGGTCGTGTTGCGGCGGCGCGAGGCGGGACGCGGGCGGGGTTGGCGGCGGCGGCGACGGCGACGGGGAGAGCGGGGTCGAGGGGAGCGGTGAGGACGGGCGTGAAGGCGCCAGTGGGGGAGGCGGGGACACTAACCCCAGCGCATATGACAGGGAGATTGACGCGCTGGGATCGAAAATGATGCGCTATAATCAAAGCCTCACAATGTAGTGTCAGTGATAGTGGAGTGAAAAAATAATTGCACATCAATGGTTGTGGTTGTGATTTTTATTAACAATTTACATTTTTACTGAATGTTAAGAGTCACTCACGGATATCTTTAAAAAATGAGGAGTCACTATTCACCAAAAACCTTGTGCAGTCACTTTCACTCAAAACAGTTTTCAAACAAACTTGTAATTAATGAGATCAATTTTTCATGTGGTAACAAATGGTAATTTGCTTACCGAGTTGCACAGCAGCCACAAATTGTAATGATAAAGATTTGATTTAGGAGGTCCTGTTGAATGAGTGCTGTGACCCACTGTGGGCAGCCGTGCGGCATCGCGGCGCATAGTGACCGTCAGCGGGTGAGAACGCGGCGGGGGGGGGAGGCTGAATGTTTGGCATTCGGCACCAGTCGGCGCGCTCCATCGTCAACGCATTAGACCCTAAATTACGAGCTATTTTACTGCGAATTAACGACGGACATAGGACCTACGAGAACGCTTCGGCGCATCAAGTCACGTTGCGTTGCCACCTCATCTTGGGCCATCTTCTCTGACCGATCACCTCATAGCCATCATCGTCGTCGTAATAATCATCTTCATCGCTGTGATTTTTGTGCAATTTGAGAGAATGGTGTTTAGTGCCTCGCACGAAGGCACTCACTTTTCGATCTTTCTCGGTGACAAGATCAGCGCGCCTAGACTGCTACGTCCAAGAAACCTTGTTCCAGCACCACAACTGTCGGGAACGAACAATACCAATTCTAGGTCTCTTATCGAAATATGCCTTCCGGATCGGCTAATGAAAAGATACCGATGGATAACGAATGGTGGATGAGTCAACGGATCTCACGACATCATTTATTGTTCATGCGTTCCTATTAAACAACTTTTAACATCATAATTAAATGTACGAAATATTATTTATGTTCTTGTTTAAATGCATTCCTTTATCTAAAGTCAGGCACAAACACGCTCAGTTGCGATCGTTCTCGGCGAAGAGATCTGCCAGATAAGGAGCACGCGCCCTCTGTGTCTATTGAAGCGAGCAGGGAGAATGATCGATAATAAAATGTCTTTTGTCCCGCTCTAACCCTGGTCATTGTTGTCAACGTCGACATTTTAGCCATCGTAGACGTCAGTTTTATCGTTTAGTACAAATTCAAAAAGGTAAAATTGGCATAAATATCTGTTAAATTTAAAACTTCTTGAAGAGTTTGAATAAGGTTACGTGTCCCCTGCGATGGAAGATGTAGAAAGATTGGTTCGGAGTTAAGTTCATGTAGAAAATGGGATATCTATTTACTCTGCATTTTGTGGAAATGACCCTTTAAATAATAAACGACAGTACTCTCACGTATATGTTACCACCATTGGTTACGAAATAGAACATGTTGAGATATTATGTGGCCGTCTTAAACACGACCGATAATTTGATTATCAATTCTCTTGCAAAATGAAATGACAATATTACTTGCTACATAACTTATGGCAAGCAACAAACATCACGCATTATAGTAAACTTGGTGAAAATATCCTTTGATTTGAATTCAGTGAATTTACAGGAAATATACTTCTTATGTTATCTTTAATAAATTTTGCAGTGAGTGTTCTAATTTTACTTCCTATTTTTCAATTTGTAATGTGTAAAAAAATATGTGTATATTTCAATCGAAAAGGAAATTATTACTTGAAACATTTAAGCAGACATAGTATTTCGTATATTCTATCAGAAATAATGGAGTGTTTTTGTTATCACGTGAAAAGCACGAACAAATAACATTACAATGAATGTTACTTTGATATTTTCTTGTATTTTTCAAATATTTCTTTTTCTTTTCAGGTAAGTGTTTCTACCTTCTATTTGGCGTAAAACATCTTAAGTGGTATGTAATATCTTCTTTCACTTGTATATCCGTACATATTGGTAAATTACAAGAAAACATTCAACAAGATATGAACAAATGAATTATTACTATTATTATTATTATTATTATTATTATTATTATTTGTCGTGACCGGCCGCACATGATTGAATGTGCCGCCACAGGAGCACGTCAGGGGGGCGTTACCGCCCCTGGCGGCAGCGGCCAGCAGCAAGCGCGGGCCAGCGGTGCGCGGCTGAGTGCGGCCGCCACGCCTGAGCGAGCGGGGCGAGATTCGACCCCGCCCCTTTTACACAGCCAGTCGGCGGGCCTACGGCCCGGGGGGGCTATAAAACCTCGACGCGGAGCTGAGGCAGCGGTCAGTGAGTGAGCGAGCGAGCAGCGGTGAAAGTGCGTCGAGACAGTGTTTAAGTGGTGGTTACGGTGAAGTGCGATAGACTACGACAACAGCGCTACGACAACGGACTCTTCTTTCTGGTTACTTGGTGGACTCGGCATACCTTGGTACATCTTCTGGACTTACGACAACACGGCTTCGTCTCTGTACCAATTCTTCAGGATATCCGGCACTATAGCTTTGTACTTGGTTTTTGGCAATAAATTGTTTATTGAACCTTTGTGTTTGTAACTTGGACACTTCATTATTATTACTAAAAAATGTGGGAGTTCAATATTCACACTCTGAGCAAATATATCTCCTAAAGATATTTATGACATATATGATACTCAAGAATTAGGAATAGGTGGTTTTTCGTACATAACAACATTGGATTGAAGTTTAGCCTTACTAGGGGAAAGGTTAACTGCTACAACGAAGTAATAACCAGACGGGGGGGAGGAGAATGGGAAAAGCAGCAAAGTACATTTTCTAAAATTGTTGGTATTCTAGATATGTTGCCGTACATTGTTGGCCGTGTTATAAACTAAACAATGTGACAAAGATGAGTCAAGCATTTTTGTATGCCTGTTTTTAATTTTTGTCACGATTGTGTGATATCCAATATTATAGAATTCATAGGAAGATACATTTAATCGAACTTCAATGCATAAAGAATGATCAACAGCAAGGTTGTCATTTACTTTAAGCATTCTTGTTCGCAGAAACTTTTAATAGAGGGATGAAAAATGTCTTTCAACGCTTGAATGTGTAACTGACTACGTACTGAATCTTTAAAACATTTTAAATTATAGATCGAATACCATATTCGAAATTTCTTGAAGGTGCAATTAAAACACTATTTGGTCTTTTAAAAATAGTTGATTTAATTTCATTGGCCGAGAAATACATCTTCCTTTTGACGTTTTAGTTGCTGACTCTTGTTGTTTTTCAGTACATTCCCAAATATTTCGTTAAAACAGTAGTGAAATTGATCTTTTTTGGTTGTTTTTTTTTTCAACTCATATCTTATTCAGAATGTGCTTAAATCAATTTGAATACATATGGATTTAATGAAGGATACCGTATTGAATATTACATAGAAATTATGAAATTCGTATTTACACTTACATCATCATTTCCTTGACTTCTTTAATTTGACCTCGAGGGAATCTGCCTTGTTTTACTATTGAAATATTTTTATTGCCGTGAGTTTTCATTATTTGTTTCTCTCTATTGGATTTAAAAATTCTAATAAACGAATTTATAGTTTGCGATGAGTTTAGTTGAGATGAATAAAAAGTTGAAATTCCGTTCGTGATGCAGGATTAATTGCCTTGTGACAGTACAAAACTATGATAGGAAATTCTGGAATAACCAGAAGGCAGGAGCGAAGGGGGATATCGCTGAAGAGCTTATCGCCGCGCGTATGGAAAGCAGGTCCCGCAGCTCCACGAGATGCACGAAATATTAGATTTCTTCCTCCAACTTTGCACCCTCGCATCCTCGTCAAATACCGCCTCTCCACCACCGTCACCACCTCTACCTCGACCCCCCATGCTTCATTTCCCCGACTCTCTTGCCTTCTTCTGTCTTTTCTCCACTCAACGCCCTACACTCTCCATTCTTTGCTCCCCAGTGTCATCTCATCTCTCACTCCATTCCCAATCTCTATCGTGCTTTGTTATCCCCGCATTTCACTACCCGCCCTCCACTACCAACTCCCGCTACTTCTCGCACTCTATACATCGAACTTTACTCCTCACACACTATTACCCGGACTCGACTTCTCGCACTCTGCTCCCCGTACTCGTCCCACATCCCACTCCCAACTCCTACGATCATCTCCCTACGCTCTACGCCCCACGCCCCACACCCCACACCCCACACCCCACGCCCCACACCTCACGCTCCACACCCCACACCCCACACCCCACACCCCACACCCCACACCCCACGCCTCACACCCCACGCTCCACACTCCACGCCCCACACGCGGCTGCGCTCTCTGCTCCCCGAGCCCTTCACCTAGCGCTCAGTGCATCAACTGATGTCACTGCAGTGCCTCTAACCGGGAGGTTCGAGACCCGATGCCGGCAGGATTTTCGTCACTAGCTTTTCAGCTAGATCGAATTCAGTAGCTGTCTCGAGGAGAATTCTAGCGGCCGGCTGCTCCGTTTGGTAGTTTTCCGTGATTTCTCCGATCAACACCAGGCGAATGGTGAAGCGGTACCCTAACAAACAAGCCATGGACCGCGTGCAAACTTTCCTTTCTCTTCCTTGTCCTATCCTCTCCCCTTACGCACACTTACACTAACATACACTACACTACCACACATGCCGCGAGACCGGTCGGGGACTTAGAACTTGTCCCGGCTTGGGCGGCGCCGGATCTGACTATCCGGTGGGTAAGATCACTGCCACTCCCGATGAAAAACATACACTACACTTAAGGGACCAATGATCTCAGTAGTTGACATTCCCGGAATCACTAATCAATCTTTCAATCAATTTACCTAGCACTCTAGCGCCTCGCCAACCGTTCTCCTCACCCCACTCGTCCCGCGCCCACGCTCCATCCTGTGCGGACCGTCGCCCGCACCCCTGTCTCCTCTCCAGCCCACTCCCCGCTGCGCCCGCTCCACCACCCACGGCCAGCAAGTCGCATCCTGCGACCTTCACCCCGCTGCCCGCCCCTCACATCGTACCTCTCGCCCCCCGCCCCCCACGTCGCGGCAGCCATCTCCCGCGCGCCGAGTTTTTTCGTTGCCTCGCGCGTCCCCGACCGACGCTTTGGGCGCAATCAATACACGCAGTGAGGCTGCGGCCTCGCGGGACCCAAGGACCTCTGACGTAACGAGTTTTCTTCCAAGCCTTACTTAACGCCCGAAGGATAGGCATCGAATAAACGCCATTTACGCGTCGCTGCCAATTTTTGAAAGCAGTTTCTGGCGCGGTGTGTATAGTAGGGACTCAACAAGTTCGCGAAGTCTTGGGAATTCGGTTAGGATTTGAATGGCGGTTGGGGCCGACAGATTAGAGGGACGTTGGGGTGGGCAAAAAGTTCATCGGTTGCGCGAGAGGAAAAGACAGAAAGGTCGGGAGGCAAAGAGGGGCCGGAAGGAGGTGCATCGCAGCAATCACGGCGCGTCGCTTAATTGGAAGGCGAGGGCGCGGTGGCAGCTGGAGGCGATGGAGGGGTGATGACGGGGACTGTGAGGGGTATTGAGGAGAGCAGGGAGTGCGGCGACATGCAGCTGAAGAAACCTCTTGCGGGGACGCTTCGACAAACTCTCGCCACAAGCGTATTTACTACATATAAGAAATACAAGTATCAACTTTTTCGGTTTTGAGGACCCACAAAACTGTAAAAAACCTGGACCCCTGTAAAAAATCCCTTTTTTGCTTATGAATTACAATACTTTCTCTATACTGCGTTCGTAGTATGTGAGGAAATAAAATTAGTCAATATCTTTGCCTTCCTGAGTTCACTTCTAGGGTAAAGGAAGGGCGCAGCTTCCCAATGGGTTAACCGCATGACGTCACTGCGGGGCGAAACGCTCCATAACTTACACTAGAAGCAGTGAAGTGGTCCTGGAGTTCAAGCACGTTCTCGTATTATACACTCGCTGAGTGGAAATTCGATACGAGATAACACTGTTTGAGTTTAGATTCAGAATAAACACACCCATTAGGTTCCAGTTGCATAATTAGGTACACGTGGAGTCTAGGAGAGAGATGGCATGATGAATACAAACTAATTATTTGAATTCAAAAGATGATGAAAATTATCGGATCAAATGTCTATCTCCATCGGATACTTTCAAGTGGTCTTTGTGAATCTTTTTCCAACCTAGGGATTTAATGGAGTGTAATCGGAGTGTTAATATTGTACGCGTGTAATGATTACGTCATATCTACCCTACGAACAAGATTGCATTCAATTTCAAAAATACCTGTACCGGTAATATTTTGCACACACGTTCATAACCTTTCCGTTCATCCGTATCCTTGTATTTTGACAGAATTACTTTCTAATTTTTATAAATTACAAACTTGCAATCAGTTCTGTAACTGACATGATTCAAACTAGATAAAATACAAATAAAACTTATCACGTAATGTAAAGGTGGAAACAACGTTATCACAAAACGAATAATAAATGCTCTTGAGGATGGAAGATAAAACGGCGCGGAGAGTCTCAAAAGAAGAGAAATCGTCTGGGAATCGCTTCGCTCGCCCGGAAGAATACCTCTGCGGGAGCTGAATATCTCCGCTGGATTACTCCCCACCTCGCGGCGGGGGCGTGGCACTTGTGGGGATTACGACTTCCGTGCGGCAGGCGAGGGCAGCAAGCGGAGGGGGGAGCAGAGGACGGGGAAACGGAGGACGGGGAAACGGAGGACGGAGAAACGGAGGGTGAGAAAGCAGAGGACGGGGAAACGGAGGACGGGGAGTTGACGAATAGGGACAGGAAGGGTAGTGGAGGAATAGGACAACAAAAATTTAAAGATGTAATACAGAGAATAACTTGTAACTGCTATTCCGCGAATGAAGAATGCGGAATGGGGGATAGGAGAGAATGGAGTATCGACTAATAAGAAGATGGCAAAAATCAGTGGTAGAAAAGGGAAACGAAGATCAGGGTAAGTGGATAAATAAAACAGAGGAAAGAGAGAAATGACGACCGAATGGAGCATGAAGACTGTGTTGCGCAATGCAGAGTGCAAAAATCGGGAAACAAGACGAGGATGTAGGAAAATACGATAAGACCGTGTGGTTTCAAAAGATGCGCTGTTTGATCGGGAAATACCTTTTCTTCTGGTAATTCTTCTTGACTTTTAATTGAAATACGGAAGGCTCAAGAGCGCCTTACGTCTGCTATCCTATCAGATGAGTTTGTTAATATGTCTATGTATGATTCAAAATAGCCTTTGGTTTGTGAAGTGTAACTAGTTTGAAATGTAAGAAACTATAAAGGTTAAAAAGAAGCCTGATTGACAAAATTTACTTTATAGAAATATTCTAGTGTGAATCTGGTATTAAATTATAAACCAAAGTGATTAACATATGTAAGAATTCGATTACCTTTCACGAAATCGCCCTGTAATATCGAGTGCGAAAGAGATCAAATACTCGAACCTTCTAGACATCACCCTTCTTTAAACGCGTAAGACGCGCGAGAGCGACAGCGCACTCTGGTGTGTCGGAGAGTCATGAAGTCCCATCGGCCTAGTTTCTTTGACGCGCGTGATCCGATGAACCACTTCTCTCCGAGGCGACCAACTCCGCGACTCCCCACCCTTATCCGTTTCATCTCGCAAACCGCATTACACCGCGCGCACTCCCTTGTGCGGGCACTGTTTCTGCCTTGCGCGGGGGAAAATGCGAGTGAAACATTCAGGAAACGAAAAAAGAGGCCACAAAAAGCCCAAGCCCTAACGCTTGGAGGGGGGAGGGGGTGTCTTTGTTCCCTCGAGGCGGCATGCGCCCTTTTCGGTGCCTGTGCAGCCCTTCCCTTCCCTTCCGCCACACCCCCGCCCATCTACGTCCCAAGGGCCTGTTCTCCCTGCAGTTCAAGCTCGTCCGCTTTCTTTAACTCGCTCTTTATTTTTAGCCAGATGGATCGGAGATGATGCGCCTTGCTGTAAGTAACATGCCATATCGATGGCAGTGCTTCCTACAAATGAACTAATGAAATGTATGATATATATATATATATATATATATATATATATATATATATATATATATATATATATATATATATATATATATATATGTTTATAAAATGTATATAAAACATTAGTGAAATCGTATTTTCTGGAATACCTAATCCACAATATTTCTATGTAACTCACATAAACTTTATATTGCATGAACTAGCTTAATTTTCATCTTCTCGTTATACGAGAAGGAAAATCATTATTTTTCGTATTTTCATTTTTTCTTCATTTTTCGTATTTTCTTTATGTTTATTTAAAAGAAAACATCTATTTTGTGCCCTCTTCGCTTTTCTTCAGGAACGAAATTCCACGAACCGTCTTCTCTGAAGAGGATTTCTGGTTTCCTGAAGTTCATTAGATAAATGTCAAGGAAATATTTACTCAAAGCATAATCAGTTACTTTTCTCTCATTTTCTCTTTCTTGAGGATGGTACATAGACTCGAAGCTTGTTCTACAACGGCTTAACACGTTCACTGTCCTGTGATCAATATGTGGTTCACAAAACAACACTCGATGGTTTTACTATGTCCGTGAGGCGCATATTTGGGTCACAAACGTTTACAACTTCTACGGCAAATATTTCCATGGAACTCCCCTTTCTGCGCAGATTTTAGTGTGGACTTGCGGGGACGGTCATAGAATTTAGAAATACACCGGGATATGCAGAAAAATATTTTCATTTTTGAAAGCTTTCTGACGATCAGGAATGTTTGGACGTGGTAAGATATTTTAATGTTTTCATAGGGACAAGGAACGTGTTCAGATCTAGAATCATATTCAATTCAATTTTGTTAGTAATATGCTTACAGGATTAACCTATTACAAATTGCCTAGTATATACACGGAGCAAATAACTTCTTATAAATAACTCACAAATAACTTCTGATAGAACAGGTAGTTAGCTTAAGTATAAATAACAAAATAAATACAAATTATATAGTAAGAGAATAACAAAATAATACAATAACATAAGACACAAAATAACCGAGACAACAGAACATACAAATATATATAAAACAAGCTTATCAAGCGAGGTTTGACGCGTTACAGATATAATGTCATTCATTAGTGCTCGTGGAATTTAGCTTGAACTATTCATTTATAATGAATGGCGGTAATTTCAGGTTTGATGAAATCAAGTATACAAAGTTTTAGATTTTTCAGAGTTTAGATTAACCAAACAATTGGGAAATAACAATGAATCATTGTGATATGGTTCTCTTAGCTCTTTATAGATTGGGCACTCACATAAAATATGATTAAGATTTTCTTCAGTATTCATATTACATATAGAGAAGATTGAATGTAGGTGTACTTTGTGCCGCATATTTCTAGAGTAGATGTTGATTTCTTTGTCTCTGGGCATCCTGATTTGAGCAATTATTTTAGTAAGGGAAATGGGGAGAGTCAAAATGAGATATTTCTCTGTTTCTGTAGGTTCCGGATCCCTAATTTCTCGATGGATTGTACTGTATGATGAAATGATGATTCTATGGGTATCGTCCAAAAAGATTTTACTAACAATTTTTGCAATAATCGAGGGAATACCATCTCTGACTACAATCGAATTTTATTGTGTAATTAAGTTATGAAAGCCTAAATCATTTATCAACCTATCCAGAACGGACACTTAATTATATTTACTAGATTTAAAAACAGTGTCATTGTACTAGTATTATCGGCTTTCCAAATATCACTTCTTCACTCGCAAAGCATAGTTCTGTTCTTTTATACATTTCTATGGGTAAACTTCGAAAAACTGTTTTACTTCTTGTCAATCAAACCAGTTTATTACTCTCAAAGAAGACATGCTCATTTCCTGGATTCAGGAAACTAACTGTGCATGTTCCTGGCTCATATGTTTTCAGGAAGTAAAAGGAAAAATGAAATTCTGAATATGGAAACGAAAAAGTTTGAGAGGAAACTACGACAACGTAATCAAAACATTTCACAATCACCACAGCGCCTCCACCAACGACGCTGACCTTACAAACCTGAGGACAGATTCAGCACCCGCCACATGGACCCTTGTCTATAATCTGATGTTAATGGGTAGAGATTTCCTTAGATTCATCTGAGGATCATGTCGACTAAGATAATCCCATTTTTTCAATCAATTTCAGAACAAGTCATCATTGAATTTACTGTCGTTAATTTTTGTAATTAACTAATCAACGTGCTCAAACTGCATTAATGTTGTCATCGCAGAAATATATGAAATGGTAGTATTTTCAAACTTTCTTCAACCGAGAAAAGTGGAAATAAGAAACTTAGAAATTATGAGTTTTATTCATTCTTACAAAAGTATGTGGTTTATCTTAAAATTATTTTCTTTTATATCTGTTTTGGCACTCAAAATAAATAAGATGCTTTGAATATAATTACCATTGTCTTGAATTTTCAGTTTTTCCGTTAACTTTCCATTAACATTCTTCCTATGCTCTTAATACTTTCACTTGAGTAGTTGTGAACAGCGTAATGCAAATATTTTCGCTCTTGCACTACGAGAGTGTAGTCAAGTTAATTAGCGAGAGAGCAATCAGATTTTAAACCAACAGGTTTATCATAGTTCGGTTGCTAAATTGTTGAAACAGTGATTTTCTTTTGACTGAAGAGACCTTTTGATTTTTTTTTTTTTTTGCCATGGAACGCTAAAATGTTTGTTTTCGTCAAACTCCTCTAATCGAAAGTTTATACAGACTTTCTCTTTAGGACCTAATGCATATACAGAAAAGTAAACTGTTTACTTCCCTTTCCAGTGTTGTTCTGCCTGCCAGAGTTTTTACGCTAACTTATCGCATCGGATCTTTAATTTCAAAATTGAACGCCGTCATCAAACATAGTGCAGCGACTGTAATCGAGCTGGCAAAGCAGCAAGACTAATATTCTCTTGAAATTGCCGGAGACCGCAGTGGGGTATTACGATGTCCATGCAATCTGACATTCCCACGAATCAAATCAGAGATGAAGCAATCTATCGAATGCGAGGCAGCCATGATTATCACAAGCCTTTTGCCGACATTTGCTGCTTGAGCTGGTAATGGAAACGCACGGTGACGCAAATGCGCACGGACAGAGAGGCTGTTAAGTCCTTGTTATTGCTAAAACTACCAGAAGCGTGCAAGGTACATAATGGCATCATGTAAATAGATGCGATACAGCGTTTGTAATGGTTATTTATTTGTCAAGGTTTCTAAAGTAAATATTTTTCTGAAGTGTGAATTACCACTCTTCATGAAGCATAGCGGAAAATACACATAACTTATATTTGCACACTCACCTCTATATCTAGTTGCAAATAAACGAGAATTTTCAAATATTGATTATTATACAAATGTAATCACTTGGAAGTAAGCATTATAGTTGGTTTTAGTATTTTTCATACAAGTATTGTTAGCAGTGTACAGTTGAATTTTTGCTGTTGTTGTTGAAAGTTGTGTAAAAGCTTTACATTTAAAATACTTGATTTTTTTCCAGTCATTCTATTGTGGAATGTGCTGAACCAATTTTATTTATTTATGAGCTTGCGTGAAAGGAAACGATCCGTAAATGTATTTAAACGTATCATGTGCGTTACTTTCCCTGAGTTTGCATTGAAAATTAATTAAATGAAAATTTCACGAAATGATCTCCCATCAGGTTCATTTTGTTCATTATGAAGACGATTCCAGACAACGTCAATCGGTATATTGATAGTCAATTGCGCCTTACAAAACAATCTACATTCCACAGACCTCATTGTGCTAGAAACAAATATGACAGCAATGTTTCACCGTGTGTAAGATATCTCCAAATGTTATGTCCCTAGTTTATAATTTTTCTTTTTTCCATTCTTTCCACATTGAGTTCATAACGAATTTTTAAGTTATCTTTGAAAACATTAATTGATAACTTGCTCTTTTCTGCGAAGGACAGTCTAACACTATTAAAGTTGGTAATACGGCTTTCCAAATTGAGCAATTTTCTCTATCTGTTACATTTCAAATCTCTACTTCCTTCGCACCTAATGGACGATCAGATTTTTCTGCTTATACCAACGCCATGAAGTTGCCACCTATACTATCGTCACGATCCTATTCATCATCTCTACCAGGTACACCACTGAAACAGCTATACCTGCCTCATACACCAATGCCCGAGTTCCAAATACCAAGCACCGGCACCACTTTGTACACAGCCGTCTTCGCTACCACCACGCCGCTTTATCGTCTCCCCCCAAACACTATCGCCACCACCATTACAACCACCCCACACAGCACCAAGACCGCCCCATATACTACCGCCCCTGGTACATAGTCCAGTATCCCGGTTCCATACACCACTTCTACCTTCCCCTACAAAACAGGCACCGCCCCGTGCATCATATTCCCACTCGCTGCACTATCACTTGTCTCCTTATACTATCACTACCACCCGAAACACAATCATCACAGCCACCCCATATACCAACGCCGCTGTTCCGAATACCACCGCTCTCGACCCTTGTCCCTCTACCACCGTCACCGTCTCATACACCACTGTGTTAACTTCAAATGATGTTAGTCAAACCGAATGGCCGTCTTGCTCCCGCCACTCTTATTCCCCGCACCCTTGCCCTCCACGGCCTTGCTACCGCTGCCATGATTTTTCCCTGCTTCATTACTGCGCTCTCTGTTGCGGTCAGGGTCCTCGCCGGCAGGTTGGCACCCTACTCTTCCTATCCCCCAGTATGGACGCCACACCCCCATCGCCCCCGCAGCTCCGTAACTCCACCCCGCCGCGCCTTGTCTGCCGAGAACTATCAGCCTTTTGACGGCGGGGGACAGAGCGATGGCGGTGGCGGTGGCGGTGGCGGTGGCGGTGGCGGTGGCGGTGGCGGTGGCGGTGGCGGTGGCGGTAGCGGTAGCGGTAGCGGTAGCGGTAGCGGTAGCGGTAGCGGTGGCGGTGGCGGTGGCGGTGGCGGTGGCGATGGCGGTGGCGATGGCGATGGCGGTGGCGGTGGCGGTGGCGGTGGCGGTGGCGGTGGCGATGGCGATGGCGATGGCGGTGGCGGTGGCGGTGGCGGTGGCGGTGGCGGTGGCGGTGGCGGTGGCGGTGGCGGTGGCGGTGGCGGTGGCGGTAGCGGTGGCGGTGGTGGTGACGGTGGTGGTGGCGGTGACGGTGGCGGTGGAGGTGGTGGGGGTGAGACACCGATGGTGCCTGTGGCGAAGAGATTTGGGTGAAGAGGCAGGAACGCCAAGGTACTGAAGGTGGCGATGGCGATGGCAGTTGGAGTGTCGAGCGGAGACGGTGGCGGTGGAGGAGGAGGTGGTGGGGATTGGGAGAGGGGTGAGCGTGGAGAGAGCGGGGGCGGGAAGATAATGTAGGCTTCCGCGACTGGAAATTGTATTATCTAGGCTGTCCGGGATGAGGCGCGTCTGAGTCGCGTTTCGATGACGTTTCGATCAACATGTTGTGGCCTTCCTCAGAGCGTACTGCTTACTGCGTACTGCTGCGTCTAACAGTATGCTCTGAGGAATGCCAAAACATGTTTCAATTCATTTTGTTAAAATAGCAGTAATGATCGCTTAGCAGTATTTACCTCCGAAAACTGAGTATTCTGCTGCATGAAATATCTACTTCATTACGCCATTTCCTGCTTTTGCTTTCCAGAATTATTTTGAGTTACTTTTTAAACTTAAATTCTAGAATCTGACATGTATAATAAATTCTGTATACAATTAAATAATGTTGATACTCGTCCAAACTCAATCGTTTCGAAGACAATATTCATGTAAAGAAATTAAGTAACCAAATAAGACCTGTATAGTTTCAGAAATAATTCACTACCATCCAGTCCAGTACAGGCCGAAGGCTGACAAAGTGGTAATTGCCTTTTAACGCCACTTTGTAGCCGGGGCACGTCTCGCAAAGCAGTTCTTGATCTAGTCGCTCCTCCGCCGGAGCTGCGTCGTCGTCGCCGCCCGTCTGGCGGCGCTGGCGCTGCTAGATAGTGCGGGCTCAGCGAGACACGACCTGCGACCGGCGCGTGGAGGCGGGGGTGGGGGGACGGGGCGGGGGCGGGCGCTGTGACGGGCCGAGGCCCAGCCCCCGTGATTTACAGGACCTCGCCGCAAGCCACGTGGCCCGTGGCCCTCGCCGCTCCATTGCGCCTGCCCCGCCCGCAGCGGCTCCTCGCCAGCGTCAGCCGCCTGCTTGCCACCTGCTCCACCCCCCCCCCCGCCAACGCCCGCGAGCGATGATGTTCTCAGTGATGCGTTGTCTCTCTCTCTCTCATTCTCTCTCTCTCTCCCTCGCTCTCTTTCTCTCTCTTACTTTCTCTTTTTTCTGCCTCTCTCTATCTCTCTGTCGTCCTCCCCCTCTCTCTCTCTCCCCTTCTTCGCTCTCTCTCCCCTTCACTCGCTCTCTCTCCCTCGCTCTCTTTCCCTCTCTCACTCTGTCTCCTCTCTCTTTTTTTATTTCTCTCTCTTTGAATCTTTATCTCTCTTTCTCTTTCTTTCTCCCTCTCTTTCCCCTCTTTTCTTCCTCTTTTTCTCCCTCTCTTCCTCGCTTTTTTCCTTTATTTTTACCTCTTTTTCTCTCTCTCTCTCTCTCTCTCCCTCCCTCTGCCTTCTCTACTTTCTTTTCTTTGTAGATAGTCTATCCATTGGTTGTGCTCCAGCCTCTTTCTTGTCTGTCTGTTCGCTCCTTTGATTGTCTGCTGTTGTTACACGTCCTTTTCGATTGTCTTTATTCCCCATACACATTGTTCCTTTCTCTCTGCTTCTCTTACACATGCATACCGTTCTTTCCTTGTCTTTTGATTTCACACATTCTGAGATCATTCGAAATTTCCAACTTCTTTGGTGATACTTTATTTTTTATGTTATTGATGAATTTAGAGAAACGGATCTCAGGCTCTCGTTGTTAAATTAAACTGTTTTGCGGCAAATTAAATTTCTGTCAAAATATTTAAGGGTACTTCAACTTCATTTTGATCCTTATTATATCCTCAAAATCTTCATAGTTATTCTTTCATACTTCATTTTTTACACTAATTGGAGCCGGTCTCCTTCATTAATTATAATTTCATAACGTTCACAAGTTATATATGTATTCACTGTCTCTTTTAGAAACGAGACACTTGGTGAACAACTTCAGTTGCTTCCTTTTCTTCCTTCTTTCCTTCCTTCCTTCCTTCCTTCTTCATTGCTCATTCAAAGACTTTTGCAGCTTTTGTGGTAATGTATATTTTCTAGGAATGTCTTTAAAAATCTAAACCAGAAATGTGACATATTGCCTGCAGCACCTGCTCTGCAGTCGGCGCTTCAATTTATTCCACATGTCCTAAAACCCCTCCCTTGCTTCTCCAATCCTATTTGTCCGACGTCTCCTCTTGAGCCCCGAAAGGCTTTCTCCGCCTCATTCCTCTTCCCCCATCTCTGCCCAACCACTCCCCCAGCAACGCAACCCATCCCATCGCGTCGCTCCATTACCTCCTCTACCGCGGGCGCGGGAAAATTAACCAGACGTGAATTCTTCGCCGGCACTTTCTGCCGACGCTCTAATGGAGAACGGATATCGCGAAAAGTTTGCAGCGGCTTGTGTAGCAGAGTTTCTTCAACGCCGATTACATTACTCACCGCAGCGCAACGCCTGTCGAGGCCCCGCGGGCCGGCGGCGAGCGCGCCTGCGCACGCAAGAAGCTTACACACTACTTATGGGGGCTTGCGTCTTCGCACCGCTTCATTAAGAAGTCCACTGGATAAAGCGGTTGTTTGTTTTTAACATTCAACTCTCCAATAGGCGATGAAGTATTTTATCCTAATGCGATCATTTAAATGTTAGCCTGCTGGCCACGTGTTGTTGGCGTTTTAATAGAAATAGAAATAAAAAATGTCTTCTTTTGACGAATATATTATCAGCTTTTGAAAAGAGAGCTAACACCATGAGCTCTATATGAAAGCCTTACTTTAATTGACTTCTAGACTACAATATGATGATCTTTGCCAAGCCATAAAATACTGCTAATCTCTTAAAAGACATTTTTATTGCTATCGTGGTCAATAGAAGAGTCAGGGTGGAGTTGAATATAACTCATTGCGCCTGATGAATTTAGAACATCTATATCAAATTAAGACTACTTTTAGCGTGATAAAAAGACAGTGATGGAAGTCATTAAATTGCTGATAGTCAGATTGTGTTTTATCAAATGATGATTTTACATAACCTAGTGACCGTCAGTTTTGTAGTTTCTAATGGCAGGGTATACTTTAGACCATTTACATACAATAAGATTTATTTCAATGTCAATAGCTTGGCAGCCGGGCGTAACATTATTGTTCGTAGTCAGGTAGTTTACCTTGCAAATTGATCGTTGACATGCATCGTTTTCGTCAGCATAAGATTCAATGAACTTGCCAGTTAGTCTTTCATTAATTTGTTTTCTCATGCTCAGTAGATAAAACGGTCGTGTCGCTCTTTAAACACCATTTAAAATACCATGATTTTATTCGGAGCTAATTACGACAATCGCATACACCCGCATCGTCAGTCAAACCGACGTCTGTCAACTCGCCGTGCCCGCAACCATTTCTCGCTCGTAAGAATGTTTATGCACCTGATCATTACGTTGTGCACCATAATTGTTTCTTTGGCTGGAAGTGGTCCAATAAAAATAGAAGATGTATTGATGAAAATCTAAAATACGAGTAGTTACAATTAACAGCAGAAATAGTGATTCAAATCTAATTGCTGGCAACAATAATTTAATATAAAATTAAAGAAAAAATAATAGAAGAAAGAGTTCAAGAGATTCCACTTATTGTTTTAAATACATTTTGTAGGATAACCATTTTCTCGAAAAAGGTTTCTGCGATACACCTACATAGAAAAGTAATATGGAAAAGAAAACCACAGACGCAGTCTCATTTTTGTATACACATGCTACATTCCAAAATTACTGTGAGATGCAAGAATGTCTCTCCTCTTGAACTTTGAAGAAAATATATTTTTTAGAGGAACATCTCGTCAGTAAGACAATGAAGTCTCCCACTCCGTTTAATGAAAATTTCGACAGAGCCCGAAAATATCTCGTTTCTCCATCATGCTCAGCCTTTCGCATTGGGCGTCTGCACTAATAATCCCCAAAGCCGCAAGTCATCAGCAATACGATTTCAACATCTGCTGCGGCCATTGCTTTCATACCTTAATTCACCACGAACTACATGTCATTAGACTAATTAACCCTCCACGACTATCATCACCATTACCAATAACAATGCAATATGCGTTAGATTGTTTTTCAATGTGTCTCACCCATGTTTCATTGTGTCAATCATTTAGCATTAAAACGTATTTAATGTCGATATCTACATCTAATTTTTTTCATCTTCACCAATTACTAAATCAAAAACACTGTTGTCGCATCCACCTTTATCCTCCTCACCAATATCACCACTATCGCCACCACCTCCTGCATAAGTTTCCATCATCACTACAACACTATTATCACTTCCCTTAAAATAACCATCTCCACTAGCATTACCTCCAGCTTCGCCAGCAACAATTTTGTAGCCAAACTGGAACTTTCTTGCCTCTTCCCGATTACTCAACCACTAATCCATGTCATTCGATTTACAATCCCCGATACCTTCTACAACCAGCAGCCCAACCGGAACCAACTCCACTCCTACCATCAGCCTCCCCATTACTTCCTCCACCTCCACTTCCTCCCCATCCTCGACGCGCCTCCGCCCGGGCCTCGCAGCAGAGACTCCGCGCGATGCGGCGCGTCGCGGCGCGGTGCGAGGCAGGGCGGCGGGGGCAGCGGCGTCGCGGCGACGCACTCCCTTGATTTCCCCTGCGGGCGCCGCTGAAGTCTTGGCGACGCCGCCGACGCCGCTGCACGGGCGCCCGTGCGACGCGCGCTCTGCCTAACGACGCCATCCGTCAAAACGCGCGCGCCAAACATGCGCCTGGGGCACGCCCTCTCGCCAGCCTCGCACAATCTGGGAGCCCCCATGCGTTTTGGGACTCCTTCTCTAACGTAAACATAACGTGAACGTAACGTGATCGCGATGTGAACGTGACGCGAACGTGACGTGAACGTGTCGTGAACGTGACGTGACGCGAACATGACGCAAACGTGACGTGAACGTGACGTGAACGTGACGCGAACGTGACGTGAACGTGACGTGAACGTGACGTGACGTGAACGTAACGAGACGTTCCTGCACTTTTATCTTTCGTAATATATCAGATTTATAAATAATTTAGATTGGCCATACCATTAAATTTTATTCCACTGAATTGTTGCTTTATTATTAAATATTTAAATATGTTCATTAAACGACTCTATCTTCTTCAGAAACTCCAACTGAGTAATAAAACATTTTATCGTAGAGATGATATGCTATGGACTCTTTCGTGCGCTTTAAAGAAAAGAATATGCAGTTGAAAATGTTCAGTACATTTATCGAAACCATTAATCTAAACAACAATTCCAACTTCCATTAGAGTAAAATTCCTTTAAAAACGACTTGAACTTTCTCGTTTGTCTCTCAACTTTCTAAAAAATTGCGGGAGAACCCGCATGCTTCTCACACGCAGTGAGATTAAAAATGTAACACGACAAATGTAGGGGGTCGAGACATCCGAAGACCGCAAAAAGGAGCTGTGCGTGAGGGAGCCACTGCTTCAGAAAGGTCGTGTACGTTGTCTGCATTCACGAAGTTAGTAGGAGATACCATCGAATTTTGTATTTTCTAGAACATTAACGTATGGTAGTTAAAACGCTCAACAAAATGGCTTCATATCAACTTTTGTATCGTAATCCACCATCTCACTTCAGTTTTAACCACATTTTCTTTCTACTAATTAAATTAAAGCATGTGAAACAGCAGAGAATCTGGCAATTCTCTTTCTCCAGTGTACTGCGAATTATCTCCGGTGATACGAAAGAAGGGAATACAAATATCAACAAAACGGAAACTTGTGCACTAACGTAATATATTTTTTCCTATTGACATTGTATAATTCTGTCATTTGATGGCTCCAATCCGTTGCATAATGATACTCATTACGATACAGATTTCATTATGATACAGGTTCTTGACCAATCACAGAGAAGTTTACAAACTAAGTATTGGCTCATCATTAATCATTGAGAATCGTTCTAGTAAATGTTTCATTCGATTGTGTACATTAAAATAGCATTTAATATTATTTACTATGTTTTTCAGTTTTAATTTCTTTTAGTATTAGTATTTTACGTGGAATATTATTTAAAAGAAAAGAAAGAATCGTAATTTCACTTTGATCCTATTTGATTAGGGTAGTGGTAGAGGGAACATTTGACTGACATTAAGATCAGACCGCAATATTGTGTTAAATGTTGCTGCCGTGTGATCGCCCTTAAAAACCGGATAAATCTTTAATTTAAAATGTCTTGTAAATCAGAGGTTGAGTTGGCACCTCAAGAAATAAGAGATACGGCGAAAATTGTGACCTCGGAATTATTGCAGCAACTTTTGTACTCTCCCGCAGGCAGACTGTTAAATCAAATCCATCTGCGGCAGGTGGGGTACCTGTCCGCTAGATGGCCTTGGCTGAATCCTGAATGTCAACTGCCACGAAACAATCCCATGTAAAAGTTTAACATGAAAGTTACCAGAAGTCGTAGAAAAAGTACCGTATGAAACTCGATGTAATGGGTATTAATACACTCGTGCAAAGTTTACAATACTCGCTCGTGCCTTGCTCGTAGCGTAATATCACACTCGTGTATTAATACCCATCATTACATCATCGTTTCATAATGTGCTATTATGCTTAGTAATTACAGTTTAAGAACAAATGCAAGCTACTGATAGCCACCAAGTATTTCTTCCTTCAATTTTTGTTCGGAAAGGAAGTTTGGGTTTCATCGTTTTGGACTTTTATTATTAGAACCTCTCGCAAGTGGTGTTTTTATTTTTCAAAGCTTAATCGGATGTTTACAAAACAAACCGCAATACTTACCTGGTCTAATCGCGTCATGAAAACTACGGCTTACTCTTTCAACCAGATCTGCCCCAAAACACATTGAATACATTATTTTTCAATATTTGGATGTAGATAACGGTTGTTCTTTTGAGGTAACGAGGTGAATGTCGAACTTAAAAAATAAACAAAAAAGTCTTGCACATATGAGACACCGCAGAAACGACCTCAAGTACAGAAAATGTTGAAAACATATGAGCCCTCGCCGTTGCCAAAAAAATAAAAAATTAAATAGAACTTTCAGAAAATGTCGATAATAGGTTTCTAGGTGCAGGACACATTGATTTATAAATAAATATAAAATTCTTTTATTATTTTCCGGTTTATTCTCGGATCCGCCATGGACCGCGCATTGGAGTTTTCCGGGTGATGGAATGGCATGGATATGCAACTCTTAACGATTTAAAGAGAATATTTAATTTTTTTCTTTTCATGACTGGGGAATAAATACGTTTCTATTATATTTATTATGTTTTCAGAAACATGCATTTTATCTGGAAGCAAAAAATGACTTCACCAGAACACGCACCAATGTTGTATTCAAATGCGTGTGGGATCTCTATGATAAACGGAACACTTCCAAGAGATTAGCCACATTTCTCTCAGGTAAACGACGCGTGGTACGAGAGAGAGAGAGAGAGAGAGAGAGAGAGAGAGAGAGAGAGAGAGAGAGAGAGAGAAAGAGAGAGAGAAAGAGAGAGAGAGAGACAGAGAGACAGAGACAGACAGAGAGAGCAAGTGGGCACACACTGCTACAAAATGTCGCTCTCACAGACCCTCACGCAACGTTAACACAAGTTCTGCCCTCTATTCCCCGCCCAATTCCACCATCGCCAATCTGCATGCAACCCGAACGCTCAACAACCCCTCTATCTAGGCAACACATACCGTCTTGCTATCCACCTACCTTCAACGCTATATCTCGATTCGTTTTCTGTCGTTGGACCTTGTGCTACGCACACACCACGCAGTACTAGCCCTCAACGATTGGTTCTGTGAAGCTATCATTCTAACATTAGGTTTCGCCCCGCCACTCCACAACCCCACCTCTTGTGGTTCTGATAGCAGGCCAACGCCATTTGCGCTTTCGAAAAGTCCGCTGTCACAATCCATTCACCCCAGCTGCTGCCGCCTCCGCTTCCTCCTCCGCCTCTGCCACCGCCACCGCCACTACGACTGCCTCCGCCCCCGCCGCCCCGCCGCCCCCGCCGCCCCGCCGCCCCGCCGCCCCCGCCGCCCCCGCCCCACGCCGCCCCCGCCGTTCCCGCCGCCGCCACCACCGTCCCCGCCGCCGCCACCATCGCCACCACCGCCGCCACCACCGCCGCCACCGCCACCACCAGCGCCGCCACCACCGCCGCCACCACCGTCGCCACCGCCGCCACCACCAACGCCGCCACCACCAACGCCGCCACCACCGCCGCCACCCCCGTCAACGCCGCCATCGCCGACGCCGCTACCATCACCACCTCTGCCGCCGCCACCACCGCCATCGCCACCACCACCGCCTCTGCTGCCACCACCGCCTCTGCTGCCACCACCGCCGCCTCTGCTGCCACCACCACCGCCTCTGCTGCCACCACCGCCGCCTCCGCCGCCACCACCACTGCCATCGCCACCCCCGCCGCCACTGCCGCAACCACCATCGCCACGACCGCCGCCGCCGCCGCCTCTACCACCGCCACCCACACTGCCGCCACCGCAGCCGTCGCACCGCAAGGCGAAGCATCTGGCCCCGCCGAGACGTCATCGATCAGCCGCCGGCGAATTGACGAGAGATATTTATTTCCCGGCGCCCCTTGCGCGCCGAGACGAATGGGCCACCCGCACGGCAGCCGCCTCCGCCATCCTCCGCTTTCTCCCCGGCAGCTCACGCCTCGGTGCCTCCGACGTCTCCTCTTCCGTGTCAATAATCCACGGCCCCACCCCCCAACCCTCTCGCCGCAGACGATTTGCCGGGTCCCGCCGCGAATCCATCCTTATCGAAGCCTCTGTTATTGTTACCTTTTGTGCAGTCAAAACTAGTTGTAAATAGTATTCAGAACACAACCGATCAAAGTACTTATCTCATGAGTTGTATGGTTTCTTAAGGTTCAAATTTGAGTCACATAATTAAAATTGCTTTTCATATTTATACAGGATGCTCAATGCCATTGTTAATGTTGTATATGACAAAAGTGAAATAAATCTGCTTTGTCGAGACGTTAGAATGGATGCATATTCAGGACCATCGTCCATAATCATTTGTTCGATCTTAGATCATTTTTTTTAAAGAAAGGAATGAAAGTATGTAAATATTTATGTTCACACTCTGTTCTACGCAAGCACACAGGAACCCACAAGATTCTTAAATTACATGGCTGATGTAATGCCAGGCACATTGTGCAGAATGAATCCACTTGTGTGTGAAGTTCTATTCTGCGATTCGACATTAGCTCAAAAAACCACGTATAACTGTTTGTCACAAGAGAAAAGATTCAATTAAATTGTTTTTGGCACGTACCTTCAATTGTAGGGATTTTAATAAGTAATAATCATACCGAAGGAAGTGCATCCGATTTTTTACTTATAACTGGGACGCTTTATGCAGTATCAAGCAACACAATTGTATTAAACTCCATTTAAAAAAATACAGTTTCTTATTTTGAGTCAATTGGAAAGTTACTATCAAATTGCAATAATACATAATCACTGAATCAAAATAATTTGGCTGTAAATTGTGTATATCGAATGGAAGCTACAAATTGTCTCCCCTTCCACTGGTATGCTTTCAAGACTCGCCCCTAATTTACAAGGGCTAACGGTGCGCTTTTTACCCTGCCTCCCTTGGCCCTTCAGCAAGCGCCGTGCCCTGTGTTTGCCTTGCTGAATAGGCGCGTCTTTCTATTCGCTGTCAAGAGCCGTAATAAATAGCCCTATCTCTCCCGTGTTTATTTAGATATACATTTCACACATTATCACCATTATCCCTGAAACTATGCAACCTCTTTTAATTCTAGGACCAGTTGTCGGAAATGCTTTAAGTAAATAAAAGCAGATTGTATCTTTTGAATAGTTTTTGTACTTGACAGCACATTTGAAGTAAAAGTCAAAATCTTTACATCATCTATTTTCATTACATTACGTTAATAAACGAATTTGTCTCTAACATTGAGTAGAAAACAGGTTCTTAATGAATTTATTAAAAATATATAACTTAAATATTTAATAATGGTGTACATATAATTTTATTCCCCAAATTAAATATTTAAAAAATGTTAAAATTCTAAAAACTCATAAATTCAGATATTTGCTTTATGTCCCCCCTTAAGATTCTTCGGAGAAGCGTGTAAATAGATGTACGTACCCCTACTAGAGTATTACTAGACATCAGTTTCACTAAATTAAGAATATTCAATACAGTTTAATGTCTGCATAACGAGCTTTTCTAATTCTTTCTATCTGACCAATTCGGATCAGTAATAAGAGAAAACGATCAACGTTAAATGAAGCAACTGTGCAAAGAGCGATCATCGCAGTACAAATACCTGTACCAGCTCCTCTTTGCTCTCACGAGGGAAAGCGAACGAAATATAATCGGGCTACGTCTTTTTGAGAGAAAAGGCCTAGGGAAACTTGTCCGCGAGATGCAATCAGGATATATCCCTCGCATATTCGTTGTTTTGAATTACTATAATCCCGTTTTGTGTATTTCTATATTGAGTGAAGTGTCGTTCAAAAAGATAGTTACTACTGTGACATATGAATTTTTTGAATTTATACTAATGTAATTTTCTTTTGAAAACTGAAAAGTGATTTTGGAACCTTTCTTATACTTTTTTAATTGACGAGTTATTTCCTTTCTATTTTTTTCTTTATGAATTATAATCCGTTACTATTTACACAATGTAAATCCTACACCAGTGGTCTCACACATACAGTATACTAAGTACTAGAATTTATTAACAACGTGAAACTGACTTAGATGCCATCGGAAGTTCCAGAAATAAGATACAAACAAGCAATGCTAACGATCTACCAGCAAATCTCAAATATCTTGACAAAGTGACAAAGGTATACGCAATACCACGCCGACGTAAAGGTATTAATTTTCGAATATATTTCTTTTACATTTAATTGGACAAATGACTACGTTGAAAGATACAACCTGCGTTAAAAGGAAAACAGAGAAGCTCAGAGAAAACAAGAGGCCTAAGGCAGTACGGCCACGGAGGCCGCTTATTTCAAACAAAAGTTCTGCCCTCTTTGCAATTTATAAACGGAATTCTTTTCTCCCTACAAGAGAAAAAACTTATAGTGGTTAATTTTAATTAGACAGTCAATACATTTTTATTTACATTACATTTTTAAACGAAGAAACTGTCAGGGCCCCAATTAACTCGTGACCTGAGGCAAGTTGTTGCCTCAGCTGCCCCCTCCCCCTCTTTCTGGACGCCCCTGAAGGAAAATGTCCACAGCAAGGGCTTGAGCAATGGGGCACCTGGGCTCGTGACGCAAGTGTCCCCTCGCCGAGGCGTCTTCCCGCCCCGCGCAGAGAAAAAGAGCGCTCTTCGCTCGACGCAAGGGCTAAGTAGAGGGCGGAAATATGGCCGTGCTCGGAGCAAGCGGCGGTGCTATTTGTTCCGTAATGCGTGTTGTACACTTTTCGTCAGGTGCTAAATCTGCAAGTCGCCGGCTTTGCCACTAGCGCCACCTGCGAGCCGCATAAAGATGTATACGCCCCCCTCCTCTCTTTACTCCCTCTCTTCCACCTTTGAGGGGCCTGGATCGATTCGCCTGCCCCAACCTCCCTCCGGACCCACTTTCAGCTCCTTTCGCGCACGAGACAACTTAACGCTTTCACGTACGAGGATGGTCGTAGTATTTCAATTACAGGACGCGTCTTCCTCTCGGGGCCGCGAGATGTTGGAGATCAGGGACAGAAGCTGATGTTTGGTTTCTGGGTTGCAAGCATTAATTTTTCTGATAAATAGCTAAAATGTGTATCAAAGTGGATGTTCAACTGACCTGTTCAACTGTCAAAATTGTCAACGGCATTTTAACACAAAACAAATGAACAACAACTTTTTGTTTTGCTCGAAAAAACAATTCTAAAGTAACAGTAGTTAATTCATTGAAATGGAAACTCATATTGACAAATCCATTGAATTATAAATAATTTTTTGTAAACCTTTATGGTTGAATTTTCATCAGTGGTATTTTGAGTTTATTTATTTTACATACTCTTTATGCACATTTCACTAATTAAGTTGCTAACTTAAATGCATAACGTTAGTAGTAACGCGATGCCATCTTTAAAACACTATTTACCTATATAGTGCATTTTACACGTTTGCTATTATCCACATACTTTCGATTTTTGGCAAAAAATCGCATTCGGAATAATTGTAGAAATAAAAGCTAAATTCATAACAGTACTGAATACAAGATCCTTTGTCTATGCCTTCTTCACCACTAGTACAAAAATACTGAAAACATCCATTCGAACCCACAACCCTAACTGTCCCTAACAACCCAGCTATCACCGCAGTTACGTTCGCAATTCAGATTAGCGTAGTTAGTACGTGTGCTTCATCGAAAATATAATCCCAGCCCTATTTGATAAGAAAATCAAATTTATCATCTGAGAATGAACGAGTTCAGCAGGTACCTACAATTATTTCAATTAGGTTAGGTATTACCTCTCGTCTGGCATGAAACTCTTAATTGCTCAGATGCGCCTTGCTCAGATGCATTTGCTTCAGATGCGGATTGTTCGTAAAGCCACTCCACAAAATTCAGATATTCCGAACGCAGTTAATTGCAGTGTAATCAGAAACATTTAAAGTATTATTTTAAATTTTGCTGGAATTTTGCTTCCATTGAATAAGTGAAAAGACGTGAAGAACGTTTGAGCAAGTTTGATTATATTTTTATATAACTATTAATAATTTACCTATTTCACCTCGACCTAGTAACGTTTTCCAATGAACAGCTTCTACATTTTCAGTCCACAATAAAGCGTCGTAATTAACAAAAATGTAAAGGACTCTTTATGGCTTAATCGAGTCTTGTTTAAATATTAAACTTCTTTTATAACTAAGTGGTGCTTCGATATGCATAAGAATGATTAAATGTTCATATATAAGCCTTCTTTAGAACTTCATATTTCGCAAATATTTCTTTTATATCCTTATTTATATGGGGTAGGTAAAGGTTTATCGAATTTTGAAATTATTTAAAAACATTGAAAGCGTTGAGAGGTGTTTCCGGTTTCAATTTGCACTTTGTTAAGAATCTGTTTAATCTTGACTTGCACGCTGTTTCATTACTTTGAAAATATATTTTCCTTTCTTTCTTTTTAGTTTACTTAAATCATTTCAAAGACGTAAGAAGATAAACATGAAACATGGATTATCGAAGCAATGCACTCTATCCTTATTACGGGAAGCAAGAACTTTCTTTGTATTCAAATAAAAGAAAACCGAATACGAAATGGATGCCATATATCCGTACCTCAAAGATTTATCTCCCTCTATTTTATCTCTGAAGCATTTTCGCAGTGATATTTTTACACGCTTTGCAGACACATGCCTTCAGATTGTATAAAATGTCTTGAGGTTCTTTCAGAAATGTTTTCGAAAAGAAAAGTTCCCGGAAAGAAAGTGAAGAGCGTGAAGAAAATCTTTTGTGCCTTCAGGAAATCCGATGGGTTTATTGCAAAAATACCACAAAGGTTCTGAATTTCAAAGAAATCTCTTCTGAAAATAAAGGATTCGGCTGAGCAGGGTGTCTATGTACCGATACGACAACGGCTCCAAAAAGACACCAAGATAAATAATTTTTTTGTCATGAGCCAAAAAGAATGAATAGATGGAATGGTGAGGAAGGAAGTTCTATATTTCCAGGAAGGAGCAAAGAGTGATATTTAAGAGAAGTCAAAGTAACAACTTAATGAAAATGTAGAAGAAAACTACACAATAGAAAACTCGAAGTTTCTAAACTTTCAAAAAATGTTGTCGAGAAACTTTGAAAAGATCGCAACATAATGGGAAGATTTTCTAGCTACGGTCTAGTTCATGCAAATACAACAGAGGTAAGCAATAATATTCAGATCCATGCCATCGACGCGTTCATTTGTACTGCCTATTCCATCTGTCTTTCTGTAGTGATCTTCACATTTCTGGATGTAAAATACTAATAATTGTGTGTCATATTTCAGACTCCATGCTGTGAGCAACATGTATCGATTTGTTGAATTTTTTTAGTTTCTATTAAGGTGTACGTTTCTTTCGGTTCGGATATGCGTAGATGTCCTTGTTCTATGATCGATTGAATGATAGATTAGTGATTCCGGGCTCTTCAACGGGTAAAGTTGTAAGTCTCACAAGGGTAGTGTATGCTCTTTTCGCGGGAAGTAATGATGATCTTCCCCCTCTGGATCAGGGTTTTCTCCAATCAGGTACCTCTCACCAGCGGGGCAATACCCCAGCCCGGACAAGTTCTAAGATCCCGACTGTTCTCCCGGTATATGTGGCAGTGATGCATGTAAGAGTAAGTGTGTGTAAGTAAGGGTGAGGATCCTATCCTCGCCCATACATTTACACACGTACTCTTCAGAAAGAGGAAGGAAAGATCGCGCGCCGTGCGTGACCCGCTTGTTAGGGTACTGTTCCGGCATTCACCTGGAGTTGATAGGAAAAACCACGGCAAACTACCGATCAGAGCAACCGGCCCCTAGAATTCTCCTCCAGACAGCGAGTGATTTCCGTCCAGCAATCTAGCCAGTCCTTGTTCGATATCTAAGTACTATGAGAGAACCAAGAAGTCTGTAAAATAAAAAAGCCAAAATCATCAATTATTCATTGGAAGAGGCAATGGCACTCTTGGTATTCGACACTTCTAGTTCTTCCCATTCCTGAATAGCCCAACCCGTTGAAAAAAATTAAAGCAGGTGACACGCTTAGCTTCGCTGGGGACACGACTGGTGAATGTGATAATTATTTTGATGTCTCGGATTGATGTACTGCCATGTGTACGTTCACGAACATCTTGGGTGCGCACGATGTTCACTTCAACAATGGCCATTTTCATTGAAGCTGTGATGTAGTCTGAGCTTTCATGTATCTGCACCCCGCGCTGTAGAAAATAAAGAATACGTGCACAAACTGTAGAAAAAATGATAAAGTTATTTTGATCAGTTAATAATAATAATGATAATAATAATAATAATAGTAATAATAATAATAATAATGTATTTGTCTTTTGTCTGACTTTACCTTCTAGCTAATGGTGTCTCCATGACTAGGCATAGTTTCATTTCCACACTTTTGGATAAGAGAGAGACATATGGCGAGCATGACTTATTCCCTCACCAAATCTACGAATAAACTCTACCTGCCTGAGCTTTTCTTCATAACACAGCTACAGAAAATGAAACGATTTTTATTGGAAAGCTACACAATAATAATAATAATAATAATAATAATAATAATAATAATAATAATAGGAATAATAATATAAACAATATAATAGGGACGTGTCGCACGGAAAAGCGTGTAGCAATTGATTGCAATCTCGGTCTTCTGCGCGTGCGCAGATGCACAAAAATGATGCGAAACTGCGCATGTGCAGAAGATCAATACTGCTATTTATTGCGGACACGCTTTGCCATTCAAAACCTCCCTAATAGTAACAACAAATTATACTAGAAAATATTTTTGGGGAAGGGTAATGACATGAGGAAAACACGGTCAATGATATAAAAGTCATAATTCGTAATTCTATTTATAATTTTATTCCTGTGCCGTATTTTTTATTATGTTGTGATGCCTTTTCTTAAATCACCTGACAATCACAACATTCATCACCTGTTGAACTATCTCATCAGATAAATAGAATGTAAACCACAATACAAAATTTAGCCCATTGAACAAGATTGATGATTCATACTCATTTTAATCAATTTTATAATCAAATTTATTCATTTTTGTTACTTCATTTAAAATTTATTTATTCATTTTTATTGAGCTTTATAGTTTTATCGGTTTTATTCGTCACAGAGTTCTTTCATATGGCTTTTAGCAGATACTCCCGTGCCCAGAGTATGTTAAAGAGACAGGATTGTGGCCAATCTGCTAACAGTCGTATAAGTTACAAGATTCAGAGTAATCTGAGCAAATAGTCTAGCAATAAATCTTTGATCCCGGTGAATAAGCAGATAAGTCATAAATACTTAATTTTACAAGAAATCAAAAAACAACGAATTAAATTACGAATTAAATCAGGGATTAATGATATTTAAACGAAGATGATATTCAAACAAAACTGTTCTAATGTAGGTTTTGGTTGAATATCATTAATCCCTTATTTATAGCATTAGTTTAAAGTGGTTTTTTGCTTCCATGTAAGATTAAGTTTTTTGACTTATCAGCTTATTCACCGGGGTCAAAGAAACATGAATGTGGTCAAACAATGCCTCTTCTATCAACTGTACTCTCCTATATTTCGCGCCAAACCATTGAATTTCGTGTCAGCAAAACTTTCGTAACTCTGCTCATCCCAGCCACTTCCATCTCCTCCTCCTCTAGGGGTCTCCGTGCGGTTGGGCCATTCGTGTGCCGGGGGCGATCGCGGCGGCCGTAAGCGGCATTAGGCCCGGGGAACGTCCCACGGCGGCGCTGGCGAGAGGGGCAGTGGGAGAGGGGGGCCGCGGCGAGAGCAGTAGTGAGGGTGGCGGCCGAGGCAGAGGGCATCGCGCTGCGATCGGCACTCCGCGCCCAACGACCCCATCGCTTCAAGCAGATTTCAATTGGCGGCCGCCCAGGGCGAGTGCCGACGCGACGTCTCGCCCGCAGGCGGACGCGCAGTGGGGCGCTCCGTGCTTCTTCCGGGCACTACGCCACTAATGAAATTTACACCAACCGGACTTAAAGAATAAATCGGGTGAACACCAATGGAACCTCTGCACAATATATATTCTACAACTATAAAAAACGGATTCTGCTTATTGTTACCCGCACTTGAAGTGGGTCATTTTGTAATATCCATTAAAAAAGATGGTTGCCAAGACAACTGTTCTGTCACGGGAAAAATAGTTATTTATGATACGAGTATGGTAAAAATGACCTTTCATTTTGGTAGTAGGAAACGTTGCGACACGAGGCCGGTAGACCAAGTGGTGAAATAGTACGAGCGAAATAAAATCACTTTTACCAGACTATCATTTTATTTTAATTCAAGTATACAAAACATTTAATGATACATTACTATCATTTTATTTTAATTCAAGGATACAAATTATTTAATGATACATTAAAATCGGTAGTAACTTATGCGCCCAGACGAAAGTATTTTGTTTTCTTTGTTGCATTAACAGATTTATGCTAGCACTTGTAAGTGCTAAGAACTAAACGTTTAGCACTATTGCAAAGAATTGAACCTTTAGCACGCTGCTGAAAGAGCCAATTTATTAGTGACTGTTTACAAAAGTACTTTATGCAAGGAAATATAACAAGTATACCCACGTATCCCTCAGAAACGCACCCGCATTCATTAGTCCTACATAATATACTGCTACATGAAACATCTTATTCCAATACAAAATTACATTTTTTTCAATTATAATTTTTATACAATTGTAGAAAAATGTTATATTTCGTGAGCGAACCCACTTCGGGCATTTAACACTAATATTACCATTTTCTTTACAATTTTTCTTACCTTCTTTTCAGTTCAGGCTAATCATCAGCTGTTATAATTAGGTTACTGGAGGAAGTGTGTATCTATCTCCGTCAAGAAATGGCTGTCTACTCTAAGTTACTAGAAGTAATAGCTGACGGAATCGTTGAACTGACGTGATACTGAAGAGCGTCGAACGAACAATGGGAAATGCCTTGATAAATAAGCCGTTCTGAAACTTCTTTGAATATCACTTTATTCGTTAATAAATTCCTCTTGTGTTTGGTTATTAAAACGTAAATCCATTTATCGATTGACACGTGAATTAGGAAATTTTCAATGCACTCACACATTTATCTTTGACATTAAAGAAGTTGGTGATAATTACGAATCTACTTAACCTAAATTTTAATTGGCCTGGATGCAGACGACGAAACTGAATGAGAACTGTAAAAGATGATATGATATGTCGGACATGTGAAAATAACATCCTGAAAACACTCATGTCACACGGGACTCAACGCGACAGCCTTTGCCCCGGCGCATTAGGTCGCTGACTACAAAACTTAAGTTCACCAAAGTCGGCATTCTAGAACGTACAGTTTAAAATACATACCAATGCAGTTCCTGAACCTTAGTTTTCTTTCTTTGATAATCGATTTTGTCTGACCAGTTCGGTCGTTTTCTATCTGACCTTAAATCTACCCCTACACCTAATCGTCCACTCACCAAAACAAAGATTTTTTTTCCATTTGACTCCATCCTCGTACAGTGTTGGCCTGCTTAGTAATGTTTGTCATGAAAATACAGCTACAAGAACATCGTTGTAGAGAAAAGACATAAATTTCGATTTCTTAAAGTGCTGAGATGGGACTCAGCGATGAACCTTCTACTTACAAATATTTCATTAAAGCGTCGCATGACAATTCTACAACTGGATTTGATTAGCGAGGCGACATCGATAATAGAATGTTACCAGTCATCAATGTTCATAATTAAAACAGTCATGTGAATATTGCAATTGCATCGACCGAAAACCATAGATGTTCATGAACATCGATGTTTTAAAGCTGGATTTTAAAGTACTTCTGATAATAAATTCGTGCGCCAAAAAATTTAATATGACAGTGGCCATGCTTATTAATTTACAATCAAGATTTAACTGAAAACAAAGTTAAAAATAAGTTAAGAACAATGGACAAATCTGAGACTGAAAACCTGAGATTCCAAGGTAATATCAATGGCTCACTCATCAGTTCGCCGTAAAAGTAACGGGACGAAGGGGAAAAGCCCACGGTGGTCTGAATGGGGTCGAAACGCGCGCTTAGGCATAAATATTTTATTTTTGAAAAACAATTATTTGATGATTAATGACAATTCTATATACTTAAAATTACTAGACACCAGGATAAATGATATTTTTTATCAATACTTACAACCACACGACACCCTCAAAGCCAGGTGTTTCACTCGGGGAAAAACTCTGTCACCCAGTCAGTGCAAATACACCTATTTTTCATTGTTTTTAACTTTTGTCAACTGGGCTAATCACGCTAGGTACACTATTACCGCACTGAAAACTCGAAAAGCGTTTTATTTCGTTTTGCGCTTATTATTAAAAGCTAACTGCAACACAAAAACACATGCTCATACTTCCATCTTCCATAATCGAATAAGGAGTAGCGTGATAAGGTCCTCATAGAGAAGTTCAGATAAATGCGCTAAACCGAGTGCAGAAGAAAGCGGCTAAATGCGCGAAGAAAAGTAGTGGGACAAATTCCAGTTGGGAATCGTTAGTATAAAGGCGGTACGACCTTGTGCTCTCTTCAGGTGTAAGCAAAGCAACCGGCATGGAAAGCTAGCAGTGAGAGAATTAAAATGTGACATTACTTTAACACGGGCAACCACATGCACAAAATAAATGCAGAAAAAACGGATATAAGGAAAAGCATCTTCGTAAATATGATCATTGTTGACTGATAGATTTTCCTGTAGAGGTGCTAATGGCTCTACCCAGAAGCATACAAGTTATGCGTTCGGCGGCTCTTAAGAGTGTATCAAACGAAGCGCCTTTTTTCAGGGTAAGGAAAGGCCAAGAAGAGTGTCAAAAAGTGCGGTGCGTATACCTATAAATTAATGTATATGTTAATTATAGTAACGTAATTAGTGAAGTGATACGTATGAAAAGGAGGGGGATATTTTAACTATTTTTTAAATTGGTTTATTTTGTTTTTTATTTTTATTTTATTTTTGTTTATTTGTATTATATATTTTTGTTTTTATATTTTTATGTATTGTTTCTTTTAATTTTTGTTTTTGCGCTTATTTTTGCGTAACTGACACCCAGTGTACGCTCATTTGTAAAAATAAATTATTATTATTATTATTATTATTATTATTATTATTATTATTATTATTATTATTATTATTTCTAAATTTCCTTCACACTGAAGTAAAAGACAGAGTAGCCACAACGCTTATTGAAAGTAACGTAACACGATCAAGAAGAACATGATACGTACTCGTTCCACATTGGATTTAAATTTGCCAAGAAACTGTGAAAAAACAAAAAGGCTTGGAAGATTGAATGGAAAGTGTAATTTCTTTTGTAAAGATCTGAACATGGAAATAGAAAAAGGAAGGTAAGAATAAAGGATCTCCAAGAATATTTATCTTTTATGCCGGGACAGAAAACGTACATGTATCAAGCTGCTCATCATATTGCGAATCAAAATTCTCATTAACACTAAATCGGGTCGATACCGTCCACACCCAAATTACTATTAGCACGTTTTTGAGAGAGGTAATTAATTTCCTTATTTATACATACAAATGTATTGCATTTTATTTTTTTATTTTATTGTATTTTTTCACTAATAGCTTTTTTTCACTAGTCGTTGATTACGAAGATGTTGAGGATGTGACATTTCCATTAGCCTAACAATACTACACGATTTAACTTGAATTCTTGTGATTGATTCTGAGTTTTCGAAATTTATGTCAGTTCAAAATATACACAGAGTAATATGAGACAACAACTGATTTCAAATAAATCTAATTAGAATATTATTCCCTATTTCGTTTTACGTGGAAGCATGAGGGCGACAGGGTGTTGTGAATAAAACACCACTCGTACTTGTCCCACAAAAAGAACTTAATTAAAGAACGATCTGTACTAAACTCATATTTGATGAACGCAAATCTAAAGGAGTGCTTGCTACTTATGGGGAAATGGACCTAGAATAGAATTTGAAGGAAATAGTTGATTGGAATGAAAATGCATGTTTACTGATGACGCTATTGAAGGATGGGATGTTGGTCTATTCAGGCGTATTCATAGCAATCCAGTTGTTACATATGCAATCTAATTGCTGCAAAGAGGGTATCCAAAAACCATTTATAGTACAGTCTAGTTTTCAAGTACGCACATATCTAATACGTTCAATCCATTATTTGTATGATAGTTGCAACAGATTCAACGAATTTATGAATATTCTAATCCCGGTTTGTATTGAGTATTCATATATTAAATAATATTGTTCATGACTGTGCATATTATCACCTATGATAATACGCATGTATTTTCTGTATTCATTGTGTGTCTATTTTGTGTACCAATGTGCATGTTTTAGCTTGGAACCATGACTGTGACTACATAGTCTACAACATTCACGAATATACAGCATTTCGTATGAGTAATTCGCGCACGTGTAATTAAGCTTCTCCTTCAAACGCTCATCAACTACAAAATAAGACCACCGTATTTTCTGAAGGTAATCAGAACGCCAGTGGCGAGACACCCTTCACCCGGGCTTTCAGAGAGTTTCACCTTACGCCCTGCCAGGAGCGTTGGGTTGCTGCGACGCGGCAGGGGATAGGGCGGGGCGGGGCGGGACGGGACGGGACGAGACGAGACGAGACGAGACGAGACGGGACGGGGCGGGGAGGGGGGAGGGGTGGGCGGGGTAAGGGCCGGGCGGAGCGAGCCGGAGCGGGACAGGCTGGAGCGTGGCAGGACGGAACGGGGTAGCAGAGGCCGTGTTAATTATTTGACGGTAATTGAGGCTAATGGCTGCGCGGGGCGTTCGATGGGGATGCAGAGCGTAATTGCACGCGCGTGGCGAAGGGGTGGTAAGGGGAGGTTGTATTGTCGCCATCACCAGGCATGTCACAAGGCAGGTCAGGTCACGGGCGCCGGTGGGCTATTTTCGGAGGTGGCACCTCTCGAGGCACCTAAGAGCAGCAAAAGAGTTAGGAATCGATGTTGTTATGACGTATAGCTTTGGGGTGCATATTTCATCGCCGTTTCGTGAAGCACTTAATTTAGCAAAGCTGTGTATGTCTCGAAGTAACACCGAGACCCTTGATGTATATTTCTTTCCATGCAATTGGCAAATGCATCACTCTCTCACTCTCTCTCTTTTTCTCTCTATCTCTCTCTTTCTATCTTTTTTCTCTCTCTTTCTCTCTCTATTTCTCTCTCTGTATTTTTCTCTCTCTATTTCTCTCTCTCTCTCTCTCTCTCTCTCTCTCTCTCTCTTTCTTTCTGATACCACCGACGATTTTCCCATTATGTTGACTTCTTACTGGATATGTCAGCTATGGAACGCTTAGTCAAGTTTCAGCATCGTGTACTACTTAGCTGATCACTTTCAAGGTAATGGACTTCTCAATTTCCGTTAGTTTAATTGAAGTAAATAGTCCCAATAAACATGCATACTCATTGACTTGCTCACCATGTCCGTAAAAATAACTCCTCTTCTGAACCGATACCCTACGACGTTTCAACTTTAGACGTTTCGGCTACTTGACTTGACATTGTTTTGAACGAATGTTCAATTTGATATCAAGTGAGTAGCTCCGAGAACTTTCTAAAGTGCCAATGTGTTAGCATCGTCACTGAATCAGGGATAGAGACAGTTTTCACTTTTACATGTGTGCATCTGTATTTGTTAGGTTCTAAGCTCACAGATAATCTATAGGAAATGTTGGCAGGATCATAAATGTGTATCACAATCTCAGAGGTGGATTTAGATTGGAGAGTTAGAGATGAAGCACTTCGTTTGCCAGGGAATTGATCCATTTTGAACTGAACGTTATGAAAATTGAATTATTAAAACATTCTAGAAGAAAGATTCTCGCGTTAAAATTAGCCTCTCATTTACTAAATTACATTGTTTGAGATGTTTAAGATCACAAGACTGTATCTATGTAGGCCGTACAAATACGAGCGTTCCTCGAGATTCCAAGAATCTCATATGTTTTTAGGGAGATGATTCTGGTTACCAAATATTCACTTGGATTGGGCAATGCTAATATGAGACATTAATTTCCTAAATGAAGCTGACTTATTACATAATGAACATAAATAATTATTGAAAGCAAATTAAAGGAATATTTTCGAATAGAATTTTAGTTATTGTCTTATTAAAACTTGTTAGTCTTGTTAAAACAAATACTCGATTTTTCATTCGATTTACTCTTACCCTAAAAAAGAAATATCTAGCTGAATTACGATACGAAAACAAAGACAAGATAAAACATACAAGATAAGGTAAAGGGTGCATTTTCCTGTAGGCTTCGTAGTGCTTGTTATTTAAAAGTCTTGTTTTAAATGGCAAAGCTGATTTTTTTATTGACACACCACATGAATTCTCTTTCAGTTTCTAGTTTGTAATGTTTTCGTTTCTCTTTCTCTTTTATGAGCTAGTATCATGTTTCCTGTTTCATATTTGAAGGGCGTGCAATGAATTAAAATGAGTGTGCAATCTTCTACGCCTGAAGAATAAATATAGTTGCTTTCAATAATTTCACTCGATAACTTCAGAGACCAATATCCCCGGTCACGACTGTTTCTCTATCAACTGCGCATTGTGATGCATCACGTTATTCGCAATCTTCTGATTTGATCTCTTGCGTTTCCATGCTGCACGTTCTGTGACTGTTGGCCCTTTCCTTTTGCCTTGATTTCCATACTGTAGTAGCTGATGTTTTTTATTTTTCACAAAATGCAATTATCTTATTCTTTATTTGATATATAGCAAAAGTAATGTTTCGCACGCAGCAAATGAGTATAAAAGTAATAAAATGACAATGAAAAACTGTTTAAACAAAAGTATATCTCCTATTTTTATTGCACATTACAAACACTTCGGGGTGATTGCAATCGGCTTTCTAGAAAAATCAATACTTTCTTAAAAATAATTCAAATAAATGAATATTTATTGTCACAAGTAACTTAAACGTGATGTAGGAAAAAATCCTACTCGAAAAGTAGGGTCACATCCTGAAAACAAAAAACGAGAAAAGGGAGAAAAACATTTCGAATTTCCTGCAAGATATTTTATCTTCGGAAAACCAATTGAGGTTTTCTAAATATTCAATTAAATAACGTTAATAAAGTTTTGTAAAGTTCTCAGTCGTAAACTAATAAATAGAAGTTTGGCAGAAAAAATGAAAACTCCTGGTGCTGCAGCAGTACATATTTTCTCGTTTTATTTGCTGCGATTTCGTACTATTGTAATTTCAATCCATCTACAAATCTTGAGAAACTCTCTTCACCAAACGAGCGGGAAATTCAAAAACCCGAATATAAAATATTCAATGAAAATGTTTTATGAAAATGACAGTTCTTTCATCGAGTTCATTGTCTTGTTATCTATACGCACAAAAGTTTAAAGGAGAAAAATACTTTCTCCTATTGGGGTTTCACCTTGAGAGATTAGATTTCCAAAGTGATATGCATACCACATTGTCAGCCCGTTCTACTGTAGTTACATTTCTAAAATGACTTCCTATTATTAGTGTTTCAACATCTGTAAATTCAACAACAATATTAGAGTTTCAATATCTAATAATCAACATTGTTACCATGTACCATGTGGTATTTACAGCGCTCTTGCATGATATGTACTGCGCTCAAGCATAGGACAGCGTGACTTATAAAATATTTGGCAATGCTCAAGGGCAAGCACGGACTATCATCCTCTAGCAATGTACATCCTTTGAGCGACACCGTCAATTATACGGAATACAGAGAGCTCATTATGCTGCCTTTGGCTCATCAGTGTCATCCGCACTTACCTCTACCTTCTCCCTCTATCCGTTTTAGTTCGAACATCCTCACTATCGGTCTAGACCGCCTACCACCTCTCTGGCTTCAGCGTATCTTCCATCTCATATACTCTCCAAGACTTCATCCTCAGCGATCCTTGCCTCGCTGATGTTTCTTCTTTCCCCCATATATTGTTAAGTAATGTTCGTCACACCAAATTATATCCCAATTCCTCCTAGCTGAGTTTCTTCATCCATTCTTCCAAATATTGATTTCTTATTTATATCTGGCTTTTCCACTTGTACTCTCCCCGAGACCAATTAAAATTTTCACCCGTTCAATTCGCGTTCGTTCCTCCCTGATTGTCTGTTTCCTTCCATTCTTTCCCAGGCATACAGGTAAAACCTTCCCCGCTCTTCCACGTCCGTTCCTAGCCATCCGGAAAGCCAGGGCTCGAACATCCGTCGTTGGCGCGAACGGACGGATAGAAATCATTCATGCCCATAACAACTGTGCCCTGGGAGAGCGCTATGCATTCTTCATGCTCCCATATCTCCCTTCCCGCTCTCTCACCATCGCTTTTCCCACCGTTAGCGTGCGAGGCCAAGGCTCTTAATTCGCTGCGATTGACGCAAATGGACCGGCCGTTAAATATTTCGCGCCAATGAATCACCTGGGTCTTGGACATTGCGCGCGCGCCCGAGGCTGGCTCGGAGGCATGTGTACGAGCCTGGCAATTAATCTGTGAGAGCACGTATTTGGGCCTCAAAGCTCGGACACGGAATACGCAAGTCGTGTAGAGGACGCTGGAATACGGCAGGAGCAGGAGAGTCATTGAACATAACCCCGAAGGGATTTTCACGCATGATCTGTTAGTGGCACTCATGGCACGTATAATACGTTAGTAGCTGGGAGTGTAAAGCTCGATTTGAAAGCGAAAACCCTTCGGAACGTTTACGATATTCCAGGAGAACCGGTTTTTACTTTCGGATACCGCTTACACAGTAGAAAAGTTATGTAATGCTGCGCGAAAAAAAAGCAACGGAGACGTTTTGGCAGAGAAACTCTTATTACAGAGCCCTGGTAACTAAAATGTGGATAAATCTAATTGCTAAATATAGAAAGAAAATTATTTAACACATGGTGTAGCCTGAATCCATGTTTTGAGGGTTCTTGATACCGAAATATCGAATGACGTCAAAAGGTCTGTCTGTCCGTCCGTCCATCCGTCACTTTGTCCGTCCGTCTGTCCGTGTGTGTAGAACACTAGCGGCTTAACTGTTCAGCCAATTTTCTCCAAAATTGATATTCCACAATCGATCTGGCTGGTGTTACGGGCCCTTGAATTTGAAACTGATATTTTAATTTTGGGTGGTACTTTACATGAAGCTCCTGGAACATTTTCCAAATTTTAAAAAAGTTTCTTCATCGTTTTTGATTTTTTTCATAGTATGAAGGACTTTTATGGAGCCGGTCTCATGTTCTTTGAAAAATGATTGTTTGTAAATTGCAAAAAATTCAAAGTTTTTTTGGCGTCTTCCTACTACTACAATTATGAAGATAGAGATTTTTCTCTTAAGTAAATCTGTTCCTTAAAGGTAGATTTTGAAAAAGGGTCATGTTGGCTTTTTCGAATATTTGAGTACTTTTCGCGTAACTTTGCGTGAACGTACGGGCGAGAAATTACGTGCTCTTTTAGCACCATTAGTTACTTTATTGTTTACGGAGCAAAGAGAAATTTATGTATTGGTAAAAAAATTAAGAGTTTCTGAAAAATGTCAAGATTTTGACGGAATACACGTTTTGGGAGTCCTTGATACCGAAAAAGTGCTTTGTTTCAAAAGTTTTGTGAATTCGCAGGTCCTTTCAATTGTCCGTTTGTTTGTGAACAACACTAGCGTCTAAACTGGTCACAGGAGTGTTACGAAAATGGATTTTCCCTGATTATTCTGGCTGTACTAGAGATCTGCAAATTGAAAAGATGTCTTTTAATTTTTTATGGTATTTTATGCAAAGTTCCAATGATTTTCAGTGTTTTGTCAAAATAATTTTAAATTATTTCTTTTTAATTAATTTTTAAAATTTCCTATAAAATTTTTAAAATTACATAAGTGCGTTTTTTCGAATATCTCTTGACCTTTTTTTATTAAAGTTAGAGATTTGTCTTTAATGTGATATTTTCTGTAATATCAGAGTAACTTATGGCTGAAAGATTCTAAGCACACCTTTTTTTTTTCAAGAATTAGTATTTTTCAGATAACTTTTAGTGAAATCATATTTAATTCTTTTTCATAAATACTTTCTCTATTTTTTTACAAAGTCTTTTTCAAAAACGCTTCAGTTTGCTTTATTTTATCTTTGTGAAAGAACAAAGCACACTATCTTAAATATACATGTCTCAAGTGACATTTTCATTAACATTTCGAAAATTAAAGATAAGCGTTTTCGCAAACTCCGCGGAAATATCAAACCACTGCGATTTGTTATTGCGGAATCCCATAAGTCCCTTTTCAAATTCCAGCCCAGACACACATTTTTGGTGTTTAAAACATTTACAAATAATGTCAAGAAGTTATTTTCCCTAGTGACGCGCAAAAACATTCGCAATCGAATTCAGGTGTCCGAAATTTCTGGACATGATCGGATGTTACAAATAGACTCTTTCAAATAATACGAGAAAGTAAGTGTTGTGTTAGCAGTATTAGATTTCAAAGCCAAAAATGGTAATTAAATTTAGAATTGTAAAATTCAGTTGATTAAAAGTCAAGCTTTAGTAATTATAAATTTTCTGTTTCATTTGATTTGATTTTATTGATTTTCAACTAAATACAGAAACAAATTAACGTGATGTATAATCTACGCAATTTTTCGTGAGCTCTAGAAATCTTACTCCTCCCTTTGATTATATAGAATTGTTGAGAGGTATTAATCTCTAAACAACATTTTATTCTAATGAATTTTATATTATCTTTAAAACTTCTAGACCCAGGTGGATAAAATTATGTCAAAAACCAGATGGTTAGTTCGACACTTCATGATTATTCTCAAAATTTAGTCGTTTTCTTCTATGATTATTTTATTCTATTCAAAGAGACAGGGATAGAGGGAGTAATGAAAGAAATTATAAGCAAAGAGAATGACAACGAAGCGTATGAAAATAAGTGGAATATAAATTTTCTAAAGAAGAAAGTATAAGGCGAAAGAAGAACGAATAGAAAAGGCAAGCGAAACGTGGGTGCCAGGATTGGCAAGGACAGACCCGACTAGTCCGCAAGCCTTTGCCACCGTTCTCATACGGAATGCAACTGGGTTCTGCGGTCGTCGGTTGCACAGCTCGAATTCGACGCACGACAACAGCGGCCGCCGGAGAGCAGCGTTGCATTTGGGATCAAAGAGCTCGCGTCGGAGCGACACACGACACTCCAACTCCTTCCTCCTCCGCACACCTCTTCCACCCTCCTCGGGCAAACGTCAGCGAATGCACGGCGAACTCTTTGCCGGGTTCTTCTCTTTGGGCTTCCGTGAAGTTCGTTTTGTGTTACTCAGTGTTTGCGTGGCTTGCTTGACTCGCGTGCATTAATTTGCTTCGTTTTCCCTTGTATTTACTATGTGCACGCTAGTAATAATTAAATGGCAGTGCTCACATAATTGGTCTTAAAAGATTTTCCAGAGTCATTGTCTACTTTTGCGCACATTTGTAAGGATTATGCATATTTGCTTTTGTTTAATGGTAAACCACTTTTCTATATTTGGCTATTTGATGTTAGAACATTACGACGCACTTTCATTATTTTCTTCTGTGTATTATTTTTTTCTTTTCGTTCTTCTCTTTCATTTTTCATTTATTTTAGACTGTCTAATTAAATAATGGCTCTTTTTCACATATTTGTTTGTTAAGAGTCTGTTTATTAACTATTTACCGAGATCATTCGAATACCCAAGCTATTTTATGACTTTTACATACGGGTATTATTTCTATTCTTTATGTTTTTCGCATTACGTGAATAACACTCCCTTGTCCCAATCCTTTAATATTACATCATTAATATATTTTATAACTTACAATGTACTACTTTCTCGCCTTACGAAATTCTTCGTAAGAAGAGAAAGTAATGTACTCGTGCTCCGGAACGCGGCGAATTTTCGGCAGAAAAACGGTTTTTGCCGGGCTCTGGTTACGAAAAGGGGATAAATCCTGTTGCTAAATTTAGAAATAAACTAGTGAGAACCCGTCAAAATTTGACGGTGAGATCCGAGATAATTGTAAAATACTGTACCCAGACTAATGTTCACAATATATTGCATTGTTTGGATCTTGAGGGTATAACGAAGATATTCGGTGATGAGTTCCAAAAATTTTGAACACGTATGGCCCATGACCAGGTGGCAATGCAATATCGGCACAAAAGATATAGCACTATTATACTGAAGGATATTATTTCTAAAATTTTTGTTGTGTCATCATCTCCTATTACCAACTGTTTGATTTCTTCTGGCATATTACTCGAAGGTAAACTTATTTTCCCATTTAAGCAACACAGAGTAAATCGTTTGCAGAATTTCTCTCACATGGAAAGTACAAAACAGAACAAAACTGACATTTCATAGACAATGACCCAATAGAAAACCAAATGATCTCACTATCACGACACCTACGTTGACTTTCTCTTTCCCTGCGTCCAGTTAATGTACGTTGGCGTCTTTTGGGGCGGGTGGACAACGATTCCGAATTTGACATAACCTGAAAACAATTTCACTAAAGTACAACCGAGCAAAACCCACTGTGTTCTCTGCAAAATTCACCACAGAAGCAAATACATGCAAACTGTCAATACCACAATGCAATTATTACACTGAAACAAAACCTTGACGAATTGTAAACAAATCTCAACAATCAAAACAAAACATCAAGCATCGTGGACTCATGTATATCGATTTTGAAACTGCCACCCTTTGAAATAAAACAATTGACTATTGATAAGCGTACTATTAAAGAATGATTTAATTAATTAATTTACACCGTAAATGTTGGTGAATCAACACCAACAATATCTGATAACACATCTAGGAATCACATTCTTTCGTTTAAAGGAAAAAACACTACAATCGGTTCAGTAGAAGCTCTAAACGAAGCCATGGCAGAATACCTTATTTTTTTAAATATATAGATACCTCTAACACGTGGTATAGCCTGAATCCACATTTTGTTGGTTCTTAATCCCACGTTCTTGGTATACACCAAATCCACAAGAACCGCTAGATTGTGGATAAGAATCGTCCTACTATTACCTACTTTTGCCTTCCCACGTACCAGAGTTCGTTTCGTGCTCAAGCTACACATATGTCTCCTGATTGCCGCAACATACATATCCAGTCTCCTCCTCTCCGCTCCGAGCACAATCTATTCATATATATCCCTCTGTTCCTTCCGTCGCACTCTCACCATTCCATTCCCACGCTGCTCCCCCTCCTCTCCCACCCTCCAACGTAGCCGGTGACACTCCGCTCACAATCTATACCCACCCACTCACTCAGACACACACACACTCACAAACACACACACACCTGTCCTCCTTCCCCGCCACTCTTGTCGCACTCCCCATTCCGTTCCCTCGCTTCCTCGCCACGCACATCCACTCGTGTTGCAGGCGTCACTTCGCGATAAACTACACATATCCCATTACTGTGTCTCCTCGCCGCCACTCGTGTCTCACACCTCTCTCGCCCCTACGCTCGCAGCTCCCCGCGTCACACCCACCGTCCCATCTTGATAGCCTCGCTCAGTGCTGAAACTTCACATATCTCTAGACTCCCGCAACTCACACATTCCCGACTCCTCGTCTTGCAGCTCTCCCGTCACGCCCACCCTCCCACATACCCGGTGTCGCTACGCACACAACCTACACATACATTCCCATACTCCTCCTCGCCACTATTGTCGCACACCCCCGATCTTTTTCCCTCGGAGCACCCCCCCACGCCCACCTTATCGTGTTGCCAGCACCGTTCCGCACAAACTACTTATATGTACCACTACTCTCTCCACGCCCGTTTGCCCCCATTCTGGCCGTTCACATCCCCGTGATTTCTACTCGCAGCACCCCCGCCACGCCCATCCTCTCACATAGCCCGCCCTCGTCCGCGCTAAATTACACATATGTCCCCTTAAGCCCACGATACACACAGCTTCGTCCCGTTCTCTCTCATCTCTCCCACCACACCCACCCTCCTAATTTGCCGGAGCTGCGCCGCGCACAATCTCTACATATATATCCACCTGCTTGCTCTTCGCCACCTCACCAGCACTCTCGTTGCGTTCCCTCTCCCAGTTCCATTTCCCTGCCGCTCGCCCGCAACACACAACACCCACACACTTCCACAGAGTTGGAGGCTCTCCGCGCACTACCTACACATATACGAGTATATCCCTCTACTCCCTCTCCGCCTCTCTTGCTGCACATATTCCTACCGTCTTCCCTCGTAGCTCGCCCCGCCATGCTCACCGTCCCACGATGCCGGCGTCCCTCCGCTCTCAAGGTACATGTATATCCCCATATTCCTCCCCGCCACTGTTGTGGCACATTCCCCACCCCGTTCCCTCGCTGCTATCCAGCGGCGCCCACCCTCCCGCGTCTCCGGCGTAGCGCAGCGAACAAACTACATGTATATCCCCGTACTCCTCCCCGCCACTCTTGTCGGACACACCCCGTTCCGTTCCCTCACTGCTGCCCCACCACCACCACCCTCCCACGTTGCCGGCGTCGCGCCGCGAACAAGCTACATGTATATCCCCATACTCCTCCCCGCCACTCTTGTCGGACACACCCCGTTCCGTTCCCTCACTGCTGCCCCACCACCACCACCCTCCCACGTTGCCGGCGTCGCGCCGCGAACAAGCTACATGTATATCCCCATACTCCTCCCCGCCACTCTTGTAGGGCACACCCCGTTCCGTTCCCTCACTGCTGCCCCACCACCACCACCCTCCCACGTTGCCGGCGTCGCGCCGCGAACAAGCTACATGTATATCCCCATACTCCTCCCCGCCACTCTTGTCGGACACTCCCCGTTCCGTTCCCTCACTGCTGCCCCACCACCACCACCCTCCCACGTTGCCGGCGTCGCGCCGCGAACAAGCTACATGTATATCCCCATACTCCTCCCCGCCACTCTTGTCGGACACTCCCCGTTCCGTTCCCTCACTGCTGCCCCACCACCACCACCCTCCCACGTTGCCGGCGTCGCGCCGCGAACAAGCTACATGTATATCCCCATACTCCTCCCCGCCACTCTTGTAGGGCACACCCCGTTCCGTTCCCTCACTGCTGCCCCACCACCACCACCCTCCCACGTTGCCGGCGTCGCGCCGCGAACAAGCTACATGTATATCCCCATACTCCTCCCCGCCACTCTTGTCGGACACTCCCCGTTCCGTTCCCTCACTGCTGCCCCACCACCCCCACCCTCCCACGTTGCCGGCGTCGCGCCGCGAACAAGCTACATGTATATCCCCATACTCCTCCCCGCCACTCTTGTCGGACACACCCCGTTCCGTTCCCCACTGCTGCCCCACCACCACCACCCTCCCACGTTGCCGGCGTCGCGCCGCGAATGCTACATGTATATCCCCACACTCCTCCCCGCCACTCTTGTCGGACACACCCCGTTCTGTTCCCTCACTGCTGCCCCACCACCCCCACCCTCCCACGTTGCCGGCGTCGTGCCGCGAACAAGCTACATGTATATCCCCATACTCCTCCCCGCCACTCTTGTCGGACACACCCCGTTCCGTTCCCTCACTGCTGCCCCACCACCTTCACCCTCCCACGTTGCCGGCGTGGCTCCGCGCACCTGTGCGCCCCCGGCGGCGTCGCCCGTGATTTTATTACGAGCGCTATTTCGGGTCTCATTTCCGTCGGCAGAGGGGCTCCGTGAACCCGCCCCGTGCTTCCCTCCCCACGCCGGAGGGTGCGGACTGCGCAGGCGCCAGCGCCGCGTCGGGCGGCGACTCTCATTTGATTTTTGCGCGTCGCTGCGCTGTGAAACTTCGCGCGTGAGCGTGCGGGGGTGTGATGACGCCCCGGCCGAGCGCTTTGTACGTGATACTCCTCGGGGCACGCAAACACACGCCTTGGCTGCGGTAACTCTGCTTTCGTTATTTAGCGGCGACATTCGTGCTCCGGTGGTTGTGGACAAGCAATTTTGTTTGTTTGGAGTTTTGTTTAAGGAGAATTCTAGAAATATTTTGTCGCTTCGGCGGTTGTGGGAGTAATTTTTACGGCAAACATTCCGTTTGAAGCTTGCCATGTGGTCAGTATTTTTCAAAGTATACTTTAAGAAGTGGGTTCAGATTTTGTGTTTTTCGGATTTGATTTTTTTTGTTCTCGTTTTTCTTGAGCTAATATTCTGTTACATTTTAATTGTGAAAATTAGCTTTTAGAATTATATTTTATATGATAGGCTGTTTAGATTAGTTACAATGAATGTCGATGCAGTTACGTGCAGCGCCAAGAATGTACTATTTATACTAGAATTTAATAACGTTATTGATATTTTACCAATGATTTATTTGGCTACCGCTTAAATATTCACGTTTGAGAACTATTACATTAATGTTTTGTTTCATGTGTTTCTGAAAGTTGCCTGCTTTATAATATTTCATATATGTTTGTAGGATTTTCTGCTGAAAAGAGATCTGGAACTCTGTACAATCTTCAGTATCTTGTGTTGTGATTATCCTTAATGTCCCTCAGAAAGTTCTTCCTGGAATGGTTCCTCTTCCCTCCATCCGGACTCCATGCGGCAATGTAGGAGTTCTATATGATTTCTAGAAGACGCTAATCCTTGTATCTGTATTTGTTGTCATCATACTAAAAAAAAGGAAACCCATTATTGCTGATTTTACTTAACAAAGAATACCTTTTTTTTCAAATGACCAAGTGGTTTGTTTGTGCAAATCCTCTTCGCAAGCTGTATTATCATTGCCATGCACGCCGTCAGTTTTACGCATTATCAGACTCCATGACGTAAGATTAGTAGTCTAGCGATTGATTTAATATTTCGTGTTTTTGAACCCGACAACTATAGTCATTACTCACGTAAGAATAGTACATTTTCTATCAAGGAATTTGACGGTATTCTTCCCCCGCTGGATGATAAGATCCGGCGACGACTTACATGGCGGCTTGTTTTCCCTATCCAGGTATCTCACACAAACGGAACACCGCCTTAGCCGGGACAAGCTCTATGCTCCCGACATGTGAGATTCTGTAATTAAAGTGTGTGTTTATAAAGGGTAAGGATAGGGCAAGGAAGAGAAAAGAAAGATTGCACGTGGTCTGAGGCCCGTTTGTGAAGGAACTGACCTGACATTCGCCTGGTATTGATCAGTTAAAACTCGGAAAACTGCAGAACAGATCCAATTAAATTCTCTTCCATAGAGCGGCTGAATTCGACCTAGCAATCCCTGCAGTATCGTAAATATTCCCAGCATCGGAATTTGAACACTAGGACCTTCCGGCCGGAGGCACTGCAGTGACAAGAGTTCACGCCTTGTGTCACCTCTGGCGGCTAGTAGTCCAACGAGGTGCCTACTTTTCCAACAGAACGAATTGAGATGTTTTGTTTGTTTACAGAAAGAGATGTTTCAAAGAGTGTCGAAGCAAAGTATCTATCTAGTGTTACTCACAAAATCCATAGTTCTGCAGATTCAGTCTCGGCCTGCTCTTGCTCTGGGCGATGATACAAAATTCCTCCTATAAAGAGTCCAGTCTCCCCTGCGAGAGCTTTGTCAGGGCGTTGCAGGTGACCACTCCCGCGGATCAGCGATTCCTACGCCACAAAAGGAATAAAGAATCCTGTTTCAAGTTGAGAGCTTGCGAGCCTGTGGGCTGGAAAATCCTTTTGCGGTCGAAGGTGCTTGTCGCCAAGAGCCTTTGACGCACAGTCCGGCGTAATCCAGTTTTTACACTCCGTAAACTCGTTTGATATTCACGTGTCTTTGAATTGTTGTTTGCGTACTCTTTGCCACTTTCGTAAAACACCTAGTTCCTGGAAGACAAAAATCCGTTTTCTGTACAGATTCTATGGTTTACTGGAAATTTTTGAATATTTGATAAAAGCGATCACAGTTTTTTAAGCAACGTATGCCATCTTCTAAGTTAAATATTAGAATTATTACGAAATTATAGTGCCATGTTATTTTTAGGGAGTTATTCATTCACAACAAGCTACGACGATATTGACTTTGTGAAATGATTATTGATATTATCGTATAGGAGTTACACTTTGTATCCCGATTATTTATTTTCACGTTATTTCAAATTAATTACAAGTTTGACTTTACTTTTTTATTTATTTGTTATATTTTACAGTAATTAAAACAACCAGAATTAAATGCTGTATTTTCATTAATAATAATAATAATAATAATAATAATAATTATTATTATTATTATTATTATTATTATTATTATTATTATTATTATTATTATTATTATTATTATTATTATTATAGTTTCTTCGACTCGTATTTATTCTGGGAAACCGGAGAAGATTGTTATGAATAGGTATTTAAGAAACAGAATCGTTACCGATCGGTCCTCTCATACCCGCGCAGTAGGTTCTGGCACTAGTCCAACTGTGTCAAATGTGCTAGTGAATTGTGGTGAACCTAGCGCAGATCAACAGTATAGACGCGGTGCCATACCACTTATACCTGTAGCCCAGACAGCAACTTACTCTGCTGTGGGTCGGGGTGACTTGGGTTCCCTATCTACAGGGTCCTCCGCCACACCAAAACAAACTATACTGCGATTTTTACAGAGCTGCCTCCCAAGGTCACGCAAGACCCGTCACCACGGTGGCTTTTAGGCACGATTTTTCGCGTCTTTCTTGGATGTGCCGCTAGAGTCGCTTCATTTGCAGCACTACTGATACGGTCGTGAGCATGCGACACCTAGCGACACGGCCGAGAAATATGTGAAAAACCGTGTCTAAATGCCACCGTGGTGACGGGTCTTCAGTGACATTGGGAGGCAGCGCTGTAAAGACTGCAGTATAAAGCTTGAGATAGGTGAAAGAGATGAACAACATGTGTGCGTACTATATTGGGCAAAATAAATATCTTAAGAGATTCTCAACAAGAAAACACGTAGGTAGAACCTGGAAGTATCCACACGAACGCATAAATGTTTCACCAAATGTATTTCTGCCTTAAAAATCTTCTAGAAATGTGTTTTATCATCATTTTGTCCCGACACATTCATCTCCTTTTCCGAAATAAAAATTTATGAAACTAGACGTCACAAAAATGTCACACAGATAATGAGTAAATATTAAATTTCATTTCTATAATAGTATTTTTCTAAAAATGGATTTTATAATGAATGCATAAAAGCTCTTGTTTGTTTCGAATTTCAATTTTTTCAATTAAAGTTATATTGAAATGCTGCATCATACTGTGAAACTCAAAAATACACGGAATTAGTAAATAATAAACATTATATTTCAATAAATAACAATTTTAAAACCTAATTATCAAAATGGAGACATTTTACATTTTCATTCAACAACAAAACGTGCTTTATACGTTTTTGTATTGGCTTTAATATGAGTGCCTTGCATTGCCAGATATTTTTCTGTTACCCCTGCCTGTGCGTGAGTGACACGCGTGTGTCAGTGCGTGCAGCGTGCTCATCAGTCTCTCGGCACGCGTGTGTCCTCATTTCGCGCCTCTCAATTATGCACGCGATGATTAGCCGGCGGCGCTCTTAAATGTAGCAACAGCGCCCGCTCCCACTGCGGCAGCCACGGCGGTGGCGAATGAAAAAATAAAACTCGTTTGTGAAAACAACTCGTCATATGTGAAGGCAGAATACATGAAAATGTTAAAATGATTTTCCTCTCTCTGCGTGAGTTGTAGGCTGTTGTGGTCCAATAAATTTACTGATACTAGGAAATACGAGATGGAATATTATTTAATCAGATATTAATGACTTAATCCTCTTGCATTATTTTTTGAAATTCAAATGATGAATTTTTAATTCGTTATGTACATAAAAAATATTTATAATATGAGAAAAAAGGGAGAAGACTAATCTCCAAAGGTAGGCAGGAAGTAATAGTTAATCATCAGTTAATAATGTATTGAAAAAGTTAAAGCAATTGATATAAATATTAAAAACATATAATTTTTTTCTCCGATATTTGAAATAGATTTGTCATTGTACGACCAATTCTTTGCATGACGAAATATGTAATCACTTTTTAACGTTAATTTTTCTTCAATTCAACTCTGTTAGTACCTACCATTGCGTTTTTGTGGCATAACGACCAATTGTCGAGAACTTGTAGCATGGTTTTAAGAGGTATCAAAAAGCTAACATCGTACATGCTTTCGATTCTCTAGTATAACCGCACATATTTCCCGTAATTTTTGCCATTTCCCTGTCTTGTTGATAATACCCTGCTTGGAAGTCTCTGAATTACATGAGAATATGATTTAATTTAAGTATGAAGAACATGTGAATTCTTGCTTATTTGATTTTTTAAATTATTTCTCCTGCGGATTAAGGTTTCTTAATGTAATAAAAATGGGGAATTGCATTATTTGCGTCAAGAAATTAGGTTATGTAACACAGAAATATCTCTAAGAGGTAAATTAAATATGGTACATTTTACATTAAATTAAAGTTAAATAATTTGATTATGGTCAATAAAAAATATGAATGTTTATAATTTTCCTTTACAATTGTAATAAATAGGAAAGAAAAAGAACATTTGTAGGAAGAATGAACGTTTTGGAGAAATGTAAAATAAATCAAACACAATATTGATCAGTAAGTCCTCAAGTCCCAGCATTTGAATTAGACTCAACGAAGGGATGTGCACTGAGCATTGAGTTCACGTGCTTCAGAGTATCTGAACCCAAAAGGGTGAACGGAATGTTAAATTGATCAGTCTCTGAACACAATAGACATCTGGAGCAGACCATGCGCATGAGAAGAGGGCATTTCACCGACGCAACGGTTCGATGGCACTCACTTCATTACGCGACGCTTTGTGAGCCATTTCGTTACAATTCACACTCGGTTAGCAATTACAAGTAACAATCTCGAAGTACTGTGGAACAGCGTTCTCGTTTCCTCTTCACCCTCGACTACCCACTTCACTCTGAGCGGACTGTGATATATCTGGCCTCTTCTACGATTGATTTGCGCCTTTCTTTTAAATATGTAACATTTCCACCAACAATTGTATGGACATCAAGGCACTTACCATGCAATTTGGTGAATGTAAAAACAACCTACTAACATGACAATATAAAAATAAAATATTACGAAAATGACAATCATAAATCTTGTACAGAATTTCTATTCAAAATATACACAATGACTTCTAAATTGTGAAAATAAATTTTGTTCATTTTCAACATAATACTTTATAACTTCAAAATATGATAATTTATCTATAAATTGAGAATTACATCAATGTAAGTAATCGTTTGCCATTTCTATTTCAGTATATAATAATTGTTGTGAAGAGTTTCTTGGTCAGTGACATCCGTCTAGAACGGGGTTTCATCCAGTCTCCCTTGAACTCTAGCGGCAATTCTTTTCCTTTGCCATGTACCTGCACATTTAAATGTAGTTTATATTCCTCTCCCAAATAGATGCTAGTTCTGGATTTTATGTAAATAAATTAGTGAATTAATTAATTCATTTAATAAAAATAAACCACAATTGGGCAGACCTGACATGCAGATCTCTAATATTGCACGAGGTAACTAGAATCTGAAGCTTCTCAGCCACCCAGATAAAGAGATGCAACTTCGAATTTCAGCATAGGCACAATGCCTTTCTTCTTTTGCCTATGTTGGTCTTGGAGGATCTTACAAACCCCGAATCAGAGGTGCAAGGATCCCGCTATGTATTACATAGTCTAAAAATATTGGTCACATTTTCAACGCAGCTGTACGTGACATCTCAAAATCGTAACAATTAAAGTGGTAAACTGATTTACTATTCGGAAATATTTTCCTCTTTTTATTTCGTACTGATCGTTCCAGAAAACCTTTAAAATTATGAATACATACGTCAAAACAAGAGAAAAGGACTCACCGTTTCACAAGGAAAGAGTTTTAAAAATAAAAATTGAAGCAAAGGAAATAATGCGTAAAAACAAATCCTAATTGCCCATTGAATTCAAAAGAAAGCGACTGAGGGAATGGCTTGTCTCTCTGGTAGACGCTTTTGTATTTCGTATAATAGCTCTCTTTGAAAGCTGCAATCCAAACGGCCTTTTTCATGTGCTCACCTGCAGGCCTCACACTTAACACCCCGTTCATCGCTGCTCCAATTAATTTAAAAGCAATTGTAGAGGCCTGCAGGGTGCGCAACACCTGTTTCAAACGGCTCACTGCCATAAAAAGCTCTGCAGGGATCCCCGCTCGTGGTCATAATTTCCACGACCTAGTGCATGCAGAGTTGGATTTGTTCCAAATGAAAGGCACTCGAAAAGCGGAACTTTTTTTACCCTCCTTTTTGCAGGAGTCCGATCTAAGGTTTGGTTCCCACCGGGAATAGATACAGATTAAATATACGGCGTCATGAGAAGCGAAACGAAATCTAGTGTGTAGGTATGGAAAGGGGCAGAGAATACGCGAGGACAATGTAGGGAAAATGTGGCCTAAAAACATCCGCCCCAGCCACGAACACAAGCCCTTTTGGCTGGATATTGCCTTCATATCTGGGACCGTAAAGAGACGAAGTATTAAAAACGGTTGTTAAAAAAACGAAGGGATATTTTTTGTCTGGGAATTGTCGCTTCAACATGGTAACAGAATTACTTTGATTTAATTTTGCACGTTTTTAGTTTAATCAAGCGACGGTCGGAGAATGCCGTTTCGGATTCGCTCCGAACGCGCGTCGAATTCCCGGGGGAGGGGGAGGGGGAGGCGGAGCGGGGAGCGGGGAGCGTACAGTGCGGGGCGCGCTGGGCGTATTCCGATGACCAATACGCTTCCAGATGTATTGTCGCGGGCGACCGGCCCTTTCCAAAGGACACGCGCGTGCTTTATTGTGCAGTCGCACTGCGCGTCCTCCAACGAGCACAATGGCGACAATTTGCCGGTGAAATACGAGCGTCATTCTGCACTCACGGCGATTGTGTGACGGGCTCCTTGTCTCTGATGGAATGCGCCACAAAATTTGACGAATGGACGTTATTTTGAGGGTTCTGGTCGTGGTGTGGAGTTCCCTATTGGTATGTATAGAATCTCTAGATATTAATTTTTGGGGAATTTACTCGCATATGAATTCTGTGGTTTTAATTGAATAGAATGATTCAGGCTAGTAGCATTCCAAATAGTCAGCATTGTGCAGGTAAAAAATGAAACTTAATATCATTGTTCACTGAAAATAAATTTATCGGTTGTATGAAATTATGAACTCTTGAAAAAATAGAAACTAATGCTTATAATACTTAATTATCACTTGATTTTACTTTATCATGTAATATGTTCAAAATTGTACGTTATTGAAAGGTGAACAAATAAGATGAATCACACAAACAGTTACTGAACGGTTCTGAAAGAGATTTTTATTTCTACTTCATGGCTGATAATTGTAAGTCGGAAGTCGCTAAATTATATTTAGAAAAAGGTTTCCGAGTTATATAGAAAAAGTGTGATAAAGTGTGTCATATTTAGTACACTCACTAAAACGTTCTGAGTGCCAGACACAGCAATCAAAACACTTTATGGAAAGTATAGTATCAAATTTAGGGTTTTATGGATACCGATAAACTCAGGGTGATAGAATATGTTGAAACAAATGTATGTAGTAAAACTGACGTAGAGGAGGGTGGTGAGCAAACTCTGGTGGGGGCAGAAGGAAGTAGATGGGCGCGGCTGAGTGTAGTGGTGTCCAGATCTTCAAGGATAACGTCGCTAACGTTCGAAACACAAGAATCTGAGAATGAGAATGTATCGGTAGATCGAACTGGTGGTAAGAGGGCGTGGTTCAGCACGACAAGAGACCAGTAATAGAGACGTCTTAGAGAGGACGAGAGCAGGTTGACGGAAGGGGGTGGGTGATTGCGAATGTGCGCAGTTGGAAACTAGGTGGGCGGGCGTGGGTTGGTGAGCGTGCTTCGCGGAATGCACACTCGCCGGGAATTTTGCGGGCACAAGAGACCGCAAGAGAGACTGGCTGGTCTGAGCATCGGCGGTCCTTTCGAAGGAGATGAGAAGAGGGCGTGTCCCGGCAGTCGTTCACTAGAGTGGACGGACGGACACGCAGAAGAAGACCACACGAGGGGGAGAGAGTGGGTAGTGAGTAGAAGGATATGAGACTAATAGAGCGATGGGCAAGCAAGCCTACTGACATTTCTGTGGGCAGCAAAGGAAGGGTACTCCACAGCCCCTCAATGCATTGATGACCCTCGAGTGTAGCTTGGACGAGAGCGGTCGGGGGCAGAACAGCAGGTTGCTGTGGTCGGGTGCTCGTAAGGGAGTGCACGGGCTGGTCTCTGTCGGTAGGTACTGCAGTGTCGAGGGTGGGCGGTTGGCAGGCAAGGGAGAGGCGATGGGAAATAAGTGGGCGGCGTGCAGACGGTGAAGAGCAGCGAACGGCGATGGGACGTAACAGAGCAGCGGAGGTAGGCGGCGGGTGGCGTGCGGTGGGTGGCGGAGGAGAGCAGCGTGGAAGTGGGCAGGGGCAGAGGGCCGCGTGCGGTGGGAAGTGGGCAGCGTCCAGAGGGACGCAAGCGATGGGGAGTGAGCAGTGGGGAGTGGGTGGCGGGCAGAAGACCGCGTGAGGTGGGGAGTGGGCGGAGGGGAGTGGGCGGAGGGGAGTGGGAGGAGGGGCGTGGGCGGACGGGCAAGGGCGTAAGGGAGTGGGCGGCGGGCGTAGAGTGCGAGGCGGGGCAGCAGGCGGTTGTCATGGGCGGAGGGCGGCGGGCGGCGGGCGGCGAGCAACAGCCACTGGCCTGCGAGCGACAAGCGTGCGGATGGGCTGGCGGGCGCGCCGAGGCTTTCGTCGGACGACAACGAGAGGGCGTGGCTGGGGCGGGGGTGCGGGTGGGGCACGGGCAGTGGACGGGATCAGCAGATGGGGTTAGGCGCTGCTCAGCATTCGGCGCCGCCCCCGGCGCTGCGCGGCGAGGCGCGCGGCTAACCAACTTACAGTGAGTTACGCGCGAAATTAGGGGAACGCGGCCTCATTCCCTCCCCCCTCCCTTCCTCCCTCCCGCGCCGCCGCCCACACCCGCGCCTACGCCTACGCCTGTGCTGCACTTGGGGCGGAGTCTCGATTCTAGCTGCAAGAGCTTACAAGTACATGCTCCGAGCACGAATTCGGAAAGGCCAAAAAAGACGTTTAAAATAATACAATATAATTGTGATTTATGCAGATCTTTACAGAATATATTTCACTAGCTTTTGTATGTTTCGTGTGAAGTGAATTGAAACAAGGACAATAAAAATAATTGGAAACAAATTCCTTTTCATTCTTCATTGTGATTATTGGCTAACTTCCGTAGTTATTACAGTAATAAATTTACAGTGTAATTAATAATACTAATAATTACTAATACTAAGTAAACTTAATATAATTACTTTATAATTAATTTTTACTTTATAATTAATTTATAATTGAGAATATTTAAATATTCATCTACAGTTTTATGTATTTTAAAGTCTAAACCATCTTACTAGTTTTTAACACACAGAATTTAAATTTCACAAAACCATTTGAGATTCTAATCTTAAATGGCTAGTGATGGTATACTATATTTCAAAAATTCATTTTACAATAAGATTTGTAGAATGATTCCATTAATGAGTGCAATTGATAATTAAATTGTTAGCATAACTCCCACGTTTCATCGAAAGTTTCCTCACAGATGACTGCGATATCCAGTGTGCCTTGCTGGACAATGCCCGCTGCGGTTCCCCCTCCAGTGGAGCCTCCGCAGATTTGCTCTGGGGGCGCGCGCTCTCCGCGGTCGAGTCGCTTTCGGTCCGCTTCAGTCGCTTCCGCCGTCCCTGGGTTTCCTCTTCCGCGCTGCCCCGCCCACTCCCACCACCGCACCGCCATGCACCGCCCCCGCCCCTGCGCCAACGCTGCTTGAGACCCCCGACTCCGCCTTCCGCTCAGCCCCCACGCCGCCACTTTCCCGCATCATCCCTTCACCCCGACATGACCCGCCTCTGCCTGACTCCGCTCCCTCTCGGTTCTGCTTTCGACTCGCTTTCACTGCGTGTCGGCCTCGTCTCCGCCTTACCTCCAATTTTGTCCTTCCCAACTAATCTAGCTTTTGCTCTTACCTCTCCACTACCCTGTGTTTCTCCCTCTCCAACCCGCCTTCGTCCCCCCCCCCCTGCCGTCTCCAATCTACATCTGTCCAGCTCTTACTACTCAATGCAGCAAGCAGTCATGTTCCATATTTCGACATTAGCAAAGTCTCGCATTTTGCGTCTTGACTCGCTGTGACATCTCTACCTCTAATAACCACTCTACGTGTATTTCTATCGTTTCCCAGTATTCTGATAAGTTTATTCTTCGTAAAATGTCGCTTTCCTCTCATATTTTTTTGATTCGGTCATCAATGCCTACACTTTCCGTCTAGCTTGTCTTTTACCTTTTTTAAATATTAACATCCCATTTCACAATCTTCTGCCGTGTAGCATATCTTGAAAATCCCCATCCAACTCATTTCTGCTATGCCAGCTCCCTATGTTCATCATTCTAGTTCCTTTCCACTGCTTCCACCCCGTGAGCCCAGTCCAACCTCGTCCTGTATTCCCGCACAGTACTTTGGGCCTTAGTTTCCGCCTCCCACGCCTCCAGCTCGCGCTGCCCTTCGTTCCACTCCGTTCTCCCGCTCCCAGATTGGGTCGCCAGCGTCCCGCAGCTCTCTTTTCCAGCAACCACCCACAGCTTCCGCTTCTCTCCTAGCCCCACTACCCGCTCCTACCTCCAGCTCCCACCCCTCAGACTCCATCCCTCAACCTCCAACCCCAGCTTCCACTCCCGCCTCCCACCTCCCAACCCCGGCTCCCACCCCTTACTCCCACCCCCGACTCCCACCCCCAACCCCCACCCCCGACTCCCACCCTCTACTCTCACCCCCGACTCCCACCCCCGACTCCCACCCCCGACTCCCACCCCCGACTCCCACCCCCGACTCCCACCCCCGACTCCCACCCCCGACTCCCACCCCCGACTCCCACTCCCGACTCCACCCCGACTCCCACCCCGACTCCCATCCCCGGCTCTCACCCCCGACTCCCACCCCCGACTCCCAACTCCCACCCTCAACTCCGGCATTCCTTTGCAGTTCTCATCTCAGCTCCCTCTTCTCTCAGCTCCAACTCGAAGCTCCGCACTCCCAGCTCTTAGCCCCAACTCCACTTGTTAGTTCCCGGCCTGAGCTCGCGCCTCGCCCCGCCCCACCTCTCCCAACCAGCTGCCCCTAGCCTCTTCCGCCCCGATGTCCCCTCCCCCTCTCTGTACGAGGCTGACGGCCGCGTATTGATGGACTTGTCAAACGGGAAGGAGGGCTGGGCGGCCCTCGGCTGCAGTGTCAACAGCTGCCCAAATTGCGGCGCTTAGTTAGACGGAACTTGCGCCCTCGCGCCGCCCTCTTCGCCCCAAGTTGGCGGCTTGTCCCGCCGGGCCCGTGAAATATCCCTTCGAGTCGCAGACAATGGTCGTGCCGCCCCCGCCTTCGCCGTCGCCCCCGCCCCTGCGGTTCGTCGCCTTTTGTAGGCTATCAGCCCCCCGCCCCCTCCTTGGGCGTTGCCCCCGGGGTCTTTCCTCGTCCCTCTCTCTCATTCTCTACTCTCCTCCACGTTCATGCCTTCTTCAAGCAGTTCCTTTGTATTTCCTTACTTATGATTTTTTATTTTATTTTCTTACACACAGTGTGTCGATAGATTATGTGCATCAGTCTCATTCTGTGTGTTCTGATTCTGTTGAATACGTACAAAGCAAATTGGCCCTTTTTCTCTATATGTGAATGTCAATGAATTGTACGTCTTTACATTTTCTTCATCTCCATGTCAATGGAAATGATTTTCATAGAACATGTTTCTATACTCCTTGTCTACGACTCCCTTTTCATTCGCGAATAGGTGGTACCCTTTTCCAACGATTGTGAGGTCATTTACTTCTAGATTTAAAAGAAAACATACTACACTAATGAGTGACTATATTCTTTTTGAGTAAGATATTTCTTTTGTATTGAATTAAGGAAACACAGTGGTGTACTGATTTGTGTTTGCACCCAAGATAATATTTTTTCTTAAGATATTTTATCCAATGTTTGCTATGGTAAGACAGTAAAAGAATGCCAGAATGATGAAAAAAAATAGCTACGTAATTTTATCGCTCCGCGCTGGTTTTCTCATGGTTTTCTGGTATTTATGAGCTTTGTCGGTCTTTATTAGGTGTACAGAATTCTTGCAACTTATTCTAAATAAGTTTGAGTAAAAACTCGGTACAAAAATTTTAAAAAAATCAATAACCACCTTACCAAAAAAAAGTCATTGACTTTCGTCATTTTAGAACAAAACTAGCCCATTACACATTATATTACAAAATAAAGAGAAAATAAGTTGGCTATGGCTCTATAAATCATAGCCATAGACAATCAATTTCATTATAAATATTCAGAATTTTTTTATAAGCAACATTATAAATGATCAAAATTTTAGGGTAATATGATTTTTAATGCTGTTTTTTAATATTGAACATAATGATTCCTAAAGATGCTAACTACAGTCAGTTTCTCTTTTCCAGATATTTTTCATCATCAGAATTTCCCCTTGAGGTTATATTCGAATTTAATTTGAAAAACTTGTAAATCAATTTTCTGCTGCAGATGATGTTGAAGCTAATCAGTAGTATTTCATACGTTCCTGCTGTGTGTGTCGTTCTAAAGAAAACGTGTCAACGTTCTAAAGAAAATGTTTTCTCATTAATTTTTAATGGGGCTCAGTGATTCGTTCATATCAGTATAAATATGGGAAGAAAAGCAAGAGATTTTTCAACATGAATTCTTTTTCAAATGACGTGAAGCGAAATGGATATGATATGTTTTGTTAATGGCTATCAATAATTTGAGAGTTTAAAGACAGATATTAATTCATGATAATAATTGTTATAACTGAAATTTACTTAATTGTTGACTGTGATTTGTAATTACTATTTCTGAAAGCATTTAACTTTTTCAGGGCGTATAGTCAGTTAATTAATGTAAAATAAATACGACAACTGCAATATTTGATGTATCTCAGAAAATCTCCTAAGTGTATCTGATTAATTAATTTTTATTTTATAAATAGATTTATAACCACTTGGTCATTATCGATCTCAATTACAGCCAGCAAAAATTGAATTCATATATATTTTACCGCTCCATTGATAAGGATTGATTTAAACATATTAACAAATATTATTTGAACTATTTTATTCAGTAATGAATCTCTTAACAGATGCATAATTTGATACATTCTAATGGGAAGTTTGTTATAATTCGCCTATGTTTTTGAATTAATTAAAAACTTATGTTTTATTATTAGAACAATTGCCATTGGCTCATTGGCTGTTCGCAGAAACACTCGTATTACACAAGAGTATTAGCAAATAACGTGTCCTCATGCGACCACCGACAACGCCTACGGTCAATTCAACTTATTATAATTACAGTTCTGCATCAGTAATTTAATGCAAAGTGTGACACTCGGTTTCCGCTGTTAAATAATTTATACCCTCCATTTACCATGCTATATGGACTCACAGGTGAATGGCAATTATTGTCTGTTGCAGTGTTGCTAATTATCCGAGTTCGTAGCCATAAATTGACGACTAGCCATGAATCGAATGCGAGGGCGTCCTTCATAATGTAGAGAGAGTTATTCCCTGCAGTGAAACACAATTTATTTATTTGATTATCGAATTATACATTATTAAGTTTTGGAATGTGCTTTTTTGTTCAAAAAATCTATATCACTTCCTTAATAGAGAACCAAATAACTCATTTTTCTCATCCCAGCATTTAAATCTCATAATCTAAGTAGTTAAATTGGTTTTGTATATTTAGATTTTTCATTTATTAATTCAGTGATTTGTGATAATAGAATGATCAACAACAGATTTAAATTGATTATTAATTTATGATTATTTGAATATTAAGCGTTCATAGAATAATGCTGATGGTGGTTGAGATCATGGGATTTGATCAGAATCATTAAAACACAAACACAGTGTTTTAGTCTAATGATTTCAATCTCCAACATTAATCTACATGGAAGTGATTCTATAAGATTAATTTCAACGTGGTCCAGAAGACTAACAACGTCAACGAAGGCAACAATACGTTATTATTATCAAATGAGGTCTCTATAAGCCCTGATGATGGAATAAAATATTCCGAAGCGTTGGAAAACTTAATTTAATGTTGTAATTACTCTGACTAAATCCCATGATCTCAATCACCAACAATGAACTATATAGTCGCGAATTTACAATGGCAAAATAATATTGATTTTTACATTTATAACATACATACATTGATAATACATTTATTACGTAGAGATTATACGAGAGAGAGTAATATATTTATATTATTTTATAAACGGAACTGAAATGTACTGTTGTACTTAATATCAAGATTGCGATTACGTACACGAAACACAGTTACAACATGGTGCAGCATGTTACAACTTGTGCACAGTTACAACATGGTAATCATCCGTGTTAAAATGCCAACATGGTGAAAATCCGTCTTATCCTACCTTATGTACAATATCTTTCTGAAACGTATTTATGTAAGCTTATCATTATTCCTGTAGCGTTCCAAAAGCAGAGATCTCAGACATAATCCCACATTCCAATCACACCTCCCCTTTTGCACCTTCTGCATTAAAACAACAAACGTTGACTAATTCTACGAGCATTCTCACCTATTCCATCAACACGTCCACCCCTTGACCCAGTTTCCTCTCACACATCCCAGGGTGCTATCTGCGTATTCCTTTTGTGCGCTCCGTAACACTATCACGTTCGGAAAACACGTATCCCCTTTGCGCACGCGGGTCACACGTCCCATCAGTAAACTCGCCGCGCGACGGGGCGGGGCGGGGCGGGGCGGGGCGGTGCGGGGAGGGGCGGGGCGCGGCGCGGCGCGACGTGGCGGGGAGGCGAGCGCTGGGACGTGTTAGCGGAGATAGGTGAAAAGGGAGTGGGGCAGAGTGAAGCCAGCTCATGGGGTGGTGGATGAATCGGGAAGGGGGAGAAAGATGGAGCTGGCGAAGGTACGAGGTGAGGGTGAGTGAGAGAAAAGAACATGGTAGGTTTAGGGTGGGTGGAAAGGTTAAAAATGGAGCGGATGTGGGTACAGGTACTTGGTGAGGGTGTGAGTGAAAGAAAAACATGATCTGGTGCAAAAAAAAACCTTAAGGATGAAACTGACAGTGTTGCAGGTTCTTGGTAAAGAGGTGGGAATTGAGAGAATTGAAATGTGAGAATTGAGAAAATAGAAAATGGTAAATATGGGGTGGGGAGTGAGTTTAAGAGTGGAGATGGCATGGATACAGGCACGTGGTGGGGATATGAATGAGAGAAAAGTGTATAGTAGGTTTGGGGTGGCTAGAGAGGTTATGTGTGCTGCTGATAGCGGCGGGGGTGGTACTACGAATAGAGTGAAAGTCTGAATGAGGAGTGTGGGCACTGCTAGAGAGGAGAATGCTGGATCGGAGGTGGATGGAGGGGTGGAGCCGGAGATGACGGGATACGACGACAAACGATGAAACTGGAAGAGGGTGATTGGGAGAGCTGGAGCGGGTGCAAGCACGAGGTGGCATGAGTGGAATAGGAGATTGGGGTGGCTGGAGAAGGGGATATCAAATGAGTGACTTGTGGAGCTGAAGGCGTGGTAGTGCTAATAGAGTGCAGGGGACTGAATTGGGACTGCGAACAATGCTCGAGTGGAATATGAGGTGTATGATGCGGAGACTGACTGGAAAGTGTGTCCAGTGTTATGGGAGAAGTTGGCGCGGTAGGAGGCCTATATGAGAAGGATGGAAGCGTTGTGGAAAGCGGATAGAGGTTGTGGGAGGTTAGAGAGCTGGGGGGGGGCCTTAAATCATGGGTGAATGCGATGGGGGACTAGTGTATGAGAGTAGTCTGATCGGATCTTAAGTGAGGATGGATGAATGATGAAGAACGCAGCGTCAAGGGGGCAATACGTAGGTGGGTGTCAACACGGAGATTGGTGTGGGAGCCAACCAGGAAGCAAGGACAAGATGAAAAGGGGAGCAGAAACCGGGTCGGGAGTGGGGAGAGCGGGGATGAATGAAAAAGGGGCATGGTAGTCCAGGCAGGTACAGGTTACACTGGCTGCAGGAATGGAGGCGACATGAAAGGCGGCCGTCGGAATAGGTAGAGGGAACGGGGTTGGCGTGATACCCGCTTGAAGACTTCGCAAGAGCGGCGCCGTGGGTGAGAGGGGAACCCAGGGGTGAACGCGGAGCCGGCGGTGACGGTTGTTGCGGTGGCGGGGGGGGGGGAGATTGTAGGTGTGGGTGAGAGGGGGCGCCGTGGCGGTGGGGTGCTTTGGTATGGATGGCGGCGTCGACGGTGGCGCGCTCCGGTGGCGACGCGCTGACATACGACGCCAGCCCGGCCCCGCGCGCACCTGCGCCACCGCCGCCGAAGCCACCGTCGCGCCGCACAGTGCGAAATTTTATACGCCTGAAAGGGCCAAACTCCCTTTTGGCGGGCAGAACCGAGTAACACCAGGCGATTCTGGCAAGGGGTACAATGTGACGGACTTCCGGAATTCAGCTCAGCGCGTACGAAATACGCTTCACCAGGAAAACTATTTCGTTAGTTGGAATGTTTGCTCAAAGGAATTGTTTAGCTGTAGTGATTGTAGTATTTTATTTCATTCCTTAGTTCAAACGCTCGCATATGCAACATTTCTGCATAGAAATGACATCGCTGGATGGTGAGTGTGAGGGAGAGTAGATAAAAATATTTCGTCTTTTTTATGTGACCCGAAGCCTGAACCACAGTAAATTATTGTACATTTGTAAGAAAAGTACACAAAGCGATCATGAACAACTATCATGTAAATATATGAATGAAAATACTGGGATTTTCTCATCTTAGAGAGGTTTAAGAGAAGCTAGTTATGACAATTTGCCGCAAACAAATTTTTGAATGATGATTTCTAGTCAACATTAGCAACATTAAAAGCATCCTACAATAATCAAACGTATTTTATTTTCTCGTTATTTTTTTTCAGATTAAGTTGTTCGCTGGAAAGAACAGGGTAGTTACTTGGGGAAAGTTAATTTTTTTCTGCATTCTCAAGTCATCATATTTAAAATCTACAAAAATGAAAGAATCAAATTTTCTGGAGAACTGAATAATATTAACTCGTGCCACATACTTTTTCAGGTCTTCTTGTACTCTTATATTGTTCATAAAAACAAATAATAAGTATAAGTAGTAATAGTATAAGACAATTATTAAGAATATGTTTATTAAAAGAAATCATTTTAACTACTATTAAGAATAATTTACAAATGAATAATACTTTTAAATGAAACAATGTTCTCAGAATAAGAGTAGTAGGTAGTATCATGGTAACTGATAGTGACGATTTGAACGTCCACGTTTAGCTACTTCGTTTCTTGGGCTCATAAACAGAATTACTTACACACATTTTGTATCTACAAAAAAAATAATAATTTCCTAACACTTTTTTTAAAAAAACAATGCATTGCGGGAGATAGAAAAACTCCATTCTTACCGAAAATAACGATCATTCTACGTACGAGATGTATACGCACGTGGAGGAGATAAACAAAAGTATTTTATGAAACTATGACGTAATGACGGGTTATAATGCAATAGTGTGAAGTGATATTCCGATACGAGTGAATATCGTAAACTTTATACGAAAGTATTGACATCTATTTCATCGAGTTTCATACAGTAAACTTTCTACGGCTAATGATTACTTAATCTTTTACATTGAACAGTAACATAGTACATTTCATGCAGTATTCACACATAGCCAGTGGCATTCAGCCAGGTGTTCTAGGGGACATTGGTTAAGCTTAAAGGAAATCCGACTTCAAATTTGCGGTATACAAGTTAAGTTAGTATTCAGTTTATTGAATAGATATCATTAACGTACATTACGTGTTCTTATTTCTTATGAGCTTAATAAATGATAGAGTCCATATGGATACTTCACTATTATGATTTTCTTCTGAGTTTTGGAAATAGAGATTACGGTTTACTGCCACCACCTCACGGATTGTCTCAGTACAGTAAAATACACATTCCAATGAAACATTTGACAATTAGACAGACAACCAATGTTTCACCATATCTCAAATGTAAATGTCTCTCTAATTAGTCAAACACCTGTACTATAACAAAACTGCATCATAATTATCATGATTACGATAAGCTAAAGCAATGTAACATGATAATTACATAATGGAAATTTATTGATATAATGATTCCGTCCACTACTGAGGCCATTATTCCCGTAAGTGTAGTGTATGTTTGTATCGGGGGGGGCATTGTATCTTTCCCTGCTAGACGACGAGATCCGGCGCCAACCTACCGTTGACTAGCGAGGTTTTCCTCAACCAGGTATATCCCACTATCAGGGCACCGCCTCAACCGGGACAAGCTATAAGTCTCTGACCGGTCTTCCGGCATGTGTGGTAGTGTAGTGCCTGTTAGAGTGTATATATGTGTGTGTGTAAGGGAAGAGGAAGGAGAGATCACACGCGGACCGTAGTCCGTTTGTTATGGCAGTGCTCCGGCAATTACCTCGTGTTGATCGGAGAAACCACGGAAAACTACCCATCAGAGCAGCTGTCAACAAGAATTCTCCTTCAGACAGCGACTGCATTCGACCTAGCTGAAAAGGTAGTGTCGAAAATCCTGCCGCCGTCGGGACTCGAACCTAGGACCTCCCGGTCAGAGGCATTCGAATCACATCAGTTGATGCACTGAGTCAACTCTCCCGGTGCAATGCAAGAAGAAAACCGGATTTTCGCCCTTGTCGCTGGAAGGATTCGCACTGTGCCCCGTTCCGTCGCGGCGACTGGCTCTAAAAAAGGCGCTTGGCTGCCGGACTGAAGGTTTTACGAGGCAACTTTCCGTTTACGCCGCAGCTGAAACTAAACGGAAGCCGCGCGCGACCCGCCGCGTTTTAAAAGCGCTCCTCGCCGGATTTAATATTTCGTATCGCTAGGAGACCCAGGATACGACAAGTAATGTTCTGTGTTTTATCTACTTTGGTCGCCGACAGCGTTTCACAGGTCGCCACGCACACTCGCGGGGCAAACGGCTCGTAAAATGTTTTGTAAGCGAAGGAACACCGATGCGATCATAACTACCCGGGGCTCGCTCGTTTTCTACAAATGTCGACGGTTTGTACACGCAATTCGCTATAAAAGACGTTCTGTTGGGTTTACGTGTCTTGAACTAACAATAATAGCTCGGAAGTTGGAAGGATTGTAACGTTACGTTTATTAGGGTGTTTAGAAAAGTCAAAACACGGTTTATTGTGATGAAATGTACTCTTCTACCACATTGCACACCAAAGTGTTCAATATTTGTTTTATAAATTTGCTTTTAATATTCAATATGATTTTAATGCACCTACATCCCATCCTTTGCCTTAATGCCATATACTCCGCCTTCAACACTTACGTCAACAATTGTTTATTTTCAAATTTCACAGAATCGCAATTGTTAATTGAAAAGCTAATGATAAGTTACAAGATTCAGAAATGAATATAGTATTATGAATATAGTTATATGAATATAGATGACATTTCTTGAAGAATATGATGCATGTTTGCATGCTGCTTCCGCATTAATATATAAGTTGATTTAGAGTTTTTGATTCCGAATCAAGAGACATTTTCCAACTTGTTTCGTGCGCTTAAAAGAGATTCTACGAGGGTAAGTTAAGTGACGGCAGAAATTGGTTTCCCGAAACCACCATTTCAGCGTTTCTCTTTAACCGCCGGTTATCGGCTAAAGCGCCCCAAAGCACGTAGGCGCACTCCGTTCGGCACAAACTTAATATCGCTGAGACCGGCCTCCAGGCGGCGCCACCGGCTCTGCAAAGGCAAGGCCCTTTCGACCGCGCGTCGCCACGTCAACCGCCTTCCCGCCCGCGTCCCTCCCCGCCGCCCCTCCGCCGCTCCCCCGCTCCGCTCGCCTCGCCGCATTTCGCCGGCCCGTTGGGGCGAGCTCGGTCTTTCCCACCTCCACACCTTGCCTCTCTCTACGACGCTTCTTGTCACCTTCCCTCTCTCCCTCACACCTTGTAAGCCCAGTCCCTCTCATTCAGGGTTCAATTATCCATACGACTCTTCTCCGTTCCACTCCAAGCTCCTTTTTCCTCGGTCATTTCTCCGCTGCTATCTACCCCTATCCTTTCCTTTTACTTCTGTTCACCCCGCTTCCGGCAACCCGTACCTCTCCCATCCCTCCAAACCCTCTTTCCACGTTCTTCCCCTTCCTCTTTCTCCATCTCCTCTCCGTCCGCTCTCCTCTTCTTTCCCTCTTGTCTATCTCCTCTCCTCTCCTTCCAGAACTCTCATTCTCTCCGCACTCTCTCCCCCTCTCCTCACATACCCCATTCCTAGTGAACTCTTTTCCTCGCATACCCCTCTCTTCGCATACTCATCTTCTGGCAAAACCCTCACCTCTCATATCGCTCTCCTTTCATATCCTCTCTCCTCTCACTTTTTCACTCTTCTCATTTCCACTCTTCATTTCCACTCTATTCTCAATTCTCATCTCTGCCTATTCCCCTCTCCTTCCATTTTCTCACTTCTTTAATTCCAACTCTCTCTTCTCATATCTCCCTCTATCCCTCAGTATTGCGTTCCTTCACTCTATTACTTTTACCCCCGCCCTTCTCAAATCGCTTCATTCACTCTAGCTAACTCGCTCCTCGGACCGTCTGAGACTGCTCCGATGCGCGTATTGCCGCTCCACCCTGGTTCAACCAACGCCTTATCCCGTCTCGCTACATCTTTCTCTGTTATTACTCGACCGCCTTAGTAGGTCAGTTATGCAAATCAGACCTTGCCTCACAATACTGGAACCAATACGAGTTCTGTGAGCAGTCATTTGCGCACTTATTTCTGCACTAATTCCCACCAAACAATTTTCTCAAACACTCAAATATGGGTAACTCAGTATCCCATGAGCCTCGGCCCTGTCACTGGCCCCTGCGGGTTGCTACAGTCGCTCTGCGGGCTGGTGTTGCGAAACGCTATACAAAGAACGAGAATGAGTGATAAAGCTTATAGTGCCATATCAAATTATGTATTCTACAGGATTTCAGTTTTTTCTGACACTCGAAACATTGCAACACGTCTTTATTTGACATCGAATAAATATTCTTGCGCCCATTCTCTTTTCTGCGCTTGTGACTTCACGCATCTGCGCTTCTTTGCAAAATGTTTAACTCCAATTGTGCCTGAAACTATGCTCATCAAAGATACCATTTCACCACTCTTATTCACTGAATAGCGTTTGGTCTGATTAAAACTAGAAGACATTTGAAAGCTACGTGACACGAGAAGCGTGGTGGCCGAACCAGCCAATGACGACGCTCAACCGGTAACTCGGGGCGGGAATGCTTACGCAGACTGAACGAGAAAGAAAGAGGCTTACAACCGCGAACACAGCCCCCTTGATTTAGCCCGTCACTTCTGCGGGCAGTAGTTGCATATTTCCATTGTATGTCATGTCTCCTATTCAATATCATCGCCGTGGTATCTTTTCAAAGCTTTTAATTTCCTTCTCCATATCAGATCGTAGGACACCGACAATATGAATGCGAAAATTTTACACATAATCTCAACTCAACAAAAATTCTCTCGACGTTCTTCAATGGCTTCTATAATATTCTCATTCTTTTTTGCCAACTTTGATCCTCGTCTGAAGTCGCAGGATAAAAATTGGCTCACCGTTTATAGAGTATCAGTTTTGCTCACAGCTGGGCACTGCTCACACAGTTCACACAGCCAGTTCCTCACCAACCCCTTTTCTTCCCCACAAATGGCTTTATTCGCTTTTAATAGGTTCACTCTTCCTCACTTCGCCCGCTTGTGCCTTTTCTCTTCCCAAACCCTGGACTCGTTTTCTCTTCTCGCCCTTCTCCGCCACCGGCTTCACCCCATGCTCCACGCAGGCCATCTGCAGGCCAACCCCACCCCACCCCTACCCCAGCGGCTGGGCGAGAGCAGCCGGGCCCTGCCCCGCCGCCCAAACCGCGTCGCATGGACCTCGCCCGCAGCGGAGGCGCACCGATCCACTGGGCCGTCACACCCAATCCGCCCGCGCCGCCGTCCACCCCCGCCACCCCCTCCCTCGTCCACTCCCCCACTCCCCGCCCCTGCCTCCGCCTCGCCCGGCGCGTCGCCCCCGGGCTTTAATCTGCGGCGCCGATACAACGGCACGGCGCTACACAACGGACTAACGCAATTTATGGCCCCACCCCGCCACCGTCCCTCGGGCGCCCCACGCCCCGCGCCGCCTCTCCGCGCCCGCGCCGCCGCCACGCGTCGCGCCGCTTTTTACGAAATTAAAACAGTTAGTAAGCACCGCGCCCCGCCCCGCCACGCCCCGCACACTCCATGCCCGTGGTGCGGTGCGTCGCTTTGTGGGGTTCAAGGAGCCGCGTTCGCCCTGCGAGAAGATTTCACTTTGCGCGCGGGCCTGATTCGTTTGTGCCCTGGGGCCTGTTGAAGTTTTCTTCGTGTTCTTGAGATTTTATTACCCTGGGTGGGGTGAATGGGTGTCTGGGTAGTGTGTAGTGACATGTTGTGACATGTAGTGACATGTTGAAGGCTGTGTTGCCGGTGTGATTTTCTGATGGTGGTCTTATGGTTGTCTTCTCAGGTCAAGGGCGCCAGAATGGTTGGTAATGGAGGAGTTTACTACAGTAATGTGACTTTAACAGGCCATGGAATACCTATATGTCGTGATAGATATTTTTGCTGCGATGGATCGATGAGTCGTGATAGATCTCTAGGTTGTGATAGACCTACAGGGCATGAAAGGTCTGTATGTCGAAACATCGGCATGACGACCCATAGAACATTGCCCGTAGATCCTGGAGACCTTCGATGCTTCTTCTACTAGGACAGTCTAGCTGCAGATTTCTACGACTTAATTTGCTCCAAAATACTTAGCCGATTTGTAGTGCTATTTTACAAGAACATTAAACGGTTCATTCAAATGACAGTATTTTATAAAATACTTCTAAGACTGTAACTAATTTGTCAGATCGTTTTGAGTATGCAGTAGAGACTACAGATAAATGTCGAAGAAAAGTATTGATTCTTTCTGAAGTATTTGGAATACGTTTATTACGTACGGAAATGTGAATTTAATTTATAAAACGCTTGGAATGTACAGGACTTAGAATGTCGCAATAATTTTGGAATTTAGAATGTGCTGGAAGAATCTTCGGTAGATATATGAAAGATGATAGACGAGTACGATGAAGGAACAAATATTTCTAAGCTTAAATGCTTTTAAATTTGATTTTGTAATAAACTGCTAGAAGTTATACATTTATTTCTCATATGGTTTTTCAAACTTATGCGTTGTTGTGTGTTTTGTTATCTCTAATACATTGCAAATATTGCTTCAGAGTAGAGAGAATATTAAATCCCGTCAAAGCTGATATCGTATCTGTTATAACGCCTGACTGAAGTGCTGAGTCAGGGTAATAATGGTCTAGAAAATGTCAAAGACCCATTTATACGCATAATCTTCTCAAAGAACTAAATATTGGTTTAGAAGAACTAAAAACTCGTTTATAAGAACTAAGGTAGGTGAGAGAATATAACATTTTTCAAAATGTAACACGAAGAAAAATCTTAATATAGTTTAGATACTCATACATAGGTCTAAAACTATTGAAAACTGGCGTGAGGTTAACATTATTCTCATGAAACATGTATAGAAAAGTGGTTTACACTTGTTTATAAAGTACGACCGGATACTTAAATAATGCCAAAACAATCTTTGTGAAGTGTTCTGTTGGGATGTTTGTAAGTCTCCTAAACCGTCTCTTATTTTTTCGTATTATAGCAAATTTTTAATGTCCTTTGGCTGACGCAATATTAAAAATATCACATATTGTTAAAATTTTTGAATCAGCGATTTAACCATAAGTGACTCAGGATTCGTAGTCATACGGATTTTTTCCTGCCCTCAAACGAGTCAGATTTCGGAGTCTCGGACCACTTCAGTTTTCGCTCCGCAGTCGAGCAAGGTGCCAGACCACAACCACGACAATGTCATAATCGTTTCAATCTAACTCTGTGTTCCTGTGCAAAGCGTGACATGGTACTTCAGTGTTACAAGGTAATTGTTCAAACCAAGTACCTTCTCACCTTAAAAGTTGTAGGTGTAGCAGCAAGATATTCGTCAATAAAGTTAAGTTGCACTTTATCACTACCAGTTACAGAAACCCTTCTCCACTGACTGATGAGGTGATGTTAATATTGCACAAACCTCAATTGTTATATTTGAATCATGTGTGCAACTCTTCTACAGTTGAATTCTCTTCACATTAAGCAATTTTTATTTTGTAAAATGTAAATTTACTCTTATGATATATATTTTGCAGATAGCCACGTGTCGTTTATACTGAACGCTAGTTGGTTGCAGATTTATTACATGACGGTGGTCGCAGTTAATGCATTATATTGTAGATTTCTCTACAGATATGAAATAATACGCCAGACCGACCATATCGGTTGAGCAAGTTCTGGAATTGCGAAGTTAAGTGCAGTGCCTCACATACACGATGCACCGACTCGGTGCATTAGTTGCGCCCTACGTTTCGAGTGAGAAAGGTGTTGGTATTACTACATAGTACACGACTCATCCTCACGTTGCATTCCAATGTTAATTTTTGTACGAAAATATTCTTTACAATACTACGACATCATGTAAACCATCCAAATAATTTCTGTTATGCATGTGGTGAGATGTCGTTTGAAGAGTGAAAGGTGAATTATTACTCCCTTAATAAGAAAGGCATATGAATTGTATTTCAGATGTCGAATCGGAGATCAGGACAAATCGTAGGTCCCTAATATTTACTGTGCAACTTGTGTAACATTACGTAGTTATCAGCTTAATAGAAATTCGTGACATATATCATTTGCTATTCCTTTGGTATGGACAGAACCAAATGATCACTCCATGGACTTTATTTCCGCATTACCAAAATTGCTAGAATCACAAGCAAGACCAAGAAGACCACTAAATATCGCAAACTTTAGCTATTAGACCTGTACCTCAACAGCGACGACCTTCAAATCCCAGCATCACTCGACAATTGGAATTTACATTACGAAAACTCGGGCGATGAAGTTTTAAACGTAAATATCGAAAAGGACGACATTGAAAATCATACTTCACAGGATCGTCTACAGAACTTCATAGAAGCAATCAGTTGGAACTCAATGTTCTAGTTCGTGATTTCAACATGTCAAAGAACCAGGCAGAATTGTTTGCGTCCTGATTAAAGGGTTGGAATATCATACAGAAGGGAACTACAATTACTGTGTATCGTTGATGGGAACAATACCTCCCACGCCTGTGAGGTGAAAATAAGACCTCCAACTCTGAAGAAGGCAATCTATTGTACTTATGTTGATGCATTATTGAGCGAGTTGGGACATCCTAAGGAATAGGGGTTGTTTATAGATTCCCCTTAAGTCCGTTGAAACGCCGTTCTCATTGATATTGAAAATGAGACACCAGCGCTTACTCTTGCCTATGGAGCACATATGAAAGACACGCATGGTATCATGAAACTTTTGTTTTTGAAGAGACAATACCAACAGCATTCTTGTAGTGAATGCTGCGATTTGAAAGTTATTGCACTTTTGTTAGGTCTCCAACAACGATGTACTAAAGTTTGCAGTTTTCTATGCGAATGAGATAGCGGGTATCGCAAAAATTATTTTGCGAACAATAATTATGTAAAGGCGATGGATAAAAGTGAGCCAGGTTTCCTGTACTTAAAAAATAAATTCCCGAGGATCACTGAGGAAAATAAATAAAAGAGAGTATATTTGAAGGACCAAAAATAAAGAAGCTTATAAAGCATCATGACTTTTGAGGCAAGTTAGAATGGTGTTGAAAAGGCAGCATGGTCGTCGCTTCAAAAGGCCGTAATTGAATTCCTTGTGTGTGCAACAATCACGGTGAAAAATTCCACAACGACATTGCATCAAATGTAAAAACGTTATCAGGGAGAATGGAATTGAAATATGTTTGCAGACTATTGCTAGGCACTGAAAAGGGATGTTCCTTAAGCAAAATACAGCAAACAATCGTTTCAAGCCACATTTGTAGATTTTGTAAGTGTAATTTGAAAATTTAAAACAATCCAAGGCAAGTGCTTCTGTGTTCATATTACCATTACAAATTATTACAAATGTAAGTGATTTGTATTATTATTATTATTATTATTATTATTATTATTATTATTATTATTATTGTAGAATGATGGTTCTTTTTACTGGTATCAAAATCCAACCTTTTCGGAAAGAATTCTAAATTATCTGTCCAAGCATTCGAAAGCTCAGAAAATAGCTATGGTTTACAATTTTAGGGATTCCGCACTTAATTTGGCTAATCCTGAATTTCATAACAAAAATCTAATGATAGTCAAAAATATCCTTTATAACAATCTCAATCCATCATCATTTATGGATAAATACATTTAAAAGAGATTGATGCATAATTACAAATCAAAAACCACCAAAAATAATTCATGTCCCTTTCCATTTTATGAACCAGTTAACTATAAAATTAAAACATACTTCAAGAAATACAATTTAGACATTGTATTTTATAATTTAAATAAAACCAACCGGTTGTTTGATAAACAGAAGGATAAAACAAAAATAGGAGATAAATCTAATGTGGTATACTCTATTCTTTGTGATGACTGTCAACAGGTATACATTGGAGAAACCAAACAATATCTTAACAAAAGAGTTTACCAACACAAATACGACATTAATAAAGATTCAGCATTGTACACATCATTAACAAAACATAGAACGGAACTCAACAGGCAGCATGGCACTCTATTGGTTTCGATAAAGTCAAAATTTTACATCACGAAAAGCTAACTTTTGAAAGACAAATTGCAGAAATGGTGCATATTATGTTAAATGATACTATGACCACAAAAAATGACATATTGAAACTTCATCAAATTTATAAATCATTAATAATAAACAGACATCCATAATTACTTTTTGCCGTTTTTCGCTCCTAATTTTTGCACATCCATTCCTTGATATATCTCATTTGAGCTGCTTACATATGAATGTTTTGCCACCTAATTGGACGTCGCCTTCGGCATATTATAAAAAGGCTTTACATGAGAATGTTGTTAAACATTAATATATCTTCAATATGTATATTTAATTTATTCCTTTGTTTTTTACTACATAAAAATGTAATGTTTATTGTCAACCGCTTGTCAAATGCTTTTGAAAAGGCACATGCCAAATGCGCGAAACGTTAAGCACCAATAAATTTATATGAATTATACGTCTTAATTCCTGGTATCATCGTGGATTGATCCTATTTGGTCCAATAAATTTAAAAAGAACCATCTTTCTACAATATTAAAACGGGATCAACAGGAATATATTCAACTATTCTATTATTATTATTATTATTATTATTATTATTATTATTATTATTATTAATAATAATAATAATAATAATAATAATAATAATAATAATAATAATAATAATAATAAAAATAATAAAAATGTTAAACAGTTTTCATTTACGAAAGTCAATCAAACGCATATTTCTTTTTACTCTATTATTTTCTTATTACATTCTATATGCAAAGTTTCGAGGCAGATTATTCTGCCCCATCATCAGGCATATAAATGTTATTTTTTAACTCTTTGCAATAATTTAACATGCAAACCGATGAAAAACTTTTCAATGTATTATTAAGTATATACAGTGATTCATTTTATAATAATAATAATAATAATAATAATAATAATAATAATAATAATAATAATAATAATAATAACCCAATTAAACATTTTTTCTGTATTCATTGTGACACGCTTTGGTCTAACAGTGTTTTACTCCGCTTACAAAAACAATACGATTATGTACTCTCTTCTTAGAACGAGGCGTAAATCAATCGCTCTGGAACGTGATAGGCTTTCCCATTCCCCAGCGGCTGCCGTAATATGCCTCTCAGCACGTGAATGTCGGGAAACTTGTACGATATGGCTTGGGGCCTTCTGCTGCTGGCGCTTTCTTGCCACGGCGTATTATGCGCCCGGGCGCTGTCACTTGCGGCCGAAGGCACGCGCGCGCGCCTCGCGGCGACTTCATGCACCACCGCCGCCTAAGCTGCCCTCCGTGTGAAGCGTTTTATCCGCTCGGGCTCCGTCGCGAAATTGCGGAAAGTTGCTGCACTCGCTGCCTCTGTCGGTACAGTCTGTGCTGTTGCTACTGTTTGTTGTAGTTTGTCACTTATTATGATGCCGCGTCATGTCGTCGAGCAGCTTTTACAACCTCCTTTCCCGTGATTCTTTTCAATCTTCTTTAACTATTGTTCTTTCCCCATTTAGTTTCCAATTTATTTTTCTGGTTTCTTCCATTCTTCTTTTATATTCTCTCATCTCATCGTTCTTTTTACATTCCTTCAATTTCACCTTCCTTCTTCTTTCAATCTGATGCTTTAGCTATTACCTAGCCAAACGCCTTTTAATCGCTATCCCAAAGAGTTTTGATTCTCCCTCCCTCTTTTAAATATGTTTATCAACCACATAGTCTCTGTTCTCATTGTACGTCGTACGTATAATTCGTCCCAATCCATTGTTTCGCAGTTGTTTCACACTCTAACAAACTTTCACTTGTTTGTTAATGTGATGTTGTTAGGTGAATTCCTTTCACTTGTTTCCTTCTCAGTTCACTATTACGAAGCAAACACTATCTATCATACTCTTCTTCCATTGTCCCACAAACCCTCTAGTTTGACATAATTTCCATAACACACATCACTTATAATTTCAATGTCAGACTTTGTCGGATGAATATTCAGTTAGTTTCTAGTTGTAAACTTTAAGTTACGATTTTCTTTAAATAATAGTTTGTGTCTTTAAAACATTTATGTTTCCCGCTGACAGCGCTCTCATACGTTCCTTCTACCCCCATATTCTTTTGCATAGCATCGCCCTTGCTAACTCAGCGGGAGCTTCAGCCAAGCCTTTGCCTCCTCCCCTGCTCCCGTCTTCCCCCTATTACCGCCCCCACCGCGTCGCCAACTTTGTCCTCTGCATACTTTCGCCCGCGTTTATCTCGTGCGCTATTTACCCCGAGTAATCCGCGCGTGCTACACGCCTCCGCACGCTCTGCACCCGCTCCCAGGCTCTCCCACCCCTCTGCTTTCTACGTTCTCAGCTTCCCACTCCGCTGTCAACGACACACCCCTCGCCGTGCATCCACCATTGCCACCGCCTCCGAGGTTCTACGTGCGAGACACGAGGGGGAGGCAGTAATTTGCGACACCAGCTAGATAGCTAGGTCCAATTTAGTTGCTGTATGGTGGAGAATTTTAGCATCCGGTTGCTCTGATCGGATGTTTTCCGTAGTTTTTCCGATTAACACCAAGCGAATGCCGGAGCAGTACCCTAACAAACGGGATAGGGACCGCACGCGATATTTCCTTCCTCTTCCTTGCTCTATTATCATCCCTTACTTCAACACACACTAACACGCACTACACTACCATGTACGCAGCGAGACCGGTCGGGAGCTTAAAGTTTGTCCCGACTGGGGTGGTGCCTCGTTGGTGGGAGCTACCTGGTTGAGGAAAACCCTTCTAGGCGACGGTAGATTGGCGCCGGATCTCACATTAATCGAGGAAAATTCCCATCTTTCGAGAAAAAAATGCACTGCTCTTACGGGACTAATGACCTTAGCAATTGACGCGGCCGGAATCTCTAATCAATCAATCAATCCACCTCCTCCGAATTCTGTGGTTACGCCCTTCCCTTCATCTCTCTCATTGACACTTGTACCCCTCCCTACCTTCACCCCACCCATGCCATCCGAAATATATGCGCATGCCTCCACCTCTGCCAACGCCTTCGTTTAATCCCTACCTCCGCACCCGTTTTTCCTTCTCCTGCCTGTGCGCCTCCCCCACTCTCACCTTTGCTTGCATGTCTTACTTCGCCCGTCCTGCGTCCCCGCCTCTGCCGTCGCAACCGCAGCCGCCTCCCCGTCGCGCGCCATTGGCCGTCGCTCCCTCCGACTCTGCCGTCGCCGCCGCCGTACATTCTTTGGAATTCCAGCCGCGTTTCCCCGCGGAGTTACAGCGGTTTTACTTCAGCCGGCCCGCAGTGCCAGGCGTTCGCTTGGGGGAGCGGGGCGGGGGAGCTTGTGTGAATCGTGTATTCCCGCGCACGCTCACAGCCAAGGGCCGTGGGTAGACACAGTGGAAAGGGATCGTAGTTGCGTGGAGAGAGGATAAAGGAGCAAGGGAAAGAAGGTGATGCTAATTATTGAAGACGAGGTAGGTGAAACAGAAGAGAGAAGAACAGCAATGTAAGGAAGTAGTCTAACCATACGAAAATTCTTTACAGAAGAAACGATACGTACAAGTAGACAAACCAGCTTTAGGGGTGAGTGGCGAAGCAACTGTATACTTCTCGTAGATTGATTATTTCGAGTTTTTGGACGCGTCAACTGTATTGGTCATTAGACCTGTATGTGTAGTGCATGATTTTTTACCGGAGTTCGTGAAAATTTCCCCCAATGAATGTTAAAATCCTACGCCAACCTACACAATACGACATAGCTGTCTAGCTAGTCTATCCGTCGAGACTCGGAGTCTGTGACCTCCCGGTCAGAGCCACAGCAGCGGCATCACTTGATATGTACCTAAGCCGGTATTCACTACTTCTCGTATGTAAAAAATTACATCACTCCCACTTTCAACCAAAACGTGAGGCAGGCAGGTCGACTCTACCCGCGGGGGAGTAACAAACGTGAAGCCGCCTACCCGCCCACTCGTCCACTCGCCCACTCGCCAACCCACCCACGCCCCCGCGTGCGCGCGTGTTGGTGTGTGCTTTGCATAATCGCGTATTGTTCCCCGCGTACTGTGCCGGGCGGTGCATTAATGCAGGGGCCTGGCAAACATGTTTGTAGCTGTTTCAACTGGGGCAGAGAGAGCGGCTTGATTTACAAAACTAAATATAACGCCGTCCGTATGTCAGGGGCTCGCTCGCAGCTGGGCGGGCGCGACATTCATAAGTCCATCGTGCAAATGGGCAACAAGCCGCAGCAGCCAATGAGAGCTGGTCAAACACTCGCGTCCGGTAATATATCGGTGCATTCATCATAGTTTCTCAGTGGAGAGGAAATAACGGAATGTTTCTGAAGAGGTAACGGTTCTGAAGAGGAAATCGGTGAGAAATTGATAAAATGGAAAACGTGAAAACGTCGAATTTTAAACAGTTCGAAATCTTTGATTTACGACTCTGAATGTCATGCCGTGCGTATGAGAGTGCTGGCCCGCTGAAAGGTGAGCAGATGCTGGATAAGTGCTACCTTCCCTTGAAATTTGACAGTTGTGAAGGTTACTACGCCAATCCTATGGAACTCAGGACGACTATGCACAACTGACGTTCATTGTCAATATACACACATGGTTTAAGTTCTGAGCCTTGATGAAGGCCACAACTCAATTGGCCGAAACATTGACAATTTTTCAATGATTTCAGGTTGTTTTTAAAATGTAAATATTTTCACTGGGTTAAGTTTAATTGTGTAATAGTCTGCTCAATGTGGTCAAATTATAATGTAATTTAAAACTTGAACGTATAATAAATAATAACTGAACTTAGAAACCCAGTCACGGTGACCAAAGAGGCAAGAAATTTCAAACTTTTTAGACCACATTCGATAGATCAAGACGTTTCTCTACCCTTGAATGTAAGTCTACATTTCTTAGCAATAGCTAAATCAAATAGTAAACACTTTTTTAATTACTTTGACATGAAATAGCCATTCAGTTTCGTTTTGGAATTTTTACACTTGACAAATGACACACATTTACACTTAAGAATGCTGCCAATACCTTCTTGACAGATTACAAAGACATTGCTAGAATGTTTACAGATTGGAAACAGAAAGAGACGAAGTTAATATCCTCACTAATTAAGGAATTTCGTTCATTTCTCTCCTGCTTGCGAAACTCTAGAGCCCAGAGAACGCAGTGTGAGAAATACAAAGTACTCAAAACATTCACGTATGAATTCAGTCAACCACCATTTATATATGTGAATTTGGAAACCGGACTTGTGAAATCGATGATAGGGAATATTCGATGAACACCCATTGGCTGCAGAACAGCGGCAGTTGCGATTTACATATTGTAGATGCGCATTTCACACGGCGTTCGCGCTCTAGAATCGAACCAAATGGATGGCGTGCCGTGACGGAGCCGTATTAGATAGTGAGCAATGGATGCGGAGTGCAAACATGTAATTCGGTCGATTTTTGAGGTTATCCGCGAATTGATAACCATCGCATGAAGTGAGCGCGTGTATCTTATCGCATTTGCGCTGTATCGGAATATCTCCCTGAATTGCTCGTTATCATTACTCTGCGTGGACTCTCCACGATATTAACAGTTCAGGAGGCAGATTTCTCTCCACGCGGAGGGTCGTTCATGCGTTCCAGTTGATTAAAATGGGATTAACAAATGGCACTTTAAACTTGTCTTTCGCTCGAGATTTATTTAAATATGATCTTTATTCTATTATTAAATCATATTATGAGTTGTGTGATTTTAAACGACTTTTATTAAGTTATTCGTTAATATTTCAGTAGAGGCAATTACAAAATAAGCAATAATTCCTTCCGTTAATATTTAATTTTTCAAAGGGAATAAGAAAAATCAAAACAGTCGTATTTGTACGTCCAAGAAAATTAAAGAAACTAACAAAAGTGGCTGTCTTGTTAACTAATTTCAATGAATTAATTTTCAAGATTATTTCATAGAAATTATCCTGTTTCCGAGTTTTCACGTATTTTTACTGTTTCCCATTCACTATTTCTCATCTTTTATCAAACTGGTTTTTCCATTTCCTTTCCTATCAATCTTTCTGTTGATTTTATTGCCGCATAGCCTCTCTCTACCTTTTAGTATGCCTTGCTTTTTCTCTAAATTTCCCTCTAGAAAATTTACCGCAGTTTAAGCAAATAGACTTCGCGAAGTATACCGCAGTGTTGTCATATTGTGAAGTATCTGTAGAATTAAAATACCCGAGGATACTATAAGATTAAATTTAAAATATATATTCGTAACATGGGTCTTATATGGTACATTAATGGAGAATAAATCACCTTTTCAGTAAATTTTCAAGTAAATATTTTAGTAATATATTCTAAGTAATTTGTGCACAAAGAAAGTGTGGTTGAATAGAAAAGAGACAAAAAATACATCAACGAATTAATTGGCAAGTGGCACTGGCCATGACAAAAAGGTAGAAATCCCTTGCATACAGTTAAAGTTTTAATATTTAAAAAATTGAATAGGTACCTGATTAAAAAGATTTCCTAATTCCTTTGCTGGCTCTGTCAATAACTGGGAATGAAAGACTGGGGACGAAGTATTCTGTTAATTATCACCTGCAATTTGCGAGTCGCAACCTTCTGCAGCTGCCAAGCCCCAATGACCCTCCTTGAGGGAGGTGCCCTGCCCGAATCCTGGGCGCCGCCCAGAAGGCGTAATGAGGCTTCCTGTCTTATCCTCCGCCAGCGACAGAAGAGAATGGAATTCTTTACCCAGAGGCCCTCGCTCCCCCCGCCGATCGCGCGGGTAGGGGGCGTAGGGATGAACCGCGATTCTCGAGGCCCCAGAGCGAGTAATTACATCCGAGCGACCGACTTTGTGCCGAAAATTACCCTCATTACTCGCCTTTCAGACACGGCCGCGTGGCTGGGCAAACACGACTCGCGAACGCTCCCACTCAGTCGTCTTCGCCGCCCTCGCCGCCCTCGCCGCCCTCGCCGCCCTCGCCGCCCTCGCCGCCCTCGCCGCCCTCGCCGCCCTCGCCGCCCTCGCCGCCCTCGCCGCCCCGCCCTCGCCGCCCTCGCCGCCCTCGCCGCCCTCGCCGCCCTCGCCGCCCTCGCCGCCCTCGCCGCCCTCGCCGCGCTCGCCGCCCTCGCCGCCCTCGCCGCCCTCGCCGCCCTCGCCGCCCTCGCCGCCCTCGCCGCCCTCGCCGCCCTCGCCGCCCTCGCCGCCGCCGCGCTCGCCGCCCTCGCCGCCCTCGCCGCCCTCGCCGCCCTCGCCGCCCTCGCCGCCCTCGCCGCCCTCGCCGCCCTCGCCGCCCTCGCCGCCCTCGCCGCCCTCGCCGCCCTCGCCGCCCTCGCCGCCCTCGCCGCCCTCGCCGCCCTCGCCGCCCTCGCCGCCCTCGCCGCCCTCGCCGCCCTCGCCGCCCTCGCCGCCCTCGCCGCCCTCGCCGCCCTCGCCGCCCTCGCCGCCCTCGCCGCCCTCGCCGCCCTCGCCGCCCTCGCCGCCCTCGCCGCCCTCACGCCGCCCTCGCCGCCCTCGCCGCCCTCGCCGCCCTCGCCGCCCTCGCCGCCCTCGCCGCCCTCGCCGCCCTCGCCGCCCTCGCCGCCCTCGCCGCCCTCGCCGCCCTCGCCGCCCTCGCCGCCCTCGCCGCCCTCGCCGCCCTCGCCGCCCTCGCCGCCCTCCCCGCCCTCCCGCCCTCGCCGCCCTCGCCGCCCTCGCCGCCCTCGCCGCCCTCCCCGCCCCTCGCCGCCCTCGCCGCCCTCGCCGCCCTCGCCGCCCTCGCCGCCCTCCTTGCCCTCTTATTCCAATCCATCTTCACAAAACTATTGGAACTTTAGTATCTACTTACTATGGCCACTACCTCTACTATCTCCACCGCCAATACTGAGTCCTCTACCTTTCGTCCCCGACGTTTTGATGTATTGTTTCCGCAACTTGGTACGCGTATTTTTCCACACGTTTTCATCTTGCGTTTTGCCACAGCGCGGCCTGCCATACCCCGTTGACCCCTGCCTGCACCAAACTTGCTCTATCAGCGCATCTTCAAATATTCTCCCATACACAACACCCTCCACCCCGGAATTCCGCGTCAAAGCTGTCCAGCATCTTTGTATATCTTCTTCTATGATTCCTTTTCATTTCACTTTCAGCATCCACCCCACCACACCTTCCTGGCTTCCCCGGACACCACCTCTCCGCACCTACACCCTATTGTTTCCATGCTCAACAAACCATTTCCTTTTCTCAAGTCCACTTAATACCCCACGGATCTCTATCTCATCTCTGAAGCCGCTTCTATGATAAAACCGATATCGATCATCGGATCACCTTCACATCCCGCTTTTTCCCTTCTTGGCATTATTTTCCTTCTCACTCGCCCTCTCTCTCTCTCTCTCTCAATCTCTCTCGTTCTCTCCCGTTCTCTCTCACTCCTGTTCTCGCTCGCGCTCTCTCGCTCTCTCCCGCCCTCTCTTCCCCTCTCTTCCCCTCTCTCTCCCTCTCCCACTCTCTCTCCCCCTCTCTCTCGTTCTCCCTCTCTCGTTCTCCCTCTCTCGTTTTCCCTCTCTCGTTCTCTATCGCTCTCTCTCGCCCTCTCTCACTCTATCTCACTCTCTCTCTCTCGCTCACTCTCGTTCTCTCGCTCTCTCTCCCTCTTGCTCATTCTCTCGCTCTCTCTCCCTCTCGCTTTCATTCTCCTTCTCATTCTATCTCCCTCTCGCTGTCTCCCACTCTCTCCACTCTCTCTCACTCTCCACTCCCATTTAATTATTGATTAACATTCTCCTCTCCGCCACCGAATGAATGAAACTTGCGGAATAACGGCCGAGGTTGTTGACTGCAGCGTTAGTATTTGAAGGGCGAAGAAGCAAAAGCTGCTCGTATTCGGGTCACAGAAGCGGATGGCTCTCAAGGTTTTGTGAGAACGCTCCAATTAATTTTACTCATCTTTCACCTGCCCGTCATAAATGATATTAAATAGGTCAATAATATCAGAAAGGACATCTGAATAGAGAAAGTTATGAAGTGTACGCGAAAAGTTCATTTATTTCAAGAGCTCTTTTGTAGCAATTGGACTGTTAACTTCATTGAAGCCTTTTTATAGCAATTGATTTTTTGTTTCAATTTTTTCGTGAACCTCTTAAAAGAATTGATTTGTTGATTAATTCGTATGAGTTGAGTTAGTAGCTATAATTATCTTATTTTGACCTATTTATTTTATTTTTATGTCATTAATTCCCTATTATATTTCAGAAATTTACATCGCAAAAGATAAAATTAAAACAAGTCGATATTAATCGGTTGACGTTGAGATTGTTAGGTTGATATAAATTGAGTCGGCGCAAATGTTTAGAAAAAATATTAAGTTTATTGCATTCTATATCGAAAAAAACTATGTCTTGTATTAGAGATATTTTTTACTCATATCCATATTCATTTCTCATGTACTACTCTTATACTCATATACTCATTTGCAATCCCACACACACACACACACATGTATAAAATTAGCAGTCTTCCATTTTTATTGCAATTTCCTTGCATTCAAGCTACATCAAAAAGCATTTATCACAATCGTCTAGAGTGACTTCAGTTCCAGTATTCTCTAAAATATAAAATCATTTTCATGGTTATAATGTTTCTTTATTTATATTTCAGAAAGCACTTAGAATCATGATTCTTTGAGATTAATTTTACTGTTACTTCAAGATTTGCATTATAGTGGAGCTACAATTGGCAATTGTATATGTTGGCTAGCAGACTGCATCACCTGTTATCAGTGATAAGTCGTAATAGGACGTTTGTTTAGTGAAAAGTGTTTCATGACAGCACACCAAGCTGTACGCGGCCATTCATGGAAATCAAAAATTTTCATCACGTAATTTACAAATGTTCGCAATTTTTTTCTCTCGCATATTCAAAAATACATACCTTTTATAACTGGTTTATATAAGTTATGAAATAAATGAGCTAGACTTCCCCATATTTCCCTACAACTTCTTAAAAAACACAGAATTTCCTGTTACTGAGTTCTAAATATTATCATAATATTGCATCAATTTTTACGATATTTAAAACAAAAACACAAAATACAAATTGTAAATTTTTCAATGTAGCTATTTTAATAAGAACTATGTAAATACTACACTTACTGCGCTCTCCCGAGCTATTGTGCTGTTCAACACGAGGAAATTCTACGCTTATTGCACAGTAATATTTGCAAATCATTCTAAGTGGTTTCGTTGCATGTACACCTCCCATGTTGTTATGCAAATAACGTGTGCAAATATCCGAATCCCCGTGGTATTCTGACGTGCCACAACGTGGAGTGCGTGTGCCCGCACCGCCGTGAAGAGAACTGTCGAAATCTCTATGGAAAAGGCACCGTCTAGGGACGACACGTTCCAGAGGAAATTACCGACAAGCTTTTTGAAAGTTATTTGTTGGATGTAACGGTTCTATTGGAAACATTGACTCTGGCAAACCCTGAAATTCCGTCTTCATTTTGAAATGCGAAACTCCCCATTAGGAAACTGATACTTGTTGAGTTGTAAAACCTAGTGTATTGGAAAGAAAGTTAATAATAGATAACCATCAAATATAAAGCTATAATATGTTTACGTACAATTCTTGTTTAATAATATTAATTAAAATATTTTCAATATATATATAGTGTAGTACAATTCCTATTTGTCAATATTTTTCTTTCTTGCCACGAAACGTTTAATAGATTTTATTTGCAATTGTACTCCCAAAATCACAGTTCTTTGTAGCGTCGTCTAAAAAATAACAAGGTACTCTTGTTTACTCTTCGTTCCTAATACGATACAAAACTTCCTTCCTGCCTGTCTGTACATGGCGTGACAGCCCGCGTACGGGCCATGGTCTACCAGCAGTGTCCCGGCCTCGTGGCCACGTGCTGTTAGCACGAAAACATCCCCATTCTGTATTCTGGTCTTCTCAACATCACACAGCGACATTTACTGCAAGGAAAACACAAATTATAATCTTGCCCGACCGGGAATCAAACTCGGGGTCACGTCCCGGAAAGCGAGCAGACTGACCAATGAGCTAAACCGCGAGGGCCAAACTTTCTATTATGGGCATTCAAATATAGCTACCACGTAATAGTACATGTAAGAAATAGTAAAACGGGGACAGGGAAATGAATCCGATATAAGGATTAAAAGCTCTGTTTCCATCAAATGTTTGTGGAATCACCGCTCTATCTCACTGCATAGCTCTATACGTCACGTTTACAACTGAAAATCGTTCATGATCAATTACTATTAAGTGCTGAGGTGGGCCTACGAGCAATCTCGTATTTACAGAAAGAAACTGATCGAAACGAGCCTACGGGCTTCGTCGATATGGAGAGTTATGTCATATCGCTCTAGAAACAGACGCTATACTGTATGCTCTTACTATTTCTCCATGATGCTATTAGATAAACGAGAATGACAGTGACAACAAAAAATTAAGGTAGTGGATTAACTAATTTTTTTGCCGCCGGGCGTGTCAACTGCTAAGGTCTTTAGATCCTTAGGAGTACTGTGTGTTACAACCCTGAATTTGACAGTGTTCTTCTCCACCTGAAGTGCAATGAAGGTAGTAGAATAAAGTTCGAAATGAATTCGGTGTAATTGAGAGAAAATATATTTGAAAAATATAAATTATCTGACTATTCTATTCTAATTGTGCCAAATATTCACGTTTTAATATTTTTTCCATCTCCAGTCAGAAAATATTTTTTTCGATTGCAACGTTCTCAAATATATCTCTCCATTGAAAAATTCAGTGGCAGGTACTTTTCTTGTAAAGTAGGGAAAAATACAAAACACATGTTTTTTAAGATGATGTTTCATGCATGGGAAATTTATGTCAAAACATCTCTCTTTTTTATAAACAGCAAATTTTCTGCATCATGAATTTCTCAAACGTTCAGAAAACATTGAGATGTAATTTAAATTATCGTTCGAACAAATTTTATCTATCCACGCCTAATTACTTCATTTTTAAAACGAAAGCAAATGTAGTTTTTAGACAATAATCACAATTCAATGTGTTTAACCTTAAAATTAATGAAAAATATTCAAATAGGTAGTCATGTTTTGTTCTTAGTAAACAATAATTTGTTCGCATGTGTCATTGATGACCTAGGGATGTTAACGATGGGATGTATTGGTTTCATATAATTACAGATATAACCCGTAGGACTATGTTTATTAGCAGTAAATTTGATTTTAGTAATTAAAACATGACCAATATTAAGTTTTTGAAATTAAGTAACATCCAACACAATTCACAATTGTTCATAATTACAGAACATTTTTAATGTCTGATTTGTTTTTTAAAGTAGATATTTATCGTTAACTCTGCTTATTTCTTTTTACTTTCACGCCTTTTTTCCTTTTCTACGGCACGAATTATTAACGGATATATTCAAATATCGGTAGCTCAGAATATTCGTTTGGACCTCCATTACATTTTGCAATATTGTTAATTTGGTATATAGAAAAATGTTGCTAACTTTCACTGTTTCTATTAGCCAAAATATTGGTCAGTGCAACTTTCAACGTTTTTTTGGAAGTAATTGTTAGAAAGAGTTGAGATGATCCGTGTCCTCCTAGACAAAACAGTAGCTTGGCTACTATGCACACAGTTCCTTGAGATCTCTTTTCGCTAGTTGTGATGGGAGAAGAGTCGGAAGTGTGTGTTGCTATATATTATTCTCTCTCTCTCTCTCTCCCCTCTCTCTCTCTGTATATATATATATATATATATATATATATATATATATATATATATATATACTACTATTCGGGACTATATACACACACTACTATTCGGGAGCGAATTGTTAGTAATTTTATTTACCAATCAACATAGTATAATATACGGGTATGGAAAATATTCTCAAGCTCAAGAAAACGTCTGCAGATTATATATCTTCCCCAAAAATCGCTTTCTGTTTTTACTACCCTTTCAAAAAAATAAATCATATCAAACAAATCAAATGAAATATCGCTGAACGCAGACCATGTGTGTGAAATGGCAGAATAACAGGAAGGAGTAGCACAGGACATACGAAGACGTAGTGTGGTTTTCCTGACTTGGTGTTCCGCGGAAACTGAATCAGCCCACACATCCCGTCTCCGCGTGCTGCATGCGCATCCAGCGTTGTTTGCTGGCGCGAGGCCCAGCCATGCGAATAATGACGACTGATCCCGCCGATAGCCAAACACTGGGTTGTTGTGGCGGGGCCTGCGGCCGCTGGATTTAAGAGGCGTGTTTACCTGCGCGGATATGTTTGCCGGGGGCCAACGTTATAATGAAGCTGCTTATGATCGCGTTCGGACAGCTGTTTGCTCTCCTTCGCGTAGTCCGTTTGCTGCGAGAAGGAGGAGGTGGGAAAGGAGAAAGGAAAGGAAAGGAAGAGGAGGAGAAACTCCTGCGCTTTCGCTGTTAAGCGACCGTTCTTGTTATATTTACAGTAGTGGGTATTTACAGGGTGGGTTCATCAGTAGGTGATGGATTTTAATGAAATGTCATTTCTTTTTCTTTTCACTGTAGAACAATGCCGTTTAGTATAAAAATTCATTTTATTTTATGACATAAGCCAAAGCCCCATTTCTAAATGTTATTATTTTGCATTTTTTGACCATTTCGACTATTAAGTCATTTTTTACCCTTTTCCGTCCTTTTTAATGCACTTTTTGCTGATTTCATGGATTTTAATGTCATTTTTAATGGTACTTGCTTCAAAAAATATTTACGAGATCCAACATATGTTTTTCACAGAATTACATTGTAGCCTATTCAAATTGTTCGCTTATAAATTGCTTTGCCAGCCGTTGTATGTAATTCTTGTGACGTATATCAGCGCCAATGCCGGTTCGGCTGATTTTGGGGTAACTTAAGACAGAGATTTCATGGTAAAGAACAGTCCAAACCAAAAGTTTGCAAGCTGAATTCACTCGAACGAATGGAAGAAGCCTCGATTACATCACTAACGTGTCCAACAGCTTGAGTTGTTCGTCCAAACTGGTTTTGATAAGATTTTTTACGTCATTTTCCTTTGGTTTTAGGGCATTTTTAAAGAATTTTACTGATCATATTTGGCGATGTTTTAGGTCATCAAAATCCACCCCTTATTCATCAGTGTGTTTCTCTTTAACTTTCTCGTCTCTGATGCGCTGTATACAAAAGTATGGTAATGCTGCGGGAAAAACACCGATTTTTCAACGGAAAAAACTCGTATCATGAGGCCTTGAAACAGTACAAGTGGTTAAATCTGTTTTAATATACAGTAAATTACACCCTCTAACACGTTTAATCAGAATGTATGTTTTATTTTTCCTTGATGCTGAAAAATTGGTTTACGGCAAAACGTCCATATGTTCGTCTATGTGAGAACAACGCTAGAGGCTAAACCTTAAGAAGGATATTCACCAAAACTGGCATTCCAAGACCGATGTTTGATATTGTGGTCCCTTGAATTTGAAATGGAAATTTTGTTTATTGGTGATAATTTACATGAGCCTCAATAACATTTTCTAAATTTTCGTACAGTCCCATTTATTTATCAAACATTGTAACAGCGTAAAGAACGTTTAAAGATGTTATAGGTTCTTTTTTGTTGAAATATTTATTTTTTTAAATTGCAGGAGATAAACATTGTTTGATTCAACAAGAATTTTCGGTGTCTACCTACAACTACAGTATTGAAGAAAATGAATTTTTCTTAACGAAATCTGCTCTTTAAATTCGGTTCTTTAAATAAGGTCGGGTACAATGGAGAAAAATCTGAGTAGTTTTGCGTAATTTTGTACGGAAAATTTTAAAAACGAAATTTCCTCAAAAACAGCTCAATCGTGTATCTTTAGTTTTTATTTTGGAATAGTGTTAAGTTGCTTTTAAAATTTTTGCTCGTCTCATTTTTGGTAAACTCTTCTTTACTCATTTCTCTATTTATAAATGTGTAGTCTATGTTCACATTAGTGAATACATAGTTTTTACTGGTACTTTGTTGATTTATCTCTTTTCAAAACCATTTAATCTACTTCCCACTATATATTTAGCTTTTATCTTTTCGCTCCAACAAAACTTTATTTATTATCTTGAATCTTATCACATTATAATGCTTGCGTGCGTGAGCCAGCACTCCTCTGATCTCTTTTGGCGTAGAAAAAAAAACAGGATTGGTTGTACATCAAAAATAATTGTTCACTGCACGACTCCTACCTATATTCATCATAGTCCATGACCTTGGGATAGGCTATCAGTGTCTGCCATATCATTTGTCTGATATTTCTTTACATTTCTCTTTCTCGTCTCCTCTCTTCTGCACTTACGCATATTACAACTTCTTCCGTGTCTCACCCTTGCGTATCTGATGTAGATGATATGACATAATTAAGGAGACATGAATTTTTATATCGTTCTCAAAAACTTGACATTTTCCAAATACTTACATCCAGCATTATAATTTTTAAACTACTTCACCTTCTCTTAGTTGTTTTTTTTTTTTTTTTTTTTTTTTGGACTCTCTACTTCAGTGCGATTTTCTACTGTTTCCTTCGAGACATTTCCAATTAGCCCCTAAGCTTCTGTCACTTTTCACCAGGCATTGTAAACATGGCTTTTCTTTGGATTCCCACCACTTGGCGGCGTTTATTACGAGCTCCCGTTCCACCAGCTCGTTCCCCGCGTCCTGTGTTCCTGCGCCCCCCGCCGCCAGGATCCCGCGCTGGCCGTCCATCCGCGGGGCAGGGCGCCGCGCCGGGTCGATGCCCGCCGATTGCAGCCGCGCCCGCGTGCAGTTTGCCGTGCCCCAGGCTGTTTGCAGAGGGCCACCTGGCGATTGGACCGGGCCGGGGCTGGGGCGGGGGCGGGGGCGGGGTCGCGCAGTTCAAATTCGCATCTCCCAGGCGCGGGGTCTCCGCCAGGTGCGCTCCGCCCCACGGCATAGCTTTCCGCCCTTGAGCAGTGTGCTCATCACGCGGACGCACACAGCGCAGGGAAAGTAATGTGGCTTGGAAGCCAATTGGACGGATCGGGTGGCTTGTAGTACAACAGGAGAGGAAATGTTGCCTTAGATTATCATTGATTAGCACGCATTGTCCCGGAGTAGTAATGCAGCAAACATCCTCCTAAAGTAATTAACTTCTCTTATTCCGCAATGGAAATACAGTGTGATTTCTGAAGAAGTAAAAGTATTATTATTTCCTAACAACTTTTGTTTCCATAAGAAATTATAAATGCAAATAAGATTACTTAAAGAATAAAAATATCCTAACGATATTACAGTTTCTGTTCTGTTTGAGTTCCTTCATCCATGAACTTATAATTTCTTTTCTTTTTTCAGGTAAGTCTCTCCACCATTGGCGTAGACTTATAAAGCTTCTTGGGTGAGTACTATATTATTTAAAAATTGGAACAATAATAATGACGTGGAATAATTATGTATAAATGAGCTTCAAAGTAAGTCAATCGTATTATCACAATCTTATTATTACTTTTTTTGAAGTAGAAATTCTTTTCTTTATTTCGTAGAAAAAAAGACATGAAAATCATTATCACATACATAACAAAAACAAGCAAAAGATTTGTATTATATATTATACATATGTAGTGTGTCTGTCCTTTCATTTACACATTCTAAGAGAATTCTCTAAATAATTTTCTTTTATTTTTTCTAAGCATCTTAAATATATTTTGAGAAGTTTTAATCACCTAGGTGTCTCAAAAGATATGATTAATAGTTTATTCAATTCCTCTTTATACGAATAATCAAATGCCTCTATTTTAGACGAATTCTTTTAGAATATTTTCGAAAAACTCTAGAAAAAATTGTGTTTTAGGTGAATTTCAAGTGACTTGCTGAGGTGAAACGCTGTAACTGTAATAGACTTCCGGCAAACATGAATCGTTAAGACTTGATTCGACCAATCTGTGAAAATGTATATTATAACTTTCCAATGCGCACAGAAATTCAAAGATGACAATGAGGCCATGTGTGAGATGCCTACGATTTCATTATATTCGGGAAAAATTGAAAAAAAAAAAAACAATTAAGCGGTTTTGATTTTGACTGAAAACTGCAAATATTAGAATTTGCTTGTCTATTCTCTCACAGCGCGTACAAACTGAGGTGTCATACTTAGAGCATACTATTAAACAAAATACAAGTATTGATATTTTTTGAATATTTTATTGATCTTGAGAAATGTGCGGGCTAGGTTTTGGAAAACTGTTTTGCTGGACTTTGTTTAAAAGTCGTGTCCAATTTCAGAGACAATACACAGCTCAATATGCTACTACAAACCTTTTTGTAATATATCTCTTCATTCACCTAGCTGAATATAGGCCTTTCTGCCTAGGACAACCAGTATCTAGTCCCGCAATACTACTGGCACGGCCTGACACGAGTCGCGACCAGCTCCCTTCCCCGCCTGCACCGCCCTCCGCATCGCCAAAGCAAACCCCCACCTCTCCGCGGTCACTCGTAAAAGCGTCGCCCTAAGCGGAGTGTATGGGTCCCGGGGCGCCGCCCGCGCTGCCTGCGTCGAGTCTCCGCCCCCGCCACCCCCGCCGTCCCCGCCGCCCTCGCCGCCCTCGCCGCCCTCGCCGCTCTCGCCCCACGCCCCGCACCCCGCCTCCCCCGCTGCCGCCCCGTCCCCCACCCCCACTGCCATGGCCCCCCGATCCCCGCCCCCGCCCCTCGCCCCCCCCCGCCCACACCGCCGCGGCCACCCTGCCGCCGCGGCCCCCCTGCCGTCGCCGCGAGTTCGGCCGTCTTCGCAACTCGCCGCGCTAACTCAGGTTTGTCTTCATTAGCGGCCACCCTCCGAACGCCCTCCTCGCTCCGCACCTCCGCGCCCCGCGGTTGCCTCAACTGTCTGTCCACTTTCCACCTCCACCTCGCGCGTCTTTCTTGATCTTCGGCCTCTGACCTGGCGCCGTCACCTGCCCCATGCCTTAACAATCTCCGCTCTGCCCCATTCCGTCCGACTCAACATTCATGCTCCCCGCACCCATCACCGAGGTGCCCCGCCCATCTCATTCGGTTCCACTCTTCCCACTCTCTTTGCTCTCGATGTCTATCCGGCCCATTCGCGCCTTATCCGGCCGACCACTCTCACATCTCCCTCGTCGGCCACAACACTTACACCGCTCACACCGCCCACCTACCTCACTACCTCACCCAACCCACGCACCGCGCCCTCCCTGCACCACTCACCCTCACAGCTCTCACCACTCCCACAACCCACTCCGTCTATCGCGTCTATCTCGTGCATGCCACCTACCTCTATCACCCCGCCCACACTGCCTTCAGCACCCAACCCGTCCTCATCCCATACACTTTTGCCTTTTTCACCTTCATCGCCCTCACGACCCGCACCGCACTCATCGCCTTCCTCGCGCGCACCGCCCACCTCTGCCATTGCGGCCTCACAGCCCACACCGTCCTCACTTCTAACCTCGTCCACACTGATCTCCCTGCCCGTCCCTCCCAACCCGCTTAGTCAGCCTACCCCACCTATCCTGCCCCCCCCCTCAACAATCTCGTCCACCTCGATCACTTCGCCCCATCGTCCCCGCCTTCTTCACCTGGCCCACCCCAACCGTCTCGCTTTCTCTGCGGCGCCACGCCTGCTCAGCAAGTTACGTGCTTCGCCAAGTTTCCCGCGCAGCCGCTTCCGGGAACTTTACGCGGCGCGCGAACAGGTTTGCTACCTTGCGTTTTGATTGAGCACCGCCCCACGAGGCTTTGTTCTCTGCTTAAGACGAGTTCTCTCCTGGTAAACAGATATTCGTTGTAATGATTCTATCACAAATATGCCTGAGAAATGTTGACTGAGGAATACACGTTCTTCATTATATTCTATTCAATTTACCTACAGATTAGCCTGCTAGAACGATATACTAACGGGTGTACTAAAGGCCAATGACTACAGGAAGTTCAATATACATTTTCTATACACGCTAAGGATAGATAACTTTTCTTGGTAATACTTAAAAAACCATTGACACAAATCTCTGTAGATGTGATTATGCTTGGTAGGAAATCGTCCTGCACCCCACAGTTTTAAGAGGAAAAAATATAAGATTGCAGAATGTGACATATACCCGGTTTATTGCAACTCATATTGTAATCGCGCTTAACTCGAAAACAATTCATCTTACGCCATTAAAACTAGGTTTAGTGTGACGCATTGAGGGTCTAAGGGAACAGACAAGTAAACAGGGAAAGATATTGGGATAGGCGGGGGATAGGTGGGACACGTAAGGAAATGAAAGGGGAGAAATGAAGAATAGTCAGTTAGAACCCGAATTATGTTTCTCAAGCAAGATACTACAAAAAAGTGATTTTTTAATTTACTATTACATTTTTGGAGATTAAGTTGAATATTGAACTCTTTATCATGGGAAGTCAGGAAAGTGCATAAATCGATAATATTTGTGAAATTGAATTGAAAGACCAAAAACAGAAATAATATTCTGTGATTAAATTAAAAGGACTGTTTCATTTGCTGTGAATTTTAATCTCAACGCTTAGCAATATTAGAAAACTTACTTTCGCACAGCATTAGGCCTATTGTGTTGTATCGCACACTTCAGGAACTGACCGTTCAATGTTGTCTTCTACTGTAAATCAATTTTCAGATTAAAATAACTATTTACAAAGTGAGCAGTGTTCTCATGGATCCAATGAGCATGACATTGTTTTAAAATAAGCATTTTGATACCCGGATGTCTTTATTTATTTCTGCTCCAAGAGACATTAAATCATATTCTTCAACCTCATGATTTAATAATGTAGTTTTGCAAACGCAATGTTATAAGAAAGTTTGAAGAGAATAAAAATACAGCATGTTTAATTTTCATAAACAGAAAATGCCTTTGTAAATAGTATCTAACATCATTAAAATAATAAAGTAAACTTTAATTTCAAATAGATATAGCTTTGTTAAGGTAGATAAAAAGGGGAGGCTACATGTAAAGCTTTGTTCCTCACAAAAGGGTAACCAGGCTCTGAATTAGTTCCCCTCCCATGTAGCGGGTCCGTTGCTTAACGGCCGCGTGGGAGGAGCCATCGCAGCTGCAGGCGTCTCGCTTGGGCGCCGGCGCCTCGTTTATCCCGAGCGCAGGGCCCTCCGCGGCCGCGAGCGCCGCAGCCCGCCTTTACCTTTTGCAAATTTGATTCTTACCGCAAATATACTTTACGGATTTCGCCTATTTACGTAGATTTGCTCTCGCCGCATTCAGCTCGAGCAACCGAACAGCCCCTTCGCTTTCCGTTCGTTCTTTTCGCTCTTTCTCCTCTCGCTGGCGAAACGCCGCCCCCTCCCCCCATTTTCGTTGCTTGCTCCGTCGTTCTCGGCGCCTCGGAGTGTTCCCGTCCCGTTCGCTGTCGATGGCGCGGGGTGCTTTCGTCCCTAGAGGCGGCCCGCGGAGGGAGTTTGCGGCTTGGCTGGGAAGTTAGGGTTTGGTATCCTTCCCGCGCCCGCTGGGCTCATAGCTTCGTCTTCCTCCCACGCCGTAGCTCGCGCGCTCTCCTCTCCGCTGCAGATATCTTCCGCCGTCATCTGTTGCCTGACGCTGCAACTGCGAAGTCACTCAGACTTGGTGAGATTAATACTGCGTTTGGTTTTGAACCTGTGCTCGTCTGATGAACCCTGTCTGTCCTCGAACCTCCGCTTTGGTGAGAGTCGATCTGAAGTGACTTCATTTGTCGGCAGACATGTGTTAGTACTTTTCTCAGCCAACTTCCGTTTCTGTATGTGCAGCCTTGTTGCAAAATAGTTTTTGGTTATCAGTCATGTGTGATGTGTTACTCCCTTTTCATATAATGACAGAAGGGAATACGCTATGGTCCCCGATTCGCACACTCCTTCTTTCTTTTTCTCTCTTCATCCTTGATATTTTCTCGTTTCTTTGCTCTTGTCGTTCTTTCTTGAAATAGTGGTTTCAATATTCTTTGCAGTACCACATGCTTTTATTTCTTCTCAGTCTTAACCTCTCTTCTTTCTTTTCAAAGAAATTTTGCCCTTAATCCATGGAAGACCACACTTCATGATTGCTCTTTGTTAATTCTTCTTAATCACTGATTGATTGACTATATTTCTAATATAATAATAATAATAATAATAATAATAATAATAATAATAATAATAATAATAATAATAATAATAATAATAATAATAATAATAATGCTTTTCCAATGACACTGGTCGCTCTTATTTGTCTAATTCTACCATCTTGTGCTGCATGGTTCTATTCCTGTCCTCACCACCAACACCCAGCTTACTCAAGTCTCTTCTAGCGCCCTTCCATCTTGGCTCCCTCCCGGCCCTGCCTTCTCTCCGGCCGCTCGCTGAGCATACAGTCGCCGTTGGCACAGCCCCGCGCCAACTGGGCTGTGGTTTTAGAGCGAGATCCCTTCCTTCCTCCCACCCTCCCCCAAAAGTTCGTGTAATTGCCAGCGAATAGAGTTTCTTCGGGAGAGCGGCCCGAGTTGCTGTAGATGGGCTGCGGCCATGTTGTCGTATTCTGACGAGGGACGTGTTCTTGTTTCGCCTCGGCGCCAGAGAGTCGCAACGAATCGAGTTGCTGGGGAAATGAAGCGAGTGAATATTGTTCGTGTGTCGTCATATAATAGACTCGTGGAGATGGAGATCTTGCATGACACACTTTGCTTCGATGTTGCTCTTGCTGGAGAGAGATTATATTCCTTATGATTGGTATATATTTCGTTTTTTCAAGGAATTTACGTTAATAATTTCTAATGCGCGCATAAATTGAAAGAAAATGATGCAGCCTTCAGCCTTGTAAGTTCTATCCGTGATTTTATAAAACATTTTCGATTTGGACTGAAGAACGCAAATATTGGAAAGCGTTTTTCCGCCTTTCCTCATACTGCACATACCGACTCAGTACGTCACTGTGACTCAGTACTCAAACGTCAGTATGTCACGACTCAGTACTCAATACGTCACTGCTTATAGAAGGATTTTCCTAAGGATGAGCCAAAGTGACAGTTCGCGAAAACAAGTGAACATCGCATGTAATTCAGAGAAGTATCCCTCCGCCGCGACAGCTGTTCAGTCACGCCCTTCGTAAAGTGCTAATGGCTCCTGTAAAAACATCCCAATGAAGAAGTCTAAGAGTTTCGCTGAGGTATATGCACGTACGTGAGTCCGGAAAATATTTAAATTTAATTACGTATGTGGAATATCTCTTGACATGCTCTCACAATCAGTAAAAGAAAACTGCCACGAATGTAAATAGAAAACTCTCAATCAAAGCTCGCCACACAACAGCACAAAGGCCGGAACCACGTGCATCGGTACGCATCTCGCATTCAAGTCTCGGTTTTAAAATAAACATAATATTTATCACACAAAAAGTAAATTCAATGTAATATATAAATAAAAAAATAATTTTTACAGAAGAGCACATTACACTGCACTTCCTAATATCAATTATTTCTCGCAGCGCACTATATTTTTTGTCGGACAAGGACACCACAAAAGGAAGTGTGGAAGCTATTTACAAGTTAGCCAACTGCAAGCGGACGAATGCGAGAAAGGGTGTCTATTGGGCTCAAGGGTCCAACGACCACAGAACCTTCAGTTATGTGGCCAGCACTAGCTGTCACTTTGGCTCATCCTTAGGAAAATCGCTCTGTACCACACCTCTGGGTTCGTGAGACAGCAAGGATACAAGGAGTCCGTCCGTCATTAAATAATTGCTGTTTACATGTTGTGATTTGAAAGAGCAACTTCTTTTTACATTCTTCGTTAACAAAAAACTGCCGTATTGTGTTTCCGTATACACTAGGTATACTATGTTATATGCAGTATTTACGAACGTTCTGTTTGAAACATTTATTTTGCTGCAGTGTTATTCCCAAGTATTTCATTTGTTGTTGTTGAACAGTGTACATGCCATTTGTTTGAAAACTATTTTGTGTGATCTTGTTCAGCAACACTTTTACTGATACAGGCCACTAGTACTTTTCTATTTCTCAAGTTGTAACTCTCATGTTACTGAAATTTTTAATGTTAGTTTTACACTCTCCGACGGAGACTCTCTTCTTTACACATTCCATTATTTTCACACATTTATTATTTTGTTTTATTTACTCATAAATTACAATTATCAATTATTTATATTAGACATACGCTTTTAATTTAAATTTCATTAAAATGTATCATTGAAGGATGCATAGTTTAATACTTATTAACAGTTAACATTTCAATTATCATAATGTTAATGGTAGAAAAAAAAATTGCGTAATGGATCTTCACACTTTTCGGCCTGTAGTGCTTACTTGCATTTTCCCACTTCTCCTGTGATGCGTCACATGATAGATTTAAGTAAGTTACTCATATTTTCTCGTTTTCTGGCTAGAAGTTAAATTGAGCTATTAACGTGTAACTTTAATACAGACTACTTCCTGCTCGCATGGGTAAAAAGTAAACTACAGAAATTAATTTGGCTTCGTGAAAACTCCCCTCGCTGGCAAGTGAGCCGCTAGGAGAAACGGGCAGAGCTCCGAGCCGCGCTGTGCGTCTCGCACAAAGTTTTATAGCATTACATAAGTTAGTATACGAGATTCAAAAGTGGACTGGAGAGCATTATGTAAGTTATGGACATAAATTGACGGGTTATTCAATTTGGTGTCTCAGAGAGAAGCTAGGCGGAGAAAAAAGGAAAAGGAGCCGGTAGCAAAAATGAGATGTGGAAGAGGAGACGGTTGACTTTTATGTTGGAAAATCCTTGCCATTGGTAATACATTCGAAACGTTTATCTTGTCTTTCATTGTTGTAATAATGCAATGATGTTTTTTACTTTTGTCAAATGTCAAACGTGTTTTAAAACCACAATATGTCACTTTTTGAAATGGTAGAAGAAAATATTAAATTTTGATGAAGGGAATTATGTGTGTGGATTATTTTGATCTTCAGTGAAAAGAACAAAACAATCCCTGCCATCAGATTATGTCATGTAGTGACGCCGACACTAAACTGTTTTAAAAGTTTTTTTCATATGATGGAAAATTTCTAAATGTCATGCATAGCTTCAAATAAGTCTTAGTCTCTGGCATTGGACATGCCAATGAATTGCAGTACCTGATAATGTTATACTCCCGTTCAAAAGATCCCAACGATCAATGACCTTGCATGTTAACTCCATACAGAATATTAACTGGTAATATTGCAATTTCAAAAATGTAATCACCGTAAAAAGTACTCGCAGGTATGGATGATGCTAATAATTAGAATTCAGTACAACTACATTTGTCCCCTTTTTTGCTAATATGCACAAAAACGCACCTAAAATATCACCTTTAAGCTGCTCTTCTGCGGTCTTATCTAATTCGCATGCTCACCCCCCCCCACACACACACACACACAAGCACACCGAAGACTCGCAGTCTCTCAAATACAGCATAAGGATATTGTTTATATCATATTCTAAGAAATGAAGTTTAAATATTCAAATTATTTACATTCAGAAAAAGACATACTTCCCTACAGTGCGAATTTTACTTCGCAATTTTAGACATTATATGACTATCAAAATTATCGAGAATACAAGTAGATCACGTATCATAATTAAGGATCTTACAATTTATTCCAGACAGAAACTAAAAAATAATCTCTTTTCTTATACATTGCAAAACCGTTTAAAAAGTCCTGCAATTTTTCAAAAATATAAAATAAACAAAACCTGCAGTTTCATTTGACAGAAACAAAGATTATTTCAGTAATCTGAGGTATGTTAATTTATTATTAGTCAGAAAAAACTTGTGGAAACCATAATATCAATTTACTTTTATTTAAAATTTTATTCGAACATTAAAGAATTGGCAGAAAATGGATAATTGAAATTACCTCACTATTAAATCAAAGTACTTTCTATTGTATCGTCATCTTTTGATACTAGGGCAACACATTGTTTCATAGTTTGTGTTATGTGGTCGTTAAATTGTTCTTCTGTCTATTTCCACAATTTAAGCCAGGTTTGATACAACGGTTCATACTTTCTCGCATTATTTCTAACTGTGGCCATTTTCGAAGATTCAGAGTTTTCAATAAAAATTCCACATCTGCCATTCTTTTAAGCACCACTTGTTCTATTCGTGGAAAAAATCCAAAGAAAAAAATTGGTGCGGCTTTTGAGAAAATTTTATTTTATAACTTGCATTAAAGTCAAGCATACATTACGTGAAAATTATTCTTTTTTTCTCAAAAACTTATAAATAAACATTTTTAAAGATCTGACGTATAAACATTTTTATAGAACAAATTTTTAAGACAAAAATATTTATCTTCAATATCCTACTTTTGGAAAGTTATTTTTTTGCAATTTTGAAATTTACAGAGAGTTTACCTAAAATAATATTGTCGTAAGAAACATATTTCAGTCGAAAAATTATCCATTATCAGGGCAAGATAACAATACTTTCTCTTCCTACGTAAAAAGGCAAGAAAATAAAAAGTAGTGCTCCATTACATATCCCCACGGATCAAAACTCCCTGCTCTTTGAAGTTTGAGATTAATAAGAGTTTTTTGTCAAATTTTAGTGGAAGTAAAATTCCTTTTTTCGAATTTCAGTGGAAGTAAAAATCTTAACTTCTGACTTGTTTGAAGTTAATGGTAGTTTTTTTCTTCCAAATTCTCCGAGTAAAAAAATAATTCACAAATTAAAAAACACATTTTTTAAATAGTCTTGAAATGATTCAATACAAGTTTACAGTTTTCCTAATTGTATACCGTGTAAAACAAATGATATATACATGACATTACTTAACTATCAAATAACCTCAAAATTCACAATTTTCGTCCTCGAAACATCAGAATTTTGTGCCGGCCTAATAATAAGTCCAAGAATTAAATAATGAGCTGCATTCTGAGACTTTAAAATTAACATTCTCGATCACAGCAACAACTCAGCTGCCGCCTTTAGAGATAGAAATTGTCACGCGCATAATCATGTTTATTCGTATTCTAGATCACGCTGCATCCGCCGTCTTCACACCCGATTACAGCGCCCCTATCGGTGATGTACCCCAATTAATCTTGCTGGCCTTTGTTGGATCGTCGGTTCCCGCAGAGGGAATTTCCAGAATACAATGCATCGCTTCGATATGCATGTATGGAGCGATCGATGGAGGAGCGTTAGGGTATTAAGCAAAAGGAAAAGTGTGAAGGAAGGGAAAAAAAGGAGGACGTGCGCTCGAGATAAACAGTAACAATCTACATTCTAAACAAATCAGTAACAAGGTACGTATACAAAATAGTGTTTTGCAACTACAACCTTATGAAATATTTTATCGTGCGGCATTCACGCTAGTAAAAGTTATTCAAGTACACTCGGTGATCTTTCTGATGCGTCGTTTGGATTTTAGATTATCATGCTTCACAAAGTGATTATTAGGGATTTCAAGCACAAGCACACGCGCACAACATTTTAAAACTTTATTTAAATCAATGTTAGATTGAAAAAAAAGGTTTTAATAAAAAATATGTAAAAAAACAGTATCAGTACTTCACACTCAAATCTACGGGATACTGGTTCGCACACGGTTATATTGAGACTATTCTGGTTGTTAGCATGGACAGGAAGCTACTACCCCTGAAAAGAATAACGAAGTGTTTCTGAGAAAGAAAATGATCTGAAAACATTCTATAACACACTATCAACGGAAGAAATATTCGGTCATGTGAGATATCCACCTCATGTGTCGAAGAGTTAAATCACTATTAATAATAGTTATTTCTTTTGAAACCGTGAATAGAGACCATTAAGTGCAAGATAGGTGATTATTCCTGAGCACGTTGGCGCCAGAGTGTAGTTACTAACCAGCATTAATGGAACGTAACCCGCGTGTTATACCAAACGTTATATCTTATCCGTTCACATTTTTTAACTGTATGATTAATTATTATATCGACATTGCTAGTACTCTTTATTAAATCTGAAATAAAAATGAGTCATTTTATCTACCAAGGAAAGTTTATTATATCGGATATAATGGAAGCTATTTACTTTGAAAACGTGGGAAATCAGCATACAAGAGCGATCGAGTAAAATTGAATAGGGACTCGTTGGGAAGGTGTAGTTGTTGTGGGGGGGGCGTGCAAGGGACAGAAGGGGAGGGCACCGGGATCAATGCGTTGGAGGGAGGGGGGGGGCTCGCAGCGGGTGGCTGGCGCTCCCCCACCGGGATGCGAACAAGGGCCGCGCGCGCCCTTTGACCCGGCCCAGCGGGCGACGCCCAACGCACGCGCGCTCCGATTGATAGACCGTCGTGGTGTGGACCCCAGCAAAGCGCAGGCGACAAACCGAGGGCAAGAGGCGGGCAGAGAAGCGTGGGAAGCAAAAGGCAGGCGGCGAGCGACGAGCAAACAGATGGTGAGCGAGGGTTTGACGCTGAGAGGTGGACGGTAAGTGGTAGGCAAATGGCAGAGAGGTGGACGGAGAGACAGGAGGAACAGACGGAGGAGGTGGGCGACTAAAGGTGGACGGAGAGATGGACGACAAAAGAAAGGCGACGAGCAAAGAGATGGTTTGCGATGGGTTGGTGGGAAGAGGAGGTTGATGGGCACGGCAAGAGCTATGCGTCTGGCAGAGAGGTGGTCGGAGAGAGAGGAGGAACAACCGCAAGGAGGCGGGCGACTAAATGTGGGCGGAGAGAGGAAAAGGCAGGCAGCAAGACACGAGTAAAGAGATGATGAGCGAGGGATTGACGGTGAGAAGTGGACGGCAAGAGGTAAACGGCGAGCATAGAGGTGGACGTTTAGAAACAGACAGCAAGAGGCGGGTAACAAAGAGTGGGGCGGAGAGATGGAACGCAAAAGGCAGGCGGCTAGTGACGAGCAAAGAGATGGCGAGCGAGGGATTGACGGTGGCAAGAGATAGGTGGCTGGCAGAGACACGGCCAATGTGGGACAGACGAAGAAGCGAGCGACTAAAAGTTGTCGAGGAGATGGGCAAGAAAAGGCCAGCTGGCGAGCAATGAGCACAGAAACGGCGAGAGACAACACGCGAGAAGGCGAAGTGGTCGGCGAGGAGTCGATAAAATGAGGTGTTCGGCAAGAGATACACGTACGGCGAGAGAGGTGGACAGTGAGGAATAGACGACAAGGGACGGTGAGTAAAGGTAGGCGGAGAGAAAGCGGCGAAATGAGAGGGATTGAGGGTGAACGCCAAGAGCCGGGCTGTGAGAGGTGGACTCTGATGTAGACGGCGAGAAACGGACTGCAAGAGTCGGGACGAGGAGATAGCTGGCGAAAGGCGAAGAGGCGATAGTGAAGAAAAGGTGTACGATAAGAGGCAGGTGGTGGGTTGAGAAAAGGACGGCAAGAAGCGGTCGGCGAAATGTGCTTGGAGAGGCAGACAGCAAATGACGAGGGGTTGATGTTGAGAGGTGACCAGGGATTGATGTTGAGAGGCTACAGTCGTAATGCACAACATGTCTGTATTCCAATAACTTTAAATTACAGATTCTGCACACACAATGATTTTTTCGTATCTTGACCTTTACACACGTTTGAATCATTAGATATTTTCATACAATATGCTTTCTTATTTTGAGTTTTTGACATGTTTTGACACAGTTGCTAACAGGAAATATTAGGTAAGGAATTAAATATTTTGTCTGTAAACTGTTTGTAATATATGGTTATGTGATGTATTGCCATTATTTTCACCCGTTTCTCCAACATCAATGATGGTTGTGGCACTTAATGTGTACAAAACAACACAATGCTTAAGGCAATACAGTGAGAATGGTGGAAATGCAATCTATTTGGTGAATGATAACAAGTAGTGGGCGTGAACGGCTGGGCGTTTGTTACGTAGTGGGCGACGTCACGTAGTAGAATAGTAGTTTAGAATACTCTTGTATTTATTTCCAGATATTTACTAAGAAAGTTCAGCTTTTATAGAATGTCTGTTCAAAATCGGCTCTGTAGGTTTGTGGACGCTGAACATTCATTCATAAAACTGTTCATCAGTTCATAACTGGTCAATCCACGGTTCACATCTCTAAATGGATTAAAGTTGTGATCATTTTATAGGCATTGTAATGGCTTCAAGACTTTTGGTCTATTATCTAAATAAAAAAACGTAGTAATGTTAATATGTACAATAAATGGATTATTAACTTAAAAAGTAATAAGATTCATTAGCGTTTGAGTTGTTCCCCTGTTAAATGCCCTAGTATGTTTTGATTTTGATCTCTAAATAACATTATGCGTATGATGTACATTACAGTTTATATGAATATCTTATACAATCTTAACTATTTCCTGTATATATTCGAAGACGAAAAATACATTTGCTAATGTTACTTTTCAAATGTATTTACATTCATGTTATTTTTAGATTATAACGTACGAAATATAAGTGCATATTGTGAATGGATCTTTAATATACAATGTATTAACCATCCCTTTTCTGAATGAACTTTTTAATCTTTGGTATAGTCAACATTAAAAACTAACTATTACGTGATATAGTATAACTTAAATGAATCTAACTTAAATGAAGATAATAATAAAAAAATGTGACTTACTATACTTTCGTTAAAATATTTCTTGGAACGTTAAGTTAATTAGAAAACATTTCATCTTAAATATCTCTACCTGCTTCTAAAACTTGTGTATAGTGCATTCCCCTTTGAAAATGTATTTCAGAGCTTACAGCTTACAAAGAAAAATCGTGGAGGAAAATTTAACTTCTTGCATTAGTTAGCTAACGAGTTTGACCCAGCAAGTTTAAAAGGAAACTCTCGTTCTTACATAGAATGTTCCAATAAAGCCCAGCAATAGAGAAAACGGAAGTAACTTTTTACCATGAAGCTCTACATTCAGATTTAATTCCACACAACGGATAACGTAAGTCGACAGTTTTCCAGCATTTTCGCTTTGATCGTGTGGAGAAAGAAAATATTGAATAAAGAATAATGGTCGCGTTCTACTTGCATTGATTTTAATTCTGATTGAATAGAATAAACGTAATACTGATATACGATATTTGATATAGAACGTATACGATATTTGATGAAGAAACGAAAACATTTTAAATTACAAATTAAAGATGAAGTGAAGGATATTTGAGAACATTATTAATCGAAGCAATATATTGATGGGTTTTTCGATTGATTTATTCGTGTTTCCAGGCGCGTCAACTGCTATGGTCATTAGTCCCGTTAGTGTAGTGCATGTTTTTCTCGGGAGATGGTGGTGATCTTCCCCCGCTGGATGGCGAGATCCGGCGCCGGCCTACCGTCGGCTAGTGGGGTTTCTCCCTAACCAGGACTCTCCCACTAGTGAGGCACTGCCCCAGCCGGGACAAGCTCTAAGCTCCCGACCGGTCTCCCAGAGTATGTGGTAGTGTAGTGCATGTTAGTGTAAGTGTGTGTGTGTGTGTGTAAGGGGAGAGGATAGGACAAGGAAGAGGAAGGACAGATCGCGCGCGGTCCGTGGCCCATTTGTTAGGGTACTGTTCCGGCATTCGCCTGGTGGTGATCGGAGAAACCACGGGAAACTACCGATCAGAGCAGCCGGCCGCTAGAATTATCCTCCAGACAGCGACTGAATTGGACGTAGCTGGAAAGCTAGTGTCGAAAATCCTGCCGCCGTCAGGACTCGAACCCAGGACCTCCCGGTCAGATATATTGATGGAGTTAATTGAAATGTATGTCTTTGGATTCCCTTGAGTGAGAACTCTTTGAACTTGCACTTAAACTAGTAAAATAAAATATATTGTAAAATATATTTTTCACAGTGTGTTCATGAAAATATTTTAGTGCTATATATCTTTATCATTTAAAGGTTTTTTTCTTTGCATTAAAATTGTTCAGTATTCGTTTCTTGTATTTCTTATATTCTGAATTTCAACATTCATTAATATTCTGACCAACTATAAAGAATAATTCAGTATCTCATGCAGCATGAATTTACTTGATATTAATTATTTCTTTAATAAGTTCTTGATACTTACTGGCTTGATACTTGAAGTCTCAATAGTAATAGTAATAGTACAAAGCTAGAAAAGATTGCCCCTGCCTGACCTTAAAGTAGCATTCTGCTCGATGACGGGTCGTTAAAGATATAGCAATTTACACAGCACGTATTTAAAGTTTAGACATTTCGTAATTATCAAACGTATCTTCAGACCTGTTTCGCATTGAAATTGGTTTGTGTAATTATGTCGAAAGCGCTTTCAGCTCTAGCGCGATTTCTGCAAACCTTTCTAAGCAATTTGCACGCTGAAGGGTTTAAACCTTCTGTGTTTACTGTACACGTCAATCTGTGTGATAGATAATGGTTAAAGTTTACTCACAATAAGAAGTTGATGTAAATGTTGTGGTAAATAGACCGATTGAATTACTAGGAATAAAAATGTACATACTGTATTTAAAATTTAAGTTGGCACGGCTATTACGTACGTGTGGTATGTTATTACGTACGTGTGTAAAAATTTAAGTTGACACGGCTATTACGTAGTCTCATCATTACGCAACTCAACAATGCTACGACATGGAACTGGAACAATGCTACAACATGCTACAACATCGAACAATGCTACAACATGGAACTGTTAACAGTTGAAAGAGCAGTATTGACGCGATCAAAATTTCCGAACGTATTAGTTTGCCACGATCTTTTTTTAAAGCAGATAATTTGGTTCAAATTCCGTGTTTGTCACGGCATATTAGATTCATTTATAACCAATTTACACCTGTTATACCAACCAATTAGCTTTGTTTAATTACTTCGCCAAGTGTTATCACTTATCACATGTCTACTCATGACGCGCTCAGAGAAATTTCGCCAAACGTCGTTAATCTAGGGTCTCTCATTCATTGTCCAAACGCAATTTGCAGCGCTCGTCTGTTCTTGGATGGCGGTGTTGCCATTTCGCTGTGCAAGTGTTGGTCCCCGTAACGCCAACGCAGAGCTCGGTTCACGCGTGACCACAGTTCCTGTCATCGACGAATGCCGGGAGGGGAGGGGAGGGGAGGGGAGGGGGTAGGCGAGTATTCGGAGCTCTGTGCAATCAAGCGAAGAGCGTTGCATCACGGAAAATAGCGCGTCCACTAGTGCAACGTAGCCTGTGTGCAAACTGGGAAGCCAGGGATTTACAAACTTCTGGGGAAGATCGTCGAAAAACCGCCATATTTGCAGGCAAAATGTAATAAAAATACCTAATTTGAGCTCCGTGATTGAAAGTGTTAGAATCCCACCGATTATTCTACATAATTCATGTAATAAAAATTGTACCGAATTAAAAAAATATCACGATGAGCAAATTGTTAGTGTTTTTATTATAAAATTAAAAGTGCAAGTTCTGTATGCTTTTATAAACGCCATCGCGAATAAAACAACATTTATTTGAAAATTTGGAGCAACAGTATTGAAGATAATAAAGTCGGACCTCCAAATATCGAAGCTCAATACATGGAAATTCTCTATAAATCGAATTATTTCCCTGTCCCTTAAAATTCCCATTTAAAAACGTTTCTTATACATCTAATTTCTTTTCTGAATTGATTATTTTTTCTATGAAATAAAAATGTACAGTACGTACAACAATGTTCAACAATAGTCGGCGTTGTTTTGGATTGAGACCAGGAATGTTCCAGACGAAGTGTTTCAGTACGTTAATAAGCGTGAACAGTATTTTGAATGGAGTGCATCATATGTGCAACAAGATACTTTTTTTTAACTTAAATTCAACGATTTGGCACGAATGCGTTACTAATTCCATTCTACTATTCATACATATGTGTTACAAACTATTCAAATACTTGCTAATTATTTATTGTTGGTTTTTCAAATTACCCAGTTTTTCCAGAATTATTTAAAAACATTTCCAAAACTTTAAGGTAAGCTTCAGCTTCACCATTGCTAAGAACAATGTGTTCATGTGATGGTAATCACATGGTTTCAAGTTTTTAACGAGCGTTAAAGTAATGACACATAGACCACAACAATGTTTGGAAGGTTATTTAAATTGTTTACGTTCAGGAAATTCATTCCAGGAGTATGTTGCACTGTTTAATGATTGAGTCTGATACCCTACGTAATATTACAAAGAAAGTTGATGATCGTTACATTGGTCAATAAAATATTTTTTACATACAATTCTTTAATCATAATATAAATTTATAATGTAATAATCTCAAGTGCATGAGTGTGGTTATTGTTTTGAAACTATATAATCTATTTTGAAAAATTGCAGTATTTATTTTTCACTGTTCCGAATTTAACGCGTCATTTTAACGAATGTTTAGGAGGCATATTGCCTTTTTTATTAGCTGAATTTGTGAGATATCATTAATTTGTGAGACCCTGCTCGTGAAAATTCGTATTACTCAGGGTGCTGCTTTTGTTGATGCCTTCATTATGCGAAATAAGCATTGATGGAGCTGAAAACGTTTCTGAATAGTTGAAAAGAGCTGCTCTGTAAAAGCTATTCATTGCAGGCGAACAGGCATCGAGCCTTCGCATTCGCCGGTTGCTCGTTTTTGCTTGAAATCAGCAGTTTGATTTGCCTCATTGCTCAATAGTATTCGCCGTTTTCTGTTCCTTTACTTTTCATGTAGAAAAAATACCGTGTTTTTAAAGACGAAATATTATTGAAGAATTACTGTTACAATGAGGAAAAAAAAGAGTATTGTATTTATTACAGCTGTTATTTACTCGTATATCGTATAATAAGCATAAGAGTAACTGATGTGTTGAAAGAAGTCAATGTTGCAAATATTTTATTATGTAACAACAAATATTTCCTGAAAAGTGACTCGGATACATCCATCTTACATCACTACATATGTGAGTGAAGGGTACAGAATATCTGTACAATTAGAATGCTCTTTGTCTGGAAGTACATATCTCATTCTCTGGAGAAAATACCCGAATTACTATGCGTACGTTCACACAAGGCCACAACCTAAGATGCACTGACAATCGTCTCTTATCACAAGAGTTGAACATCTGAGCAATTTCCATTTTTTCTAAAAATATCTTTTTCTCTGCTTTTTACAAGCTACAAATTGAAAAAAATAAAATTAGTTTAGCCGAGATTTGTTTTGCATAAAATGCATATTACTAGTATAGATTACATAGATTTGCATTTTATTTAATATTACATAAGTTACACGTGTATTAAAGAATCTTATTTTAAAAGGTTTTCAGAGTAAAATATACGAAGTAGTAGAGGAAAATTTCGTGAGGATAGGGATTGATGAGGCATGGAATGTCAGCTATTCTGCAGCAAACATATATGAATAAACGTGTTTACATTGATATATTGTTTGCAGTTAGATTTTGTACGTCTTTAGTACAATCCCTGATCCCTTTAAAAATAAAATGTAATATACTGCAATAATTGATATAAAATTGATTGATATAAAATTGATTGAATTGATATAAAACGGAAGGGATTCAAATTGAAGTTACTCGTGAAACTGTATTCAAAGAATTAGTATTAATTAGTAGAATTAGTAGGTAATGTATGTTTCTTCAGATTGAATTAAACCGTAATAACAAGGTTTACATTGAAATGGGATCGAGTTGAAACTAGTGATTCTAAAACAGCACGCACTCTTACTTTCTCGCCCGTATTTTCACGCAAATTTACGCTAAAAGTACTCAATTTTTTGAAAAATTGTACAGGACCTTATTTAAAAATATATCTAGAACAGCTCTCATTCAGGGAACCATCTTCATCTTTCATATTTTAGTTGTAGGTAGACTGAACCATTTTGAACTTTCGCAATTTTCGAAAAATCAGAAAGACCTACACCATTCTCATAAACGTACTTCACAACAAAAGTTAATCAAACACGATGAAGACATGTTTTTGAGAATTCGAAAAATGTCCCAGGGGTTTCATGTAAAGTACCCCCCCCCCAAAAAAAAATACAGGTTTTAAATTCAAGGATCTGCAACATACTCTACCACGTTGACCGCCGTGTGTATCATGTATGATTCACACTTGTAAAGTGTTAGTGAGCCGTGTGAATGAAAGGTGCTTCATAGCCAATATAATCGTCCAGGACGTATGGCTCTGAGACGCTTCACGCTCCAATGCTATGTTTATGGAGCAATGTACTCAACGACCTTCTGAAGATATTAGTGTTCTTGGCCTACCTGAATATACGAAATATTACCTTCAAAGTGTTTGTTGTTGTTTTTTTTAAAATAAAGTGGTCGAACACCGCATCTACCAGTGAAGTCCAGAATAAATGATATGTTATTTTTAATAATATGGTAAATAAGGTCAAGTAATTCACTTTTTTTAATAGATGATTTTGGATATATTTTATTTTATATACAATAATTATGATATTGAACATTTATTCGAAAATTATAAAGCAAAAAGAAATACAAACTGTACGGAAAACAAAGATATGACGCCAACTATCTATACCCTCACTTTCAAATTGAAAAGTAGCATCGTCACTAGAGTTTTATAGAGAATTTCACTCTGAATCACGTATTCACCACGCGGCTTCAGATGAAGATATTCACTTCTCGGGCCGTATGGTGAAACATTGATTCACGTTTCAAAATGGCCTCTGATTCACGTTGATTCATATTTCAAAACATTGTTTCACGAACACTGATTCACGTTTCAAAATCTGTAAAAATTAATTACATTTGCCAAATATATTATATTATGTCTCTTATCACAAGTTTGTAGAAGAAGTTAGGAAGAAAATAAAGGTTTGGCCTAAGGAGAAAATAAATTTGAAAACACTACGGCAGTCAACGTACTAGATCGATTGGGTAATATCAATTTTGGAGAAAATCGGCTGAACGGTTTCGTCGCTTGCGTTGTTCAAGACAGAGTACGGACAGACGGACACACGGTCAGACATTTTCCCGTCATTCTATTTTTTGGTATCAAGGACCCGTGCAATATGGATTCTGGCTTCACCACGCGATAGAGGATTTTTTTCTAAATTTAGCAAGTGGATTTATCCACTTTTTTGTTGCTACGGCACCTAAATATGAATTTTTCTGACGAAATTTGGACGTTTTCTTGCAAAAAATTTCATAACTTTCTCTCTACTCTGTAGCGATACAGTAAAATTGATGGGCAATAAGAGGAAGTTGCTCTAAGAATTTATTATACACTCTGGTGAAATCTAAATGGAACAGTTGAGAACAGGAAAGTTTAGTTAGAAGCTAGGTATTCTTCAAGACTTAGTGCACAAGAGACTGAATGATTTAAAAGATGTCAAACATTCGTCTCGGCAGTCTAGTCAGGGAAACAAAATATATGTTATATGAAAAACATTCAAATGAAAACACTATGTTAAATGTAATATTTCTTTCAGTCAATGTATTGCAAAAAATGGGTGTGAAATCCTGAAAATTAAAAAAAAATATTATATTGATAAGTCTGAAGTAAATGAAAGACGCTCTTCTACTGTTGCTATAGAAATATTTATCCATTAATATATTATATTTATAGGCGGGTCCAACGCACCAGAAGCTCTTCACATTGTGCACATTATGCACCCAGATAGGTGCATAATTATATAGACTCCTTTAAAAAGAGTATTTATTTATTGAAACAAAAAATTAAGATTAAACAAGTACATACCATGTTATTTACATAGACTACCAGAATTTCTCATTTAAGAAAAATAAATGGAGAAATAAAATAAATCATTTTGCAATATTTATACAAATGTTAGGATTAGAATTAAGACCTGCGAAAAATATTTTTAATTTACATTTATTTTATACATGATGAGGCAGTTCTTTAAAAGCAATATTAATGCTCTTCTGTTTTCAGTGTACTAACTACATCACACATGTAATGATATTGACATATTTTCCAAGTAAATCGTAGATTTTAGCAGTTGAGAGCAATTGAAACGGTCGGCCAGTACCTTTTCTTCTTTTCCATCTCCAAATGAAAAACCCACACCTGCTGTTGATGTATAATTATTTAATATCTTTAGTGAATGTTTAATATCTTTACAATGTCGTCAGAATTCTACATTGCATTGGTTCATGATAAAAGTATTGCTTGCTTTTCAGAAAGAAGGGAATTCTTAGACGGTGCGTTTCTTCAAAATGAGGTGAATGCCTCCGATGACTTGTGGAAATGCAGCCTTTGTGAATTTCAGGGGGATTGGAGTTTTTGAGGACAGAGTAGCTTCATAGTTGAGTAATGTGTAAATGAGGCCAATTTTCGCTTGTAGTAATCCCAAACGCATGCCTGAAACACAAGGACAGTTCCTTGAGAAATATAATATTAAGAATATTACACAAATTAAAGGGAGGGAAATAACAAATAAGTTCTTACATATTTCGTATTTCAAGAAAACATTAACAAAAATTTTAAATTAATATGTTAGTGAGTAATGCACGACTTACATATTTCTGTTCTATACATAATTTCAGAAAAAGAATAATTAAGTCACATTTTTTCACTTAAATTTATTTTTAAATTCACTTCACATTGTCATTAAGAAACTTTTTGTTTTCAATTTAGGATCATGTTAAAATCAACTCATTAAAAATATGACATAATACTAATTGAATGTACCGAAAAGTGGAGTGCACTGGAATTGGAAAGTAGAAATATTTAGCGTCAATATAGTAATAATAATAATATACTTGTGTGGGACGGAAATAAATAAAATCATTTAAATCAAATCAAATTTCACTATTTCTACTCCAATGGAATATATACATATATATATATATATATATATATATATATATATATATATATTGCAGTAAATTACATAAATTAATTCCATAATAGTATTAAAGAATATTGATGATGGGAGCATTGTTAATTAACAGAGGTAGAGACAACGAGATGTAGAAAAATCAATTTTTTTTATTTAGATAGTGTCGTATGATGGAATGAAGAAGAAATGAACAACAAACAGTGATAAGATTTAGGACATGTGCAGGCATCGGCTTTGATGAATGATTGTCGGCAGATGGGAAAATTACTTATAGAAAGTAATAAGGCAAGTGTAAAACCGAAGTGACATGTTTCATCAAGAGCATTTGTAGTTTAGATTCAGTGGGGGGTGTTCTTTTGGAATTTATAATTTGAAATTTTAATAAATTTATATTATTACATGCAATTCTCACTTAAATTTGAGGCGCTCAGATTTTAGAAGCGATGGTGAGTATCTTTTAAAAGATACTGGATAGATCCTCTAAATAAACAGTTTTTACACTTTTTTCTTCGCAGTTCACATTTTGCGAGGCAGAGGGGACCAGCATGTAAATAAAACTACTTCCCTTTTACACCACATACATTAAACTTCTGCCCCTGCGGTGGCTCACGGACAGCGTGATAGATTTCTGTGAGTCGGACCAGAGTTCGATTCCCAGCAGGGGCAAAAAATGAAGCTGTAGCATTCTAATACAAATCGTCTCAGTTTCTATAGATGTATGACGAAAGAGAATGCTCAGGCAGGCCTAATGTGCCAGTTTCGATAATGGGAAAATGTCATTTGCGTCAGATGCGTCATGCCACATGCGTCAGATCTCTCAAAGAGAGAGCGAGAGAGAGAGAGAGAGAGAGAGAGAGAGAGGGAGAGAGAGAGAGAGAGAGGGAGAGAGAGAGAGCGAGGAAAAGAGAACGAGTGGAAAAGAAGAGATGCAATTGAAGAAGAAAAGGGAAGGGAAAAGGAATAAGAGGGAAAGATGGTGTGAAATATTGAGATAGTGTAGTTCATTCAAAGGTGTATTGATAGCATTAGAAAAAGTGGAACGTTTTTTACCGATGCAGATCCGTGGTCCATCTCCAAAACCCAGGAAGGAGCACGGGGGCCTCGAACGCATCTGCTCCTCGCTGAAGCGCTCCGGGTCGAAGCGCTGGGGCTCCGGGTACAGCTCCGGGTCGTGGTGCAGCCCGATCACCGGGATCATCACCGCGTCTCCGGGCTGCAGCTCGATGCCCGTCCCGGGTATGCGATAGGGCCGCGTCACCCGCCGATCCAGAAATGGTAACACAGGATATATACGAAGCGTTTCTGCAACACAAGAATGCTGTTTAGAAACATATGCGTCGTGGTTGAAACATACCATGAAAATAGAACTCAAGCCATAAAAGATCTTCAGATTGTTACAGAGACATACCGGAAAAAATGATGTTTATACATTGTAGCCAGTACAAGATAAAAATTAGCAAGAAACTTTGTATTTATTTATTTATTTGAGAAAATATGATAATACGCGAAAATGAAGGTCAATGAATGTCATGTTCTAACGAATTACACTGACAGCTTTGTTTAATTTGCTTTTTCAAATGCATTCCTTTCAATGTTTGAGGGGACCGACTGGTACTGAAAGGTGTAAAGGATGGCAATAGAAATACATTTCATTACTCCCATTGCTTAGTTATCTGAATAGATGACTGCAGCTTGTTTGATGTTGAAATTATGGTACAGTTCGTTGTAGTACGTTAGTATGTATTTTTGACCAAGCATAAAGAACTTTGCAAACAGAGCTTTCAGACTTATTATAGTTGGTCTACACTCTAGTGAATGTTTTGTTCAAACGGGCATATTATAATTGCAGTTCTGAATCGAACTGCGGGGACGTACGGTATACTACTTCGCCAAAGCAACATTATGAAAGGTTGTTCGTAATAACTCATATATTAAATTAACACAAAGTGACACAAATTAACTTAAGAGACACAAAAGACAGAAATTATATCTAAGTTCAATTTCTCTTAGTTGTAGAGCAAGTACCGTTTGAAACTCGTTGCAATATATATTAACAAACACGGACGGAATTTATGATTCGGTCGTCCTTCACTCATGTAATATATACAGACTGATCATCATCGCCTCCTATCTTATTTCAGTAGTATATATACCTTTTGCGGCTCTCACACCAACCAATCTTTATGAATGAGGCCTCTACAGAAAGAGAATTTCGCAGAGACGTGACGAATTGCACTTTGACTCTAAAAATAGGAAGGATTTGTTTTAAAAAACGCATCTAAATATTCATGTCAAATGCAACCCACAACATTTTCAGCTTTTTTTGAATCCATATCGTTAAAAAACTCATCAATGAAGCGTATTAGGGCCTTCAAACCTAAAATTTTGAGTTCACAGGCCTCAAAGATATGTTAATCTCACCGTGTTCTAAAGCATGAGATCTTAAACATTCTATTACATTTTTGATGGTTCGACGGTTTTCGATTCTTCCCCACCTGTTCAGAACCTGTAAAATCTGCAACTGTATGTGAAATCAAACTAATTACTTGATATTCTACGTGATTGAATTACATGGGTGTACCTCTCGGCTCGGTAATAACGTTAAATAAGAATAGTTTGTATTGACAAGGCTGTATACTCTATTGTATTGTTATCAATTACAATTACAGAATTATCTCGCATTTTATGCTAGTCACATAATTATTCCATAATATACTATATCTATCTTCTATTTGAAGCACGAAAATAATAAAACAACAACCTAATCTCGTTTCAACCTTTGAAGAAGTCTTAGTAATTCCTCTTCGAAAATTTCGAATATATATATATATATATATATATATATATATATTGTGACGTTCGTGGCCTGGCCACTAACTTACACGGCGCCCACGCATCTATAGAAGGCGACGGGGCAAATAATAACATCGCAAGAGCAGCACGGAAGAGAGAAAAGGCGCGACCTGGAGGTGGCGGCCAGAAGCAGCGGCGGGGTAACTTCGACGGAGGGGCGGCGCGCATAGGGGTTCTATGACGTCAGGGCCACATTTATACGGCGGAGCGGCGAAAAGCTGCTTTCTTCTCGATTTGGACGGCGACGAGCGAGGTACTAGTTCTTCTTGGTTCAGTCGGCGACGCGCGAGGTACTATTCTTCTAGAGCTAGGCGGCGACGAGCGAGGTATTCTTCTGTAGTAAAGACGCGGAGTCGTAGACATTATCACGAGTAATAGTGGAGAAGAACGTTGCAATATTGAGGCGGCGAGAAGTAGCAAGTTAACATTATAACGAGGCCGCATAAAGTAAAGTAAACGTGGTTGTGAACAATATCATAGTCAACGCCCTGGTAGGAGCGACACGTGCTGTAACACGCAAGGGACGGAGCAGTACGCGTGCATGTGTCCTGGATCTGGTGGCGAGAGCTTAGAAGACTGGTGCGAAAATCTGGTAACGGACTGCGGAGACGGCTTCGAGGACATCGGGAAACGCGAGTGGCGGCGCGGCTGGCAGGCGTACAGCTACTTCGACACGACGGCGGTGCGTAACCCGGGGGCCTTGGGCGGCGGCAAAGGTAATTTGTAACTGAGTAAACCAGAGTGGGAGACCGGATTTTAGAAGGAGTGAAATGAAGAACCAGATCATTAAAACTTTGTAAAATCGCCTGAAATTTGTGTCACGACAGCATAAATTTACCTTGTATAGCGGTAATACTTGCAACAGAATTCAATCCAGAAACTGAGTAAATTTTATTAGAGTTCCTCATTTTTATTGTATAAAATTTGCTAACGAGGAAAATATTTAATGTAAAGTAGCAATAAGATATTGAATAGCGTTGCATTGTTATTAATCCCAGGAGTATGGGAAAATTTTAGTTTCCATTAAGTTCATAACTTAGGAAAACCGTGCACGGGTGATAGGAGAATCAGACTCGATATAGCGAGCACATTGTTAAGTAAATTTTGTGTTGTGTTGTAAATTTTATTTAATTCTGAATTTGAATGTTAAGTGTGAACAATTTCTCATGCCATATTACAGAATATACTGTCATTTTATCTAATTTTGTGTCTGGGTGTGTAACTTTCTCATACCCCAAAAGATCCTGCCCCCCCCCGAGATATCAAGCTCGAAAGAGCATTCTATCAGGGCGTTTCCACCTGTGGAGGCGTTACAATATATATATATATATATATATATATATATATATATATATATATATATATATATATATATATATATATTAGATTTACTGCATACCATGAATTTATGGGTAATTTAATTTTTTACATACAAATATATCACTAATTTTTGTTTTGTAACTAATTAAAATATTTATTCCACAAACTTTTAAAATTCATATTGACATATACCATTCGCAAGAGAAGTTTAATTGTTTTTTATCGAAATTTCCAAACCACGGCCAATATTAACATAAATTCTCGCCATAAATTAATGCGAAAATGTGAACAATATTTAAATATAAACATTAGAAGAAAATAACATTTATTTAGTACAAAGAATATTTTAATAAAAGCAATATTCTTGTTCATGTTTAGACAGTTTTCCAATAAACATGAGACTTTGAAAGGAATATGTGACTAAAGGCGAGGTTATTTCGCAGCAGAAACAATTTTATACGTATTTTGTTTTAAAGTACGCTGCTTAGCAGATGTGTAAGGTCAGTCGAAAGCGACACCAATCAACAGGAGCAGAAAGATAACAACAAGGTAAGAGAAAGTTTGGTGAAAAGAAATCACAAATGAAGGCAGTGCCTGACTTTAACTTGTGTGCGCCCTAGGCTCTCAAAATTTTTAGCGTCCTTTTCATTTGCTTTTTTTAAAACATTAAAGCTATTATATTTTGAATAAAAAATTGTAGTACGAATTTGTGACCGACGCAAATATTGTGAACATATAAATAATTGATTATACGTACACGTGTAAATAATTCTCACCACAATAATGATTTAATACGATATTTTTGTGTTCATTTTATCAGTATATAACAATGGACATATTTGATTAATTAACATTTTCTTTTGTTACAAATATGGAAAGAAATGTTTCCATAAAAAACATTCAAAAGTTCGCCTTATGAAATTTTGAATCCGCTGAAATTTGTTCACCCCAAAAATTGCGTGTCCCACGCTGCAGCCTACTCAGCCTGTTCGGTAATCTGGCACTGAATGAAAGAAAATCTCTGGCAAAGTGATCAGACGCGTGTACCGCGAAATCCGGGTGTTTAAAAAAGAATGTTAATGTAACAGGTGGTGGAAGTTTTCAGTACGTTCTGCCACAGTACCCATTAAGTTATTTAAGAGTAGGTGTAAGTATTTTGTAAATTATTTGGAAAGTAAATATTTAAATGTGTGAGGTGAATTCTCGGACAGTGTATTTTCAACACCAAGATTGCAGACGCCGTCGAACTAAAAAGGGGAAAGTAAATATGCTTCGTAATTTATGCAGAAAGACCAAGTAATTTGATTGATTAAAAATGTAGTATTAAAATAATTCTGTAATTTAATATAAACATTTTTGGTTCAATTTTAAACAAGTAGCGAAACTGTGGTAACCATGGCGAAACATTTATGTCGGCCGTCCCATAAACGGTCGTATCACACTTTTAATGTCATTCACAAAATTCTAAGGTACTGGAAATTAAATTTGTTGCAGTCGAACTCAATTTACTGAAAAAAAGTACATGGCAACAGCATCACACGCCAAAGGAGTAAACATTTGTTTCCAGTATCCAACTCCTTTAGAATTTTGTAAGTGATATTAAAAGTGAAATACGACCTTTCGTGAGATGGCCGACGATATATTTTGTTGAAAATAATTTAAAGGGATGAATTTTTTATTGAATATCTGTGTGTATGAGCCTCTAGTTTCCATATTATTATTACAATTATTTTTATAGATTTTTATAGAACGGATTCAAGTGTAATCTTTGAAAAAATACTTTCAATTAAAAATTCATGAAATTTCCTCCATATTATAAAAAATGACTGCATTGTTATTACATTATTCGCATCCCCAGTCGTTCTTCCTTTGGTATATTTGTTAGATAGTTGAGAATTCACATTGGACGAATGGACCATGACCCACGATAAAAAAAGATCTATTACGTATTCGTGTTTGCAATCAAAGAAGTATACAAAGAGCTAAAAAGATACATTTTATGAAATAAAATTCTGATAACACACGTCTCAATATTGATAGAGCTGCCACTAAGCCATGGCCTAATAACTCGTACAAAAAAGTAATAGTTTTCACCCACCTTGAACGACCATTTGAAGGTATTCCATTTCCTGTACAGCATCATACGTCACTTTTCCTCCATGGTTAGCCAGCACAGATGTTATTTCTTCGTATAATCGCTTTTGTATATCAGGATGCTGCGCCAATTCATATAAACCGTACGACATGGTAGACGATGAAGTTTCAAATCCGGCGGTAAGGAACAGGAAACATTGAGATACAAATTTATCCCCGTCCAAGTCTATAAGAGAATATTTATAATTATAATTAATAGATTTTCAGAACACAAACACTTCACAACTCTCGTCAGTATTTTTTAGTTAATCAATAGTTTTAAATATCCATGCCAATTGATAAAATAAGATCCTTTATACGAGTCGATTAAGCAATGTATAATGTTAAAATACAACATATGCATTGGGATTTTTGCTCCAGAGTAATTTATTGCATTGGGTTTTTGCTCCACTGTAATTTCCTGTACAAATTTGTTGAACGATTGAGATACACGAATGGCAAGTCTTAAATATCAATCTACGTAGAAATTAAAACATTCTGAATTTACATTCTGTGAACCAGCATCTGATGTGTAAAGTCAACATGAAGCGAGTATCGAGAAAATGTTATGAGAAAAATATTAATAATTATAATTTGATTGCTTAAAAAGGTGGTTAATTAGTTTAAAGGTTTACTATTATTCAAATATTTATTTAGAGAAAGAATTTACATACATACGAACGTTAGAAGTTGGAAATTACGAGTGTAAAAGATGAATATAAACACATTTATTGTAAGGTCGAAATTTGCATGTTCACTTCAAATCGCAACGAAAGAACAATATTATTAGAAAAACCTTCCACATAAAAAATCATTTACATGAAAAACTAGTTGATGTGATGGTAAGTACTAAAATATTTTCTCATTAGCTTCTTACGAATAAAATAGGAAATTAATTAGAAATTGGTTGTCACTAATCAGAATGATTGACTTCATTATTTTATATCAAATGATATCCTCATTCATTATAAATAATAACGCAATAAAAATATTAATTTCATACACATTAATTTTTTCACTCGACACATTTGAGTTTTTCACTTTTACACTTCCACAGTATTCTGCACGTCTGATTCACGTTCTTCAAACTAAACTAAAAGTAGCAAGTGCATTATACTAAGCAACAAAAATATTCTTGATGACATTAGCAATACAACCATATTGGCAAAGAACACAAAATTGTGCAGCTTTATACTGGTGACTCTTCACATTTTGACACAAAATATCTTAAAGACAGTACATAGAACGCAGCACTTCATAAGAGGCGACATATTAACCACTCAATATGTCAATTTGTTAATGAAACAAGAATTATTTAATTCTATAATTTTAATTATCATTTGTCCTGACAAGTTAGTTGTTTTAACAAAAGATTCATTATTATTGTTCAATTTATTGCTAATTACTTCTAATATATGTTATATCCCTCTTTTGTTTCCCCTTTCCCGCCTTCTGACCCTTCAATCACTTGTCACGACTGGCCTTGGTCCGTGTTTACGTTCTCCCCTCCCGTTGCCTTTGACATCATATCAGAAGAGACCGCTGACTTGCCAGGGTCACTCTGCCATGACGCCACCTCCTCTGTCGGCTAAGCAGTTGTCTTCCATCATATAATCACAATGTTAATTAGTGCTTATTTAATTTGTTACTGCACGCTCTCTCTGTTAGTTATCGCAGGGGAAAATGTTCCGGTTAAGTAGTTGGGAAAAATATTTTGGAAAGTCGCCTAGAGTAAAAACAAAATTGCTATACTTGGAAAATGAGAATATAAATTCAAGACATTGCTTTCAGTGCTCATTTGTAAGTTTTTGTAAGGTACTGTGGCTCATTAATAAACATTAAAATGCGATGGAGGATAGAAAAATCAACTCTAACGTAGAAAGATACGTAGACGTTATATAAATTTAAGTCGAAGTTTTGGAAAGTATCGTACACGTTTAGAACGTGATTAGAAACATAACTGCCACAAATACTGTAAGTATTCCGATTAAAAAATGAAGAAACTAATAATATTCCAATTTCAATAATGTGTATAAGTTGAAAATAAATATTCAGTTTAACAAATAATAATTATTTGAAGTAAATAATAAATACATTACAACGTTTGTGGTTTTCTTTCATTCTTGTTTCTCCTCTGTTTACTCTGGTACTTAAATCCCTCCTGGATTAAAGATAAATATTATTACTGGCGTATCTACTGTTTATGAAGGAAAGAAGTAGAACTCAAGTGGCACTTAGACTACTTTTTTATTATTCAAAATTAATTATTCAAGACATATATAAATAGAGTAGACTACTTGTGGCACTGGAAAGCTCTCACTTCGAATAAATAGGAAATGAAATTGATTATTAGGAATCCGCATGGAGAAAATTAACAGAAATTGAAAGTATGAAAAACCATTAATCATTCATGTTTGTTTATTTATGCAAAGGTAAATTTACAAAAGTGAAAAATAAATAATTAAGACTGTAACTCACCAAAGGGAACATTGCTTTGTTCGATTATTTCTCCATTATCGAGTGGTTCTTCTTCCTTCAACCGCCCTGTTTTTCTCAACTGCATCATTAAATCCAGGAAGTCGTTTCGGGACACGCTGTTCTTCTCACGATGTTCCACTGTATTCCAAACCGTTTGGCGAAAATAGTTTTCGACGTCATGTTTTGTAGACCTGAGATCCAGCTTCTCCACCAGAGAAGGAAAGAGAAACATGAAGGTTAAAACGAGGCTTTGGTGTAAGTCCATGGTTAAAGTTTTCCTCATGTAATGCCTGAAGGTGCTCTCGGTGTTCTCGAGTGACTTTCCGTCAATCCCAAAAGCAGTGCTAGCGATGACGTCAGTGGTGTAACGAGCAAACATTTCTTTCACTTCTGCATCTCCATTGGACGCTATAACAAAAAAAGATGAATTTTTCTTCCACAAAAAAACAAAAATAAAACAGATTTATTTGCACTTGGCGTGATTTAACAGTAATTGTAGTGTTTCAGACACAAATGTCGCCGTAAAATGTTGGGTGTCGCCGAAAAATGTTAGATTTTTACAGTTTTCGAAAATTCAGATATTTCAACGAAACTTAGATCTGTGCCAGTTTCTTAAGCGTTCTTCACATTATCCAAGAGCAAGTTTAATTTAAAATTTTGAGTAATTTAAAAAAAAGAACTTGGAAATATCCTTGAGACTTCATGTAAAGTACCCCCCAAAATTAAAATATCGGATTTCAGGGGTCGCGACATCAGCCAGATCGGTTGTTGAATATCTATTTTGCTGAAAATTCTGAATTGTTTGTAAACAGACGGACAGACGTTTTGATCTCTTCTAATTTTTCGGAATCGAGGACCCGGGACGTGGATTCTGAGAACAGAACATGTTAGAGGAAGTAATTTGCTACATGAACAGTAATTATCCATTTTTTCAGGATCAGGGACGCACAATACGATTTTTTCAGCTGCGAAATCGTTGTTTTATCTCGCAGCATTACATAACTACCTCTGTACTACATATTATGTAAAACTCAAGAAAGTAAAAACTTAAATATAACTTTTGTAGCAGATAAAATTTATGGTTAATTAAGCTTAGCTGTATGATTGTTTCATGAAATTAAGCTCAAAATATTTGTATCGCTGTGTGCGTACGTGCACATCAAATGCATCTTCAGAGGGCTGACTGATGTTACTTTACTTACCAAGCTCTCTCTCCAGACACTTTACAAGATCTTGTCCACAGGCGTCTATCAACGCGAACATCTTCTTCATCTTGCCGGACGTGAAAGTTGGAGTGAGTTTAAGACGTAAGTTTCGCCATGTCTGTCCCTTACTCGTAAACATACTATGATATTGAAGGGGATCGGAGGCAGCAGCTGAAAAGTTCCGATCTGTAAAACTACTGAAGTCCTTTATAAGAATAGTTTTCGCTAATTCTAAGTCGTTGATCATTATCATCGGTTGAGTGAAAGTAAAAAAGCCAATAAATGGTTTGTTCTTGTGCTCCAAATAGAAGTCTTTAACGGCATCCGTAATAGTTTTAGGTCCAAAAACTACACTCTTCATGTTCCCTAACAATGGATGTACGTCCGCCAATGGAATTCCTCTTCTGGTCCATCTGTTGAGCAGGTAAGATAATAGTGCATAAACCACAAGTAAAACACAACCGATCACATACATCAAATCAACAAGTAATGAGACTGCAGAGAAACTCATGACTGCTACTCTCTGATGAAATCTACAAACTGAATATACTGAAGACTCCTATCTCCAAAAGTTTAAATGTCTGGTACAGCGGCCAAACTCCCGCCACTAATCGCGTTTCTCTTATCAGACAACGTAAGTTTATCTTATCAGCACTCATTATGCCGCATTTTTTATAGACTGAGCATAATAGTGTTTGCAAATATTCAGGATACGCAGAATAACAGGAATGTAAGCACTTTTTTTAAAAATAACAATTATGCGAGTTAAGGTAAGGTTCTAAAGTTTTGTAAAGCAGTTTACAGTACTTTAAAAAAGTCAATAATATTTTGTTTTAAATTATACCATTATTCAAAATTAGTACATTATTTATGTACGTGAAATAGTTATGTAAAATTATAACACCAAAAAATTACTTTTCATTTTTATTATATAAAAATTTGTTCTTACAGTTTGTTATGGCACTTTTATTAAATTATTGGTATTTACCTGCAAATTAAATGATGGCATCTTGCCTTTACGTTATGAATTATATTCTCTGAAAAATTGTAACGCAATTGAACAGACAGCAAATAATTTTACAAAATTTCAATGATTTTTTCACCGTTAATTTGAAGTCTCTTTCACAAAAAACATAATTTTTTTGAAACACAGCATACAATTTCTAATATATTTTATTTAATTTATAATATATTTTTTCAATGTAATATATTTTCATAAAAATTAGACGATTTTCATGGCACATTACCAATAATGCTAGGAACCAAAATGTTTGTTTCATGTTGTTTTGACTTGTTTAACTAGTTCGCGGCTGGCACTTGTGAATACTATGTAAAAAAATATGTTAATAAATTCAATGTTTTGTGAGCATATCTCTTTGGCCGCGGAATCGTGAAAACGGCGAATCTTGCGAACTATATATAATGCCTTTTTTATCTTATGTGCACCGTTTTGTGGTTGGGGGCGCTAACCTAGGTATTACTCCTAATCTTATACTAATTTTACAACCAATTGTTTACATTTGATGGTATTTATTGATATTATTTACATGCAGTTACTCTAATAATGCACTTACATACTAGCTCTTAGGTAATTACAACTAACTTACATAAGACGCTACTTATCAACATTATTTACACACACTTGTACTTAGAATATAAAATTACAGGCTAAGACTGAGGTTTTTATAGTTTGTCAAACTTGCACTGGCCCTTGAAATTCACAGTTACAGTTTCACTTTTTTACACACACGCACACACACAAACACACAGACACACACAAATCAGCTTAAAACCTTCACACATATTTGCTGAGGCAGCGAATGTTATAAAGACATTGAGATTAATAGATTCAATGTTGCTTATCACATTATTGGCTAAAAAAGGCAACAAAATTGCTTTATTTTGAAGTTGATTTTTTTGAAAACATGGGGTGCTGTTTGATATCGTAGGCTTCCGCGGCCAGAGTCATGATCTAGGCTGTCCGGGTGATGCCGCGTCGAAAGCTGGGGTGCCGACGTTTCGACCGATATATCGCGGTCCTCTTCAGGGCTGTACTGCGCCAGGATTTTTTTTTTTCTATTTCCCCTCGCCAGTTGCCCTGGCAAGGCGGGATTTTATTCAATGATTGGGGTACAATATTGCTCCAACCGTGAGGTTTGTGGAGCTTCGTGAGGGTTATATCTTAAATAAACTAAATTAACCTAATCTTAAACTAACTAAAACTAAACATGGCCTCTTTGGGCTACTTTGTTTTATTTAAACATGTTAGTGATTAAAGTGAAAATAAGTTCTTTATATTGTTCTCGTTTCTTCTTTTTTTTATTCATTCACTCACTCATTCATACTTATTCTATATATACAAACACATTCGCTCACGCATTCATACCGCACTTCACTGCACTAACACTACACTTTGTACACTATTTACACACTTTTTTCGCCACGGCGCCGACTTTACTCAGGCGTCCGTGGCGCCGTGACGTCTTCGAAACCGGGCGGCCCAGGTCCGGCGGGGTGCGCTTCCGCGCCTCCCACGCAGTTTCCGGCATCATGGAGCGGCGACCGCCTCCCACGCACTAACTGCTCCCCCGCGTCGCACAGGCCAATCGGGCATGACTAGGTGAAAGGAGGCGGGGGAAACGGACGGACGGAAGCGGTCCGTGGTCGGATGGTGTGGGGCGATCCGGTAAGCTCAGGGGTCGGACGGCGTGGTGTGGTCCGGGCGGGCGGCCTCCCGCGACCGCGCACTCCGCAGAGGTGCAATCCACGCTTCGTGGAGGCGTAATCCCGCGACCTCGTTGATGTTCTGGGGATGTTTTGCGATTTCTAAAGCTTCCTTTATCCGCCTTGGCCACCACCTTGGCCTACACCTCGGCCTATTGCAGCCTGCCCCTTTCTCTATATAAACCAGAGCGCCCAATATCCTGGCGCAGTACAGCCCTGAAGAGGACCGCGATATGTCGGTCGAAACGTCGGCACCCCAACCTTCGACGCGGCGTCACCCGGACTGGGTGGATGGGGTGCTGTGTTTAAAAAAGAGAAACTTCTACATAATAACTGAAATTGAATGTAGATAATTTCCAATGCATTTATTATTATTACTTTACAAAACCTTTACATATTGTACGAGCAAGTCTGTGCATTCTTGTAGCACTACTATTTCCTTTGTTTTTGTAATATTTTTTTAATAAAAAATCTTTTTATATTAATTGGTTCACATAAATTAAATACACTTTGGTTATTGGCCACCGACTGTACGACTGTGACGAATTTATTGATCATATCATTGGCACCAATATGTAGTGGGGTTATCAGTCCAAGCAAAGTTCTCGTCCACGCGTAGTTAATGAAGAGAGTATTTTGCAAGATAGCGAAACATAATATCTATATTGATAGCTATTTTTCTTGATTTTCTTGATTTGATTATCATGATATCTAAAAATGAAATATGCGCAGATTGCAGTCATCTCCCTCCCTCCACACTCCACAGTATAAGTTTTTTTCCTTAAATAAATACAAATATTTAGAAATGCATACAATATTATATTTATTATGTATATAACCGACTAAGAATGTGCTCTTCACGCACGACTAATCATTGTCTCGCTTTTGAGTCTTCTGAAGGTTCAGTAAAAATTGCTCGATGAACTTTATTTTCTTCTATTTCTTCTTGTCTACCTCCAAACTTTAAGATATATTTCTACAAGCATATTGCGAATATTTAAAATCACAACGTTATTGCACATTTCTCCACTATTTCTCCATAGTGGAAGTTTTTACCTTTTTGCTTAATCTGTATTTTCCTCTTTACAACTAGAGTGAAATTTTAACCAGTGCGTTTCTTCAGTCTTAGATTAACGCCTCCAGCGACTTGCGGAAACGCAGCTTTGGTGAATTTCAGGGGAACTGGTGTTCTTGGCGAAGTAGTAGCTTCGTAGTTGAGCAGAACGTAAATGAGACCAACTTTCGCTTGCAACAATCCCAGACGCATACCTGAAAAACAAGAGTAGTTAACATTAATCCTTGTTAAATATTAAGTGCAATGTAAAATGGAAATCATCAATACATTCCGAGTAAATTTTAAAAATAGTTAACATTTGATAAGAAAATGATTCAATAGTATCGTGATAATTTAACCCAGTGTTTTAATATTTTCCTATAAAAAAGGCAATTCTCAAATAAATAACGCTTTTTACACAATCGTCGTACAGAATTTCCATTTGCATTCCTCATAAACCTTTAATACAATAATTACATTAATCAGACAATTAAATATCATTAACACAAAGATCATTCGTTTCTGATTAGCAATATCCTGAAATCATTTCGCTGTAAATATTTTTCAATACTATTAATAAATTTTCGTGTTGGCAAGTGCATTACTTAAAGGCCGGGCTCAGACGGGGACGACCCTTGATGTAGCAACCACATCGGTCACATTCCACCACGAATCGAAACCTGATCACTGCATGTGGAATTAGTGTGATAAAAACGTGAGCTCGCGGCAGAGATCTAGGGGTTCTCCCCTGCCTTTCAGTCTACTACAGTTGTGCCATAATTTTTTAATTTTAATTTTGCCATCATTGATTTCGCGTTCACCTCTGGATTAAATAGCGCTATTAGTTTCAAACCCAGGTTCAACTGTGCTGCGGAAAGCTGCCGGCAGCAGACTCCGTGCTAATTGGCGAAGCGATAGAAAAGATAAGAGAGAAAAAGTGACTAGATTGGAGAGCGGAGGTAGAGGTACACATATACTTTCAGAGAAAGTGATTGATTGTTTGAGGGCGCGTCAATTTCTAATGTCATTCGTCCCATAAGTGTAATATATATTTTATCGTGACAGATGGCAATGATCTACCCCCTCTAGATGGCGAGATCTGGCGCCAATCTACACATCGACTTGCGGGGTTTTTCCCCAACCTGGTATCTCCCGTCAGCGGGGCACCGCCCTACACGGGACAAGATCTAGGCTCCCAACTGGTCTCCCGACACGTGTGGTGAATAGTGCGCGCAACTGTGTGCATAGGCTACGTAAATGGTGAGGAAAGGACAAAGGAAGAGTAAGGATAGATCACGATCCGTAGCCTATTTGTTAGGGTGCTGCTTCGGCATTCGCTTGGTGTTCATCGGTAAAACCGCGGAAAACTATGGATCAGAGCAACCGGCCGCTAGAATTCTCTAGACAGCAGCGAGAGAGAGATTGTGTTTTCTATAAGCCTTATAACATAGTCTCGTTTTGAGAGGAAACAACATGAAGAATTAATTCACCAATGCACATGCGTGGTCCATCTCCAAAACCCAGGAAGGAGCACGGGGGCCTCGAACGCATCTGCTCCTCGCTGAAGCGATCCGGGTCGAAGCGCTGGGGCTCCGGGTACAGCTCCGGGTCGTGGTGCAGCCCGATCACCGGGATCATCACCGCGTCTCCGGGCTGCAGCTCGATGCCCGTCCCGGGTAAGCGATACGGACGGGTCACGCGGCGATCCACGAATGATAGCACAGGATATTTACGAAGAGTTTCTGCAATACACACAAAAAAAAATTTAAGCGAGTAGGTCACTTTAATTTCACTAGTGTACTTTTTGTAACTGAATATTATAACAAATGTTTAAGAAGTTCAATGTGATATTAATAAATTATTGTAAATAATAATGTGATTGAGTAATAATATGCAATCGAATAAATGATAAATTCAATAAAAAATATGCATTAAAGTATTTGAAGTAATAATACTAATATCCACGATCTTATTATAAACGTACATAATTTCAAACAAATATCCCAGAATAAACACAGTTAAGTTACACAATGGGTTAAGCCTCAGGTTAAAGGGTTAAGCCTCAAATTCGAAAAAAATTGTTTCCTTACAATATAATATTAGCATAAATTCCTTACAATATAATATTAGCATTAATGCTATAGTGTACTGACCATGAATGACCATTTGAAGATATTCCATTTCTTGTACAGCATCATACGTCAGTTTTCCTCCATGATTGGCTAACACCGAAGTTATTTCTTCGTGCAACCGGTTCTGTAAATCAGGTTGCAGCGCCAATTCGTACAAAGCATACGACATAGTTGTAGAAGAAGTTTCGTATCCAGCGGTAAGAAATGTAAAACACTGAGCCAGGAATCTATCCCCATCAAAATCTGTAAGAATTTTTTTTTACTTCTTCGTTCCCTCTGGTCGAATTTGTAACACATATCTCATTGTGTGACAAGCAGTTATGTGAGCTCTTAGAGTGTAATGCGTTATTAAAACAAGACATTCAAAACAATTGACATCAGCCGTGATACAATCTTAAATACTTCTTGATTTTATAATAAAAGGAAAAAATGAATACATCTCAATTGTAATTGCCGAAAGTTCATGCAACAAAGAGAGAGCGTAGGCTTCCGTGACAGGAGTCAGTAACTCCTTGGCTGTCCGGAAGAGGCCGCCTCCTAGGCACAGGGACCAATGTTTCAGCCACCATTCTCACCATTTTCAAGCAGCAAGTCAACAGATAAAAACAAACAAAATAATGTGGTGTGGCTTTCGAGAAAAAAATCTGTATCCTTGGTAGGAGTATACAACAAAACGCCCTCTATTTCTTAAGTTCTAGAATCCCTAGCCTGTGTCGTATACCACATATGTGACTTATAAATAATAAATACCAACAATTACTGATGACGTTTCATCACAAGAAAATATTCCTTCTGTGTACTGTAAACTATTTGCGTTCACTAACAAGCTACAGATTTGTTTTTACAGTATTTCCATGGAAATACCCAACCCCTACACTTCGCATATAGGAAACTAAGAGCTTACAAAAACATCTACGGAGTTTTCATGGAAAATATGTACATTAAGAAGTTGATTATAATATTAAGAATATTACTCACCGAAGGGGGCATCGATTTGTTCAACCACTTCACCATTGTCAAGGGGTTCCACTTCCTTCAAGCGTCCGTTTTTTCTCAACTGCATCATTAAATCCAGGAAGTCGTTGCGAGACACATTGTTCTTCTCACGGTGTGCCACTGTGCTCCAAACCGTTTCGCGTATGTAGTTTTCCACGTCAATTTCTGTGGTACGTAGATTCAGCTTTTCCACCAAAGAAGGGAAAATAAACTGTAGTGTAAAGAGAATCCCGGTTTTCAACGTAGGAGTAGTGGACTTTTTCATGTACTGCATGTAGACGCTTTCAGGGTTTTTGAGAGCGTTTCCGTCAATTCCAAAAGCAGTGGTAGCGATGATATCAGTGGTGTAACGGGCAAAAAATCCTTTCACCTCAGCATCTCCGCTGGGAACTATCAATGGACAAAGATGAGTTAAACCTCTTAGCAAAAATGTATTTAACATGAACATGTCCCGATTAAAAAAAAACACAAATAATACACGTATTTTTTTCGATTTTTGAATTCTAAAATCTGTACTAATTTAAATTAATTTATTTCTAAAGGATTCTTAATAATTCACATATTCCCTATCCAAAATTGATTTATTTGATCATTTTCGCCTCAGTTGTTTAATTTGATGTGGAGTAGTTACTCTAAACGTCATTTAACTCTAAAGTGTCGAAACACACAACCATCAAGCGCTCCAACACAAAACTGAAAATTGTTAAAATTAGTGCACCAAAAGTGTAACCGACAACCATTCTTTTTTTTAAATTTGAAATCTTTAATAAGAAATGCACTTGATCAAGTCAACAAAATGGGTAACGTAATTATTACACTTTCTACATAACTATTTCTAACATTTCTTTCAAAAAATTATTGTAAGAAAATGAAAGGTATTTTAGACTAAGGATGTAATTTTAATTTGGTATTAAAGTGAATATGTGCATGACTCACATATTTCACAATACATTACAGAAATGATGAACATTAGAAAAAAATTACATTTCGGACAAATGAAACACCGGTGCGTAATACTATATATTTTTCTTATTGTTATTTTCATTATTATTTTCCGTTTTCAATTTTTATTAAGTAGTTAGCTAAATATTTTATAATGTATGAAATATTTAATAAGCTATTAAACAAACTCGCCCACCTTAACGCCACGCCCAACCTGCAAATGCTTCTCTCCATGCCCTGCCCTTCGAATACTTTTTGCTCTCCCTGTTCCTCCCCCTCATCATGCATTGCCCACTTCTTCCACTCTTTCCGCTGCACCCATTTCCTCCTCTCTGCACGATTTGTTCCCCCCCCGCTGCACCCTTTACTTCCGCTTCTCCCGCTCATTCTGCTCCTCCCCCTCTACTCTTCTGTCCCGCCTGCCCTTTGGCCCTACCCCTCCCGGTCCCGCTCGTCCCCGCCCCGCGGACCCGGGAACAATGCCACTGGTACATGGGGAAATTATTATTATTATTATTATTATTATTATTATTATTATTATTAGTATTATTATTATTAGTATTATTATTATTACTATTACTATTACTATTATTACCTTCATTTCTCTGTTAAACCGGGCAAAAGGAATCTGGCTTTTGGTGTCTTAGAACCAGATTCTGCTCTCGTGAAAAGGGAATTCACCCTAACCCACTTGAGCTTTCTGTAAAAACCTTCGAACAATGTGACAAGACTGAAGTAAGACCGCCTTTCGTCCAACAGTTTGCAATTTGATAGTTCCAAATTTTTCAAATAATTTTTAAATGTGTTCGACATCACCCCTTCCGATGAGATCACCAAGGCATATGTGAGAACTTTCTCCAACCGCCAGATCTATTTCAATTGCATTGCAAGCTCCTCATACTTCCTGATCTTCTCTAATTCAATTTTCCTGATGTTATGGATCAGAGGAACTGCAATATCAATTGTAAAGGCTACTTTATTGGTTTTATCAATGAGAAGGATATCAGGCATGTTATAATCCACTGTTGTTGTTTTCTTGTTATGCAAGGTCTCATCAACATCTTAGTTATTAGCGATAACTATTGGAATTAACAATATGGTAATTGTGGAGATGAAACGATATGGTGATGATAAGGGATAAAGGGATCAACACAAATACAACCATACGCGAGGCGGGACTCGAAACCGCGACCCTTCGGTTCGAGATCGCTACGACACTACTGCCTTAGCGATCTCGGCCACCGGATAGGCAATCTACAGTTATTATTATTATTATTATTATTATTATTATTATTATTATTATTATTATTATTATTATTTTATTATTTTATTATTATCCTACTACAAACCATTAAGGGCATTCTGTGTTAGCAGAGGTCTTTAACCGCGTCATAGAAGTAATCAATCAAAACAGCGTGCGCAGATGATTTTCTCCCTCATACGTCACATACATTTTTTTACTGTTTTTAAATAAATAAAGAAATGAGGTGGTAGGTTGGTATTTCCGCGTAATTAAAGCTCATTATAAGTAGTCTTTAACATATTGGACACATTTTGTCAATTTTGATTTAATGTAGAAATTTTGACACGTGATATTTCGACATTTGGCAATTTGACATTTGGCAATTTGACATTGGGGATTGCATTTAACTAAATATTGTAAAACATTGTGTGCATCATTTTGAAAACGTAACTAAGATATTGCTTATATATGATCGCTCAAATTACGAGAATTCGTCGTCGATTTGAAGGCATAGAATCCAGTTGTTCTAAAATGTGTTGGTTTAGAAACATACACACTTTTACATTTATTTAAAACATTATGAATGAACTAACTAAAAAGAGCGATAACAGTGGTTGCTACTGTAAAACTAATAAGTCCACTATGTTTTTACAAGCGGAACGCGTGGTTATCAACTTATCAAATATTCGACGTGAGTCATAGCATATGATTTATTTTTTGAGTGCGATTCAAATCTTCTGAAAATAAGTAGCAAAGACGTATTTTTTGTTAGAACTTCTTACGTACTATAACGGATCCTTCTGCCTACACGTATCTCAGGTAAAACCCACTGCTTCAGATACACAATCGTACTTACCCAACTCTCTCTCGAGGCAATTTACAAGACCTTGTCCACAGGCGTCAATCAACTCAAACATCTTCTTCATTTTGCCGGACGTGAAAGTAGGAGTAAGGTGTAGACGCAAGTTTCGCCACGTCTGTCCTTTCGTCACAAACATACTATGATACTGAAGAGGATCTGAGGAAGCTGCGGAAAAGTTCCGATCTGTAAAACTACTGAAGTCTTTTATTAGAATTGTTTTCGTTAATTCTAAATCGTTGATCATTATCGACGGTTGAACGAAAGAAAAAAACCCAATGAATGGTTTGTTCTTGTGTTTCAAGTAGAAGTCTCTAACTTCATCCATAATAGTTTTAGGACCAAACACAACACTCTTCATGTTCCCAAACAACGGATGTACATCCGCACACGGAATTCCTCTTCTGGTCCATTTGTTTCGCAAGTACACCAATAGAGAGTAAACTGCAAATAAACTACAGGCGATCACAAGAATGAAATCTCCAAATAATGATGCTCCGTAAAAAGCCATGGCAACCACTTGCACTGACACAAGATTAGAGACGTACTGAGGTCTGGCGTACCTCTTATCTTTTATAAGTCCTTTGCCAGGATGACGCATCTTCTGTGGTTTCTCCGTTACTTTTTAGAATTTTATCTTATCAGCGTACAACTTCAAAGTTCACGATTTGGGAACATTATTGTTACCGTATATCCAGCTTGACTTACAATTGCATCATTATATATTATACTAATGCAAATGTGATTCAAGCCGGATGTTACGTGTGTAATATTTTTACTTTACCTAATAGGCGTTACGACACTAATGGTGCTACATTAGCACCTAAATTCTCGCGCCGTTTGTAACGGTTACGTAATTCTTTTTTCAAAAAATATTGCATTCAATATTTAGCTTGCAGACGTTTGCAAACCTTCAGTTTCATCAACAAATTACACCGTAAACCACATTGAACTTAGGCTCATTTCCCCAAAACATGATTTTCAGAAACAATATAGGAATAATAACATTATAAATTTTATTCACATTTGTTAGCATATTCTTTCAATATATTGATTTCAGTTACATTAATTTAAACGATCTTTTTGTTTCGAATAATCTATTATACACACACACACACACACACACACACACACACACACACACACACACACACACTACTTACTATGTTGTAAAATTATTTCTATATTTGGTTTTACTGTTTCTGTTTCAAGTAACCTATAACTGCTATTTATATTTTAACATTTAACTTAAATATAATAGGAGCTATGTTCGTGGAATTTGAAAATCAAGTGCCATCCAGCTTTAACATGCCATTCCTCAGAATACAGCACTCTAGCACTAAGCTCTGATAGTGTGCCATTGATTGTGTAGGTAAGTGGTCGTATAATTTGATTTTATTCTCTTGTGTAAGGTGATGTTTTAATAATTTGTCGGTTTTTTGACACAGTGGATTGAATTGAGTAAACAATCTGCATCGATTTGTGTTTCGAACTTTTAAAAGTGCTAAAAACTCCTTGGTTTCAGGTAATTAGATACACAGAAGATATTTTACTCATTAGTTTGAATGTAACAGGAGGTCTATTGCGCCTAAGCTCTTATGCGATAGAAAATCTAAGAGACAAAAGGTCCCGTAGTCTAGAAGGTTCAAATACACATGTATAATTACTGTATTAGAGGTCTAATAGATACACACATAAGATCTAATACGTACGGACAGAAGTTCTAATAGGCAGATCAGGTCCTATCGCCTAACCTTGCTTTGCTTCATGTGATATTAGTGTAATCCCGAAAATTGTATTAGGTTGCAAAGAACACAGTTTCAACATGATTGAGAAGATCCAGGCAAAATCGTAAGTTGTCTTAAATGTGTTACCCAAATTCACTTCCATAGATGCCTGATCTCATGTAAAAACGTCTGGATTGCTGCAAACATTCACAAGAGAATTAATTTGAATAAGGTAGTGGATACTAAGAGTTTCAGTGAATATTTTTGCACGCAAATTCACGGACTTTCGAGTAGCACAACGTATGTTTTAAGGGGCATTGAATACGAGCATTGAACGGAGCCTGACTTTTGACTGTTGTCAACTGTTGAAGTTACCAAATTACTACATAATTTGTGCCGCGTTGGGTTGAATTATTGGTGCTCGCCTCCCAATGCGAACTGTCGGATCAGCAGTCGTGTCCACGAGCCAATTTTTCAATAAGATTAAAAAAGTAAAGTTTTCATAAAATGCAAAATATCTACATGCTGACTAAATAGTGAAATAAAAATTCAAGGCCTTGGCGACAAAAGCGCTAGTACTTTAAACAAATGAAGAAATATTAGAGGAAATTTTGGAAGATATGGCAAGGGGGATCCATTTTTTAAAATTTTAGATTGTTTATTACATATATATTTAAAATATTAAAACACACAAAAAATTACATCACAAATATTGTGTTTTTATTGTGTTTAATGCTTCGACACTTCTTTTTATTATTTAGGTATGAAGTAAAGTAACTTTTTGGCATACTACTTACGTAGTATAAAGAAAGTATTGTAATGCCGCAGCAGAAAACGGCAAATTTTACACAGAACTGTTTTTTTAACTTCCTGACACCGAAAAAGTGGTATTATGTTGTGGCTTCTTGAAACGGAAAAATTGGTTGATGGCAAAATGTCTGTAGTCTGGGAGCAACGCATGCGACTAAACCGTAGGTAAGATTTTCACCAAAACTGATATTCTTCTGTCGATCTGGAAGATGTCGCAAGATCTTGAAATTGAAACATATTTTGATTTTGGGATTCCTTTACATGAAAGCTCAAGGATATTTTCAGACTTTTCTAAAAATGTCCAAATGTTCTTTATATTCTTTCTCAAACACATCAAATTACGCGTATAAAAATGGCGCAAGCCCGATTTATGTTGGACTTTAAATTTTCCAAAGCGAAAAAGTTAAAATTTGTTTGGAGTCTTCGTACAGCTCCGTATGTTGAAGACAGAGATTTTTTTCTTTAATAAAATATAATGTTCAAAATTAAAAATAATCTTCAAATGAGAACATATAAATATATTTTTTTAAAATATGAGTAGTTTTTGCGAAATAAAGTCAATTTTAAAAACAAGTTTTTCTTAAAAACGACTCCATTTTTTTCTTTACAGTTTGTTCTCAAATAGTACGGAGCACACTTATAAAAATGTTTCAGCTCCTATTTTTGTTGAACTCGTTTGTTGAACGTTGAAAGTTTTGAAAATTGCAAATTATAAATAATCCGAGAATTTTTCTGTTGTTGTAGAACCAATAGTTTATTTACATAATGCCATATTTCATTAGGAAATAAATAAAACATTCTACAATAAGGATGAAATAACTTTAATGATACAATGTACAATTGATTTGATTTCTGAACCATTCACAGGGTTGCCGGATGGTTTGGAAACCCAAAATGGCGTATATTAAATCTCCAAATTTTCATCTTAAGAAAGGAAAAAATAAGGAATTGGTCATATTTACAAAAATGAAATATTTTATTTTCCAGGACTCCAGGGGTCCATTCCATATTTTCAGGCTATCCACGGCCCCTCTGGTCGCTCCCGGAGCGCCGGCGTATGAATATCGGTGGGAAAGAGATATGAGTCAAGCTTCGTCTGATTTTACACGTCATATTGCATTTTATAAAATTAGCATGTTATTGAAATGTAATATTTTGCTAAACATGGTCATTCTTATGTTAATAATAATGAATTTTCTTTATGTATAAGATTAACGTCTGTAATCTCGTATCCTCTTTAAAAAGTTCGAATACTTTTACAAATCAGTTTTTGGGGAAAATGTTAATGACGTGATTCATTCGATTTAATACAATTATATAGTTTTTTCTGTACGTAAAATGTGATGTATTACCGCAATATTGTTTCAACAAACACAGAAACACCATTTCAAAGGCTGCGTTTCTTCAAGCGTAGAGGTATGCCGCAAGCAGGAGAATTAAATGGCGAAGAGTTTGCTAACGGTATGGGAATCGGTGTTGCAGGGCTGAGCGAGACTTCATACTTCAGCAGAGTGTGAACAAGTCCAACTTTCGCCTGGATGTATCCCAAGCGCATACCTGAAACACGATTTCAAGAAAAACATTGCGCATATGATTCCAATGCCTCATACGCCACAATATCAAGGTTCAAACACCTCAACACTCATGTTTTAAGAGGGATTGTCCCGGGATCCGCAGATGCTACATAGTTTTGGGACAATGTTTCAAAAACGTAGGTGACTGGACGTGGACGTTGGTAATAACGTGTCCATCTTTTTAACATTTTATATTTAAAATCATAGTGTTGAACTGTTGACACTCGTTCTTAAATAAATGTATTATATAGAAATATTATTAAAAACTAGATTAATTTAAGATAAAAAATCATTTTGAGGGGTGTATATAATATATACCTTGTATTGCCCGTGTTAAATTAGATTTAATTGATGTAGTGCCTTTTCTAGAAAATGCTTTACTAGAAAATTATGACATTTTACACACTTAACTTACACAGACATTGTTAAAAGTTTGACATGTTTTGATTTGATTAAAAAATAATAATTATTATTATTTTTTGCAATTATAATGTTTGCTCTATTTTTTTAGTATTTTAGGAAAAACAATATTTTTTATATTTTTTATTATTGAAAATTGTTCGTATAAAAATGTTAATTTATTGTCAATACCATAATAAACGTATTCTGTAAATTTTAATAAATTGTGAACAGTAGTTTCTGAGAAAAGATACATTAATTACAAAGTAAGTACATTTTCAGCATACGCCATTCGAAAAAAGGCTGTACTTGCGACTGCTCTACTAGAGCATTCCTCCACCATATTCTGGTTTATCTTTTTCAGGAAAAAGAAACAATGCTACCAACATATGAACAAGAGTATGTTTCAGTAACTCATTAACTAGGCAACATAAGTTCAAATCTATGAAAAAATACCCATCCTTGTATGCAGGTTAAAAAAAACGGGCGTGGCTTGTGCGCATTTGGACATTTAAACAAGAATTAAAGAAACTTACGAGCGTTATGGATGAAAAATTCTAAAATTTTTTTTGGAAAAGCAAGGCTAGAACTATTTATTTAGCCAAAAAATGAAAATCGATAATTTTACGCATTTCATGGTACTCTCTCCCCTTAACGTGTATTTCATTATTTTTAAATAAATCTATATTAAAATTTGATCTCAACTCGCTGTTGCAAATATTTCATATAAATGTGAAAGTATTTGGTTAAAAATTCATGGTGTGAGGTGGGGGAGCGACAGAGGGATTCTTCAAGATTAGGAACGCAGGGGACTGGCTGAGATTACAGTATGAGAAAATTATGAGTTAGTGGAAAGAAGTGAGAACGTTGTGCTCCTAATTCTACGAGCCCAAAGATTGCGTCCGCTTTTTATTTAAATACTTCTTACGTACTACCTGGCATGCATTGTCAAAAACGTTTTTTGAACAAGAAACAATGAAAACATTTTGGTTTATACCATTACACTTCTCAGTTAACAGATTTAAAAACCGTCAAACAAATTGAAGTGACATGATAATAAACATGATGTTGTATTATTGTTTTTCACGTTGTTCCCTCTACTCTTCGGTAATAGACTCTCTTGTTGGCGTCAAAAAATAATTGAAAAGCGGGAAATCGAACTCGAGATTCTCGCTGGGTGGTAGTCGCGCTCCAATCATTGAGTTATGGCCGCGTTCCAACCATGAGTAGAGGCTGAAAGTTCGACAAAATGCCTTTTTTGTTCTTACTATTATAGAACTTTTAAAAAGAGAAATCACAACTTGAACTTGTGGAGTTGTGATAGTAAATTTTCATTTTGCCTTTTTTGCCTATTTTAGTTTTTGAGGTCTATTTTTCCCATTTTGTCTTATTTTTGTCTTTTACATACTTATTTTGCGTTTTTCTTCTCCCTGCCCCGTTCTCAATCAAGTTGGAAAAACAATTTGTTATACCTAAAAAATCTATTTAAAAATTGTCATAAGAATATTTAAATATTTATAAGAAATATTCAAATGTTTATACGGATATTTTACACCAGTTTATTCTTAAACTATTCATAATAGTATATCACTGTAACAATGGTTTTTTGGTTTGTCTTAAGAAAATAATTCGATGTAGGTGGATGATGAATTGTGACAAATTGTGAGAAACAAAAAGCAATAATTTTAAAATAAGATTTTGAATATATTGGTAAATGTATGAAGTGCGCAGACTTGTAATAAACTCTGTGAAAGAATTGTTACTAGGATATGTAGGTACTCTATTTATATAAATTTTAGTGTTCATTTATAATTTTAATTTATTCGTAAGCTAAGTTCGTTTATTTTTAATATTGTAAAGAATCTGAAGATGGGATGAAATCCGAAACACATGTATGGCTGTATTTTAATTTTATTAAGTTTATATTGTAATAAAAAACTTTGTGGTTGGTATCTCTTCTGTCTTTAATACTTTTACTGATATTATATTCAACGTACATTGACTGCTCAAGTATATAGCCCTGTGAAACGTCGTATTGCTCACCGATGCAAATGCGTGGCCCGTCTCCGAAGCCGAGGAAGGAGCAAGCGGGCCGCTTTCGCTTCTGCTCCTCGCTGAATCGCTCCGGGTCGTAGCGCTGAGGCTCCGGGTACCAGTCCGGGTTGTAGTGCAGCCCGATCACCGGAATCATCACCGATTCACCTCGCGCCAGCTCTATGCCCGTGCCAGGGAATCGGTAGGTCCGCGTCACTTGCCGATCCAGGAAATGCAACACTGGGTATTTTCGCAGCGTCTCTGGAAAAAATAATTTGTTGCATCTCACACGAGGTCGATACAACATAGTACCGTTCCTCGTATGCCAAAACCGCGAATGTGCATTTTTGGGGATAAGTCAATTGAAATTTTGAAGTCCATGTAAAACAACTATTTTAAAAAGTATGTGAACCCTTTTGTTTCAATGGCCTATTAGTAGTAGTATATAATTCATAACATGGCACCTATCTCTCTCTGTATCTCATTCCCTCTTTCTCTAACTTTTTCTCTCTCTTTTTCTCTCTCTTTTTCCTTTCTTTCTATCTCTCTTTCGTTTCTTTCTCTCTTTTTTCCTCTCTCTTTCTTTTTTCTTTTATCTCTTCTATTTTCTCTCTCTCTCTCTCTCTCTCTCTCTCTCTCTCTCTCTCTCTCTCTCTCTCTCTAACACACACGTACGCTCACATTTAGATTTGCTACACTGATATTCATGTCAGAAGAGCTTAGAGCGTGTTCCGGTTGGGACCGTGACCCGCTGGGAGAAGTATACAAGAAGAGAAGAAAAAATATTGGTTCTTATCACTTTTCTCTAGCAAGAAAGTTATTTAATATGACAATTGAATGCGTTTTGAATAACTATCAATGATCAAATAATCAAACTTAAATTCAATGAAAGTAAAATGTATTTATAAGAATACATTATGCCGGTTGGACTTTGTACTTATACGTATACCTCCGTTCCCGTAAGAGTGCCGTTTGTGAAGCGGGTTGACAATAAGAGATCAGTGCCAATAGAACTTGGTAATAAAAATAGTACTATTCATTATTTATTTTTTCATATATAAATAAAAAAGCATCTGACATTGTACTTGTCGTAAGCAAGGTAATACATGACGGTAATTATATTATTTTTCCTTTGAAGTAATTGAAATTTGATTATATATTTTAAATATTAAACATTTACCACATTTAATCAAGGAAACTGAGTATAACGAAAAATAAGTTACAAAAACGACAATAATTGTAAGCATTGTTAGAAAACTTTCGTAGGAATTCCAGTCATCCCGTCGCAACACTAATAACACGAAATGACACGCATCTTGATAAGGGTTAATATCAAGTACAATAAATACAATTTTAAAAGATTTAGATCCATTTGCAGACATTGGAAACGGCTACTACAGATGTTACCTTGTACTGCCATATGAAGATATTCCATTTCTTGCAATGAATCATATGTCACCTTGCCATCGTGTTTGGAAAGGACAGATGTTATCTCCTCGTAGAGTTTAGTTTGTATCTCTTGATTCAAAGCCAATTCATACAAAGTGTAGGACATAGTTTGTGAAGAAGTCTCGAAGCCAGCTGTTAAGAATAAATAACACTGCGCCACAAACTTGTCACCGTCCAACTCTGGAATAAAAGTTTGTTTTAGAATTGTATCCGAAAATGTTATACGCACAAGAATATTACCGACTTACCAATATTTTTTTATCTACATATCAAAATTGAAAGTATCCTTAGACGGAACAATGAAACGTACTCACCAAGTTTTTTATTGTTCTGTTCTATGACCTCTCCCTCCTCAAGAGGTTCGTCATTCCTGAGATATCCTTTGTCTCTTATTTGCATCATGAGATCTAAGAAATCGTTTCGTGTAATTTTCTTCTTCTTGCGATATTCAACATTATCCCATACTGTTTTTCTGAAGAAATTCGCCACATCTGGCTCAGTTAGGCCAATATGTAATTTATCCGCCAGAGTTGGGAAAAATCCTATGAGTGTCAGAGCAACTTTTTGCTTAAAATTAAGGGTAACAGCTTTTCTCATCATTTCTCGAAATGTGCTTTTGGGGTTTTTAAGAGCATTGCCCTCAATGCCAAACGTAACACTTGCTATGACATCTGTAGTGTACCGCGCAAACACTTCTCTCACTTCCATTTCTCCATTTTGATCTGAAACAAATTTGGAGATTTCGTTGAAATTTCATTTAACAATTTTATTTAACAAAGATTATTCGGTAATAGTATATACGAACATAATGACAGTCTAACCAACAGAGAAAGGAAATCATTGCAGTGACAATTGAAACAGTTTTTATTATTCATACAATAATCCAGAAATGTGGGTGTCTGTCCGTCCGTCACTCATGGTTAGATCCTTCTGATCCATCCAGAGCAAGCGCAGTGTCACGTGACGCGTTTCAGTCTGCTGGTGGGGAACTGTTCGCTTTTTGTGTCCTTGTAATCTAATTGAAAACCTCATATTAATGTGAAAACCTTTTTAGACTTTTTTAAAACGTCGGAGACGCCATTCTAAGCTGTCTTAGCTGGGAACTAACCGTATGAGCTTATACTTACATTTTATTAACACCGATTAATAACGGAACACCAGGCCTTGAAGCCTAATCATTGTTGCTGAAGATGAAGAATAAAATGACAAAAATGACACTTAATAATGTCTTCATATTAATAATATTCATGGATATATCCGTGATCATAAAATCATTAAATTATGTTTACATTTTTTATATTTTTTTACAAATCTCGGAAACGCCCAAGCCGATTTGGATGTGTCTTTCACTAATTCACTATTACAAACACAATGTTTGAAGTCTAAATGTTAGACCACTTTCTTCAAGTATTTTCTTTCTGTTAATAAAGAAAGTTTGCTTAGTTTCCCTTCTTATACATACCTGCAATTTTATTCCGATCGAAAATATTTTATCGCTCGACTTTTAAATGAAGAGAAAAAATAGACTACTTCATATTTTTAAAGTTACCTCCATTCCCCTCTCCCATCACTAAAAGGGAAAATTCATGAATGCACTCTTTCAGGTTTTTACGAATATTTTGAAAGAGATGAGACAATACAAAAACACCATACAGCAAGGCTCTCCAAGCGCATGAAATTCCCTACTATGTATGAATTCGTACGTTTTAATACAGTCCGATAGAACACTCAAGCTTTGTGAAATTTGGAAATCAACTAAGAGGAGCTGGACGGCGACAGACTGCAATACTAGCAGGAACCGTCGATGGCAGGAGGGGATGAAGGGTGGAGAGGGCTGAAACTTGGCGGATAATGATGAGGGAGTCGCACAAGAAAAATCATTTGCAACGAGACAGCTGATGCAGTCGCTAAACTAACCACATCATTTACATCCGCCGACAACCAAATTCAAGGCATTTTTCAAGACTTAAAAAGAGATTTATTTGGTTAAGTAAGGTCGTATCAACATCCAAGTCATTAGCGACCACTCTTGGAGTTAACGGTATGGCAACTGTGAATATGAAACGATATGGTGATGATAAGGGGCGAAAGGACGAATACAAATACAACCATGCCTGAGGCGTGACTCGAACCCGCGAGGCTTCGGTCCGAGATAATAATAATAATAATAATAATAATAATAATAATAATAATAATAATAATAATAATAATAATATAATAAAATTGGCTTTATTTGTGGCGAGGCTCAGGCCTTTAGGCCTGCTCTTCCGCCTAACCACTTTAATTAATTTACAATTTTAAAACAGTTGAGGCGTTCGGATGTAATTAATATTAACTGACTTTTCATGTCGCAGAAGAAAAAAAATCAATTTGTGACTACCATTTACATTAATTTATCTGTATAAGCCAAATGAATTTATTGTCATTTTTTGTTTTTTCTTGAAATTTTGCAAAATGGAAAGACATGATGTAAGGAACATTTTTTTAAAAAATTAGATAAAAAAGAGCTCCCACTTATTCCACTTAGAATCAATAATTCAAAATTCGCCCGAAATGTCGGTTTTCATTACTCGACATGCCTCAACTGTGAACAATAAACAAAAAAGGGGGGTTATTTTACATTTACATTTACAAGATCGCTACGACACTACTGCCTTAGCGATCTCGGCCACCGGATGGGCTTCAAAAGTTTGTAAAAGACTTCTGCCTCAGTTTTTGGGACTCTAACTGGAAGTAGAATGTTTCCAAACTTCATTTAATCAGACCCAGTTGACCCATCGTTGACCCAGTTTTCCCCGGAAAACACTTTATGAGAACAGAACCGGTTATAATTACAAGTCTAAGGATAGTTCATTTAACCATTTATTCAAGATGTCTGATCCAGAACACTGTACAAAGTGTGGTGTAGTAGTCTCCACCTCCCACCTCATTCTTGAATGCCCTGCTACAAAGAATATTAGAAAATTTCTGAAAGTGGAAGGAACCCTAAAATCAATACTTAGTTCCATAGACGGATGTACCAAAGTAATATAACTTTTAGAAACTACAAAAGCCATTTATATTTATAAATATTGTAATACTTTAGATTGAATGTTCTTGTAAAAATATAATTATTATGTTTTTTATTAAAATTGTGTAATGAAAGTGGTCGCTAATGATCTCGATGTTATAAAGCGACCTTAAATAAATATTTTTTTAAATGATGAGGGGGTGTGCAGGAAGAGCGTAGTAAGAAATTTGCAGAAGGCTAGAGCACAGGGTATGGAGTAGGGCAGTAGGAATGAGGTTGATGAGTTGGAGTTTTGTTGAGCAGTTGGAGTGGGGTAGAATAGATGGAGTGGGGTAGAACAGTTGGAGTGAGTTAATGCAAGTATAGTGGGGTAGAGCAGCTGCAGTGGGTTAGATGTGGAGTGGAGAGTGGAGTGTGCTAAAGTCAGTGGATTGGGCTAGAGCAGGTCTGTTCAGCTACAGCTAGTGGAGTAGGCTAGAGCAGGTGGTGTGGGCTAGAGCGTGTGAATTGGAGCGGGTCGTGGAGAGGAGACGAGAGGCGCGGCGTTGCAGAGGATTAATTGTCTCAAAGAGTATGTTTGAGATACCAACACACGAATATGATGGGAAACGTAAAAGATAATTCCAATGACACATATAAAATAAAATCTAAATGAACCTAAACCTAGGGAAATGTTGAACGTCGTTTTTCTGAGCTTGGTGATTGCAATTCTGACACCAAGATTACAAACTCAAACTACCATTTGCAGGGTAGTGACCAAAATCGACAAAAAATAAATAAAATTTAATTTCAAAAGACCACTATTCTCAAGTTAGGGTTATGACACCTAGTCAATATAAACATTTGTTGGATATGAACGAAGTAAAAATAATCTTTATAACTGAAAGCATAATAACACTTATTTTCAAAAGCGTTTCGCAAAACCACATTTTACACCAAAACACTTTACAACAAAAGATTAATTTTTTGCGTTCACATGCTTACCTCTTTCCTTTTCAAGACAGCTCACCAGAGCTATACCGCATGTGTTAATGAACTCAAATACTCTTTTCATCTTGCCAGATGTGAACGTTGGACTAAGTTTGGATCTCAGGTCTTTCCACGGTTGACCTTTTGAAGCAAACATTGAATGGTGTTCTAAGGGATCAGCAGATTCATTGGGCGAGAATGATCGGTCAGTAAATGAACTGAAGTCCTTCACTAAAACATTTCTGACAAGTTCAATATCAGTTATCATCACTTGTGGTTGTGTAAACGAGAAGAATCCGACGAATGGTTTATTTTTATGTTCTAAGTAAAAGTTTTTTATCACTTCGTGAATCTTTTTCTTTCCGAAAAACACATCCTGGAAATTGCCGAGAATTGGGTGAACGTTGTAAAATGGAATTCCTCTTCTCGTCCATCTACTATACTGATACGATAAAAGGGCGTAAATAATAAACAAACAGCAGGAGACAATTTCCAGAAGGTTGACCCACAGACTGTCACTACTGAAGAAAAACATTGTGAGCGTCGTTTCAGTACCAACTATCTTACCGAACTGCTCTAGAGACCACTCTTTCTGTGCCTTTTAAACGAGATAACACAAAAAGTTCTATTTATCTATGAGCGGGCCCGATGAGTAAATAATAAAAAGATCTCTTCAGTCGGAATACAGATAACATCGTTTGTTATCTCGTCCTTGACACCGAGGAATTCTCCAAGTCATTACTGCAGTGATAGCCTTCTTACGAAACATTGTTACGTTAATATACACATTATTTACTATATTTAATATCAGTGCGCGGTTTGTATAATAATAATAATAATACAGCAATAATATAATAATACTAATATAATAATATTATAACAATATTATAATAATAAAAACAACAACAACAATGCCGACCGCGTTGCGCAGGCGGTTGCAGCAGCCATCGTCTGCACCGAGGAGACTGCAGGTTCGAGTCCTGCGTAAGTATAGGCGCATTTGTGATTGTCCCTTCACCACTCAGCATCATCATCATCCTATCACCTCATAATTCACTCTTCAAGGTGTAACAACCTTGTCGTATCGAGGGATACACCTGAAAAGCTGATCCTAAAAGTTGCACACGTTAATCGTGTTTCGTGGTCTGAAATGGCCGATACGCCAATAATAATAACAATAACAATAATAATAATAATAATAATAATAATAATAATAATAATAATAATAATAATAATCATGTGCAGTAGGTATGGAGAAAATTCTAATAGCTATATAAGCACTTTTGCCTGTTTGCCCAACCTAGCTTCTTGTGATATTATTGTAATCCCGAAAATTCTATGACGTTACAAAGAATATCGTTTCAACACGATTCAAAAGATCCAGGCACACAATATTTTTAGATTTTTCGGAAGCTTGACGTCATTGATCATTGCATTTTGCTTTCAGAATTACCATAATATAGAATTCGTGACATTGTAGTAGATTGGATATCATACTTTAAATGTTGATCGTAAAGAGTAGAAACACTGTGCTGGCTAGAAAGATTATTATTTACTGATCTTTCCATTTCTTTGACAGCTGAGTTTGGGATCTCGCAGGGTTCTATCTTAGTCCCTGTCTTCTTTCATTTATACGAAAACGATATGGCACTTGTCCCTTCACTTTCATTCAATGTAGATTCTAATAATTCCAAGGTAGATGGTGGAATTCAAATTCATTAGTTCACAGTAACAACAGTTAATTATAAGAAATCAACGTGTATTACGAGTACTTTACAACACATTGTCAGATGACATTAACAATTAAAATCTATTCACAAGTTTAAGTACCAACTAAAACATTTTCAGCTGTGTAATTATTTTCATACAATTAGACACTATTTTGAGCTTCAACCGGCTTGATAGTAAAGTAGTAATGCCAGGCTACTGATCCCAAGTTCGCGGGTTCAAACTCGGTGATAGTCGGGGGATTTCCGAGGGACCAATAATCGACGGCATGCATTCGGACTCTTGTCGGCGTGTAATACAGATCTCAAGAAAGGCTGTTGGCCGATCCTAGCAAAATTAAATCCCCTAGCAAGTTAGTACTTATCAGCGTTTTGATTTGAATTACCGGATAAGATTGCGGAGGAGGCCTCCACTATGTGGTATTCAAATCAAGCGTCAAAATTGGCGCATTAGCGCCGCTAGGGACAGCAATGGCGATCTACTGTAGATATACTTGCTCAGGACAAGTCTCACAAGACGCTAGGGGCTTCCGGAGACTAACTTACGCACTAATACGTGTATGGCAGTAAAAGAAGAGAATAAGAAGACAGAGCTTCAAAGAGAAAATGAATATTTATTTTAACTATTATAAACGTATTAGTTAACCTTTCTATTGTTCACTTCCAAAACACTAAATATGTCTGTAATAAGTATTGTACTTCTGCTTCTGAGACAATAACGTTCACTACGATTAGAATTTTTGTCAAGCTTTCCTCGATCCATTGAGCAAATGTTGAGGTGCCCCCTCGCTTTGCTTCTGGACATAATCGTAACTTCATTATTCTAATTTTCTGTTGACATCTCCTTTTGCTAGTTGTGATAGGAGTAGAGCTGGGGATGTGAGTTGACTGTTATCAATACTGAAAATTCAAGTCTGCAGTTCGTTTACCAATGTAAAACGTTTTCTATAACTTGATAACCAAAAGTGACTAGTATTCAAATGTTCCTAACCTTGCTTTGTTTGTTCTTTTTTTTTTTTTTTTTTTTTTTTACTTTGTTGCGTCTACACCTTGACGCAACGCGTCTCCAAGCCCCTTAAGGGGCGTTGAGCGCTTTGCACTTCTCGGAGTAATCCTCCTAAGTTCTTTTATTCATCATTCAATTATGTGCACTATGGTTGAGATTCTGGATCTCAAAGAAACGTGCGTAGATAATATACTTCTCCACCATAATATACTTCTCCACCACCAGTTTTTTCTCCCCTTTCCTCTCACACACGATTTGTATTATTTTCACGAAAATAAATAATAACTGTGTACATTTTTAGACTACGATAAACAACAGGGGTCCAAATAGGTGACCTGGGTCCAGGTGGGGTGTATAGGTATACGCCCTTATATGCCAGGAAAAGTCTATAATGAGGAGCCTTTGTAAAAAGGCTGAGTCATCAAATCCCTTCCCAAACTTCGTGATAGCCGTGGATATGCTGCGTGGTGAAACCCCGCAGTGTAACAAAGAGAGTGAGACAGAAGGCGAGTTTCCGGCATCTTAAAACGGGAACTCTGAGCTAAGGGAAGGAAAACCCCGACAGAAAACCAAGGGGGATGGGTGCCTCCGTAGGTGTGGTAAAAAAATAATCTCCCTAGGGGATGACTACCATGACAAAAAAATCATCTACCTCCAGGATTGGACATAGGGTTTAGACGCAGGATTAACATCCTAGATCTATAAAAATGTTTCAGTTCAAAGCGATTTAAATATGCCTCGGACATGAATAAAATCAAATTTACCTCAAAGGCTATCAAAACGTATAATGAACATTGGTGCATGGAATTTACAAGGCCTGGGAACAAAATAGAGGGAGGTCGTTTCAGAAATGAAAAAATATGAACCTGAACATATTTTTTCTTACGGAAACGTAGAAAAAAGAGAAGTGAAGAAGTTTTGAATGAATATCTTCATGTTTGGAGCGATGTGCCCAAAGATGTTAGAGCTAGAAGTGAAGTTTCTTTCCTTATTAAACATTAATGGATAAAATTCATTAAACAAAAAGAGTATATTAATGAAAGGATACACAGAATAGACTTGAACGTTTTTCCTCATCAGATAACGAATTTATGGATAAATTATATTTATGGATAATATGTTTTAAAGGGCAATGCACTTGTAGATGAAGAAATAAGTTTTTTCAAGATCTCAGTAAAATAACAAGTATTCCGCTTCAAAATGAAATTCTATTAATTGGGGATTCTAGTAGGAGAGTAGGTAATACAACGTGAAGTACCATATTGGAGTGGAAACTGTTAATGGCAGTGGGAAAAGATAAATAAACCTATGTAAGTATGTGCTATGTGGAGAGAATATATTTTTCAGTCATAAAATCATCCACAAATATACCAGAATAGATCCACTAAGAAATATTCAATCACTAATTGATTTAATTCTGGTAAAGATGGGGAAAAGAGAAAAATTGAATAATGTGAGAGTATACCTCAGCCAGAATGTGGAACTGATCATCATAAGGTAGTGAGAAATCATGTATTTCCATTTAAAAGTAAACGAAGATAACACAAACTTTAAAAAAGACTTTTAAAACAATACAGTGTTGAAATGCTCTCCCAAAGCAGAATTAAGCTCAAGCTAGAATAATCTGAATATAAAACTTCCAAAGAAACTTACTATCATTTAAAAGATATTGTTTTTGAAGCACCTAAGGAAGCTCTGGATGTGGAACAAGAAAAAGGAAGTTTGTGGAGAAATTCAGTGAAAATTTAGAAAGCATGATTAAGGAAAATAAAAAATTGTCTTTGTCGTTGATTTCAAACGGGAAATGCCCAAACTCGAAGGGAATATGTCGAAAAGAGAAAAGTTAAATAATCAAAAATTGAACAAATGAACACTGGAAGAGATTCTGTAGGAATATAGATAGTACAGTATGTTATAATTGATGAACCGAAGCATGAAAAACTATTAAAAATATGAGGAAAAATTGTAACTAGAGTAAAGTACAAATAATGACGCAATCCATTGATTAATATGAAAAATTATTGCAAAGAAAATAGTTGCATATCAAAACGATTTGGAATGCATTCATTGGCAAGAGTGGGAACCTAAAATCAGTTTGTTTAATGGAAAGAGGGCTTAGCGAAAGCTAAAAACGACTAAGCTCCAGGACCAGTTAACCTTAGAATGCAACATTTAAAATATGGAGGTTATAGTATAATTGAATATCTGAAAAACCTTTTTAACATAATTAAAGTTAGTGGCGATATCCCACAGGGATGTAATATGTGATATATCAATTCAATAATAACAAAGGTGACAAAATTCTTAGTAAAAACTACAGAGGAATTCGTATCATCCCTTCAATTGTTACGCTAGTCGCTAGTATTCTAAAGGGAAAAATACACAAGGGAATAAGATTTAGCGAAGAACAAAGCGGATTTAAAAGTGAGAAGTAACCTATACTATTAAAAGTATATTCAACGACATGTAATCGACATCGATTCCACAAAAAGGAGTGTATGAACTGATACCAAAAATTTACAGGCTCTTTATTAGGATTTGACGCAGTGTGCAAAGTTTGATAAAGAATAATTCAGCGCAAATATGGAAAATAAATAATTTAAATAATATGCTGGTAGATGCACCACGATCATTATTTTTCGTCTGTCGCTACGAGACAGGTTTCTAATGTATTCCGCCAGAGGTCAGCAGCGATGCTGTAGAACCGCAGTGTACGCATGGCCGTACCGTTCACCGATTGCGATAAAACTTTGTCAAATTATTGCTTGCATTTGTAGGAAGTATATAGGCACAGTACAATTATTGTAAATTCGCTAGATGGTGCTGCAGCACAAAATGTCGCTTTATTTAAATACAATTTCCAATACACCTGAACTTCATTGTTGCTGATCGTTGCCGTGTGACGTGGGGCAAGGTCGAGAGGGACAGGAGGAGCGAGCGGCACAAGATTGAGAGAGGAGGGGGAAAGAGGAAAAAACATGGGAAGAGTGAAAAAAGAGAGGGATAAGAAAGAGGAAGGACTGAAGGGAGAAGGAGCGAAGAGAGGGAGGGGAAAAGAGAGGTAAAAGGAAGGAAAATAGAGCGGAGGGAGTGGGAATAAGAGAGAAGGAAAGGGAGAGAGTGAAAGATAGGGGAAAGAGGGGAGAAAGGAGAGAAAGAGAGAGTAAAAAGAGGAAGAGAGGGAAAAAGGAAGAGAGAAAAAAGAGAGTGGAAAGAGAGAGAGGTAAAATGAGCGAGAGATAAAGAGAGAGGGGTGAGAAATAGAGGAAAAGGAGAGAAAGAAAAGAGAGAGGGAAAAGAAAGAGGGAGAGGGAGAGAAAAATAGACGGGGAAAAAAGAGAGAAAGATAGAGGGTAAAGAGAGAGAAAGAGTGAAGAGAGACAAGGAAAGAGTGGAAATAAGAGAGGATAGAAAGTAACGAGAGGGGGGAAGAGATAGAGGGAGGCAAAAAGAGAGAGACAGATATGGAAGAGAGAAAAGGAGTTAAAATTACTCTTAAATAAGAATAAGGAACAAGATAGCTCTTTCAAATTTCAAACGATTTTTGTACAATTATTTCTTCTGCGGCAGTAACGCGCCGGGTAGAGACTAGCGTTTAGATAACAGCCATTGCTTACGCCAGATAAGAGAGAAGAATGGAATACACAATATTGACAAATATATAACATTTATTGGCCTGGAAAAGGCCTCTGACAGTGTTCCTAGATGTAAAATTTGGTCAGCAATGAATCTGAATGAAGCAAATTTGGTCAGCAATGAAGACAGAATCTTTCAGAAAAATTGTTTAATTTGGTTAAAGAAATAAACCAGGATACTGAAGCGTGCATCAACACGAGGGTGAAAATTACTGAATGTATTAAAACTAACAAAGGGTTACAATAAGGATGGAGTTATCACCACTTATATATACATGAAAGAAGTTTTGGAAACTTGGTGCAAGAAATGTACTCAAACGGAAGTTCTCATAAATGATAGGTGCTTACATTCTCTACTTTTTGCCGATGATCAGATCATTATGGCTTCAGATAGGGAAGATATAGAGTTTATGCCTAGGAAATTAAAAGAAGCATACGAAAAATGGAGACTTAAAATCAAGCTTAAAAAGACCGAATATTTATGCATCGAGGAGTTGCCTCTAATATTAAAGTAGCTGATGAGAAAATGGCTAACTTTTTAAAATTTAAATACCTGGAGACTAATTACTGACGATGGGAAGAGTGATGAAGGTATCACCACTAGACTCGCAATAGGTAGAAATGCAATCAAAGCAATGCATGGATTTATATGGAATAGTATATTAAGACAAGACACAAAGAAGATTATTCCACAGTGTAGTGGAAAATATTATGTTATAGGGAACAGAAATGTGGCCTTTAACAAAAACCATGGAGACTGAATACGGTCAGTAGAGCTCGAGATGAAGAGTTGTTGAGATCTTTGCAGATGACAAGGCTGGACAAGATAAGGAATGAAGTGGTCAGGGAATGAGCTGGATTTCAAACAACCATAATCAGAAAACTAGAAAATAAATCTGTTCGGTGGTATGGACATGTACAGAGGATGCAAAATAAGAAATGGGCAAAACAAATATTAAATTGCATACCTGAAAGAAGTCGTAGAAGAGGCAGACCTGTTTTGACCTTGAAAGCCTATATACAGGAAGTAATAGAGGAGAAAGGGTTAGAAGAAGGTGATTGGAAGAACCGAAGAAAATTGAAATTGAAAACGGCAAACTTTTAGGGTTAGAAACCGTCGAAGAGAAGAAGATAAACAGTAAGTACAAGCATGTTCAGCAAAACCATGTTCAGCAATAAATCGTTTTCAACTCTTCACTTCACCTAAAATGTGCTTTTCATTAGCACGACAAACTCATTTATGTATTCGAGTATAAATATAAGTATGCTATAATCTCTATAAAGTTAAGATTTTTCAAGTTTTCAAAATATTGTTTCAGTACCATATATTCAATTTTAAAGAACGAGGGTATTTTATAATTTCAAAAAAATTGTACAGAGTAATGAATGACTTTGAATTTCTTAACACACTCCAGGAAAAAAGTTTAGTTCTGAAAACCTATTTTTCCGTCCAGGAAATTCTTGAAATATCATCAAATTCCACCCATTTGTGTACATGGACATGTCGCATTGAATTACATCCCCAATATTTCAGAAAAGACGTTGCAGAGTTTCCGAGGGTGAAAGAAACTCAGAAACTCCACAGAAACGAACGTGTTTTCACTCGACGTTTTGCAGCCCGCGCTTCCAGTAACTTCCATTCGGGGCCGTCAATTGCGCCGCGCGGTTTTGCGCTTCTCGCAGCCGCCGCGAGGGGCGCCTCAATCGCATCGTGCGAGTCCCCGCAGAGAAGTTGGGCAATTCGCGCTCCTCCCACCAGCGTTTCTTCCTACACCTCCATTGCGGCGCCGAAACGCGAGAACTATTTGGGAGGCCTCGCGCTCGACGAAGGAATTTCCCCGGGTAATGTGGAGGTAGGAGGGGGGGTTCCCAACATGGAGCACGCCGCGCGCGTCGATCTTTTATTTTTTTTACCCCCACCCCGCCCCCACCCTAACTCGACGGCTGGGCGAAAGCGCTTTCACGGCAACGGCGAATAACGCGTTCCCATTCAATAACTAACTTTGGCCATTAGTGGCTTCCTTGTACATTGTTCAACTCGAGGTTGGCGCGTCGTCGACGCCCTACAATGCTTCCAATTATTTGCCCTGCCCCTGGCGTTTCACGCCGGCGCCGCCGCGCCGGGAGCGCCACCGTCGCCGATCGTCGCGTAATTGGAAGCCGCCCCGGAGCTGATTGGAGCCAATAGGCACCAATGAGGTGGATTCTTTGTTCGCGGGCGAAGCGTCGACCCGCGCTACCGCTGCCGTCTGCGGCTTGCTGCGGCCATCGTCGTCGACGTCGTTGTCGCCGACGTCGTGAACTGAGTTAGTGGAGCCAAAGGTGAAAGCGTTGGCACGTACGAGCCCTTCGACGCCTCGAAATTGGGTTTCTTGGTCGTTATGAGGAAGGAGCGATCGAGTGGGATATCGACGGTTGTCCTCGGTTTTGGAGGACGATAACCTTTGTTAGTTCTAATAGTGGAAATTTTCGCCCAAATCCCTGTTCTCGGTATATCTTATAAACGACTGCGACTCTACTATACTGCGCGAATGAATTGCGATTCTTTGGGCATCTAAGCAGCAAGCAGACTTTCATCAAACATATAAGCTTATTAAGGGGTTTGATACAAATCGAATTTTAAAATGTTATGGAAGATTTTTTGGAATTGTTTATATGCAAAGTAATGAAAATATACACTTCACACAAGTCTGGATGGAAATAATACTCATTTATTTCTCACACACGTCGATGATGTACAAATACCCGCATATTATTTTATTTTTTCTGAAAATAATTGGTAATCATATTTTTCGTAATGACTTGACAAGTAGTGGTCGTAGTTTCGTAGTGACTTGACAGTTTTTGTCTAAATCGTTCAGCTTATCAGAGTTTTCTCTGGGTTTCTTCCACAGATTATGCGTTTCCGATTCTTCTTAAAGTGATGTGATTATTGCCGTAGACTTTCAGTAGATTTTGTAGTGATTAAGTTTGTTGGGATTACAGAAATGTTTACTGCTACTTTGTGTTGAAATAGTGCTACAATAGAGCAACATTTTGTTTTTGATTAACGATATGAAATAATATACAATCGCTTGGTGATGGCAATTTTCCTGCGCTTGATGGTGAGATCCAACACCGACCTATGAGAGCATCATATACTCTCTCTCTCTCTCTCTCTCTCTCTCTCTCTCTCTCTCTCTCTCTCTCTCTCTCTCTCTCTCTCTCAGATTCGATTTTATGGTATTGCTACCAAAATAACAACCCCTCTCCCAATTCCTACTCCTCTTGCAACTGTAAAATGTGATCTACCCGAAAATTGCTCATAGTGAAGCTATATTTTCAATTGTTGCCAAGCAAAGCAAGGGACTATTTCAGCTTTAGAGATATCTTTATTCATTCTTGCTGCTCGTGATCGTATCTTTCAGCAATGTCATAAAAATCTCACTTTATTATTAGATTAGATAAATGCCCAACACTGCTGATGAGGTAAGACCTCGCAGTCGTGAATGAATGAATGTCTTTCATCAACATCATATCTGAATCTTTTTTTTCTCATTCGTAAGCATGACCACGTTTTATTGCTTTGATTCATTCATTGATTTGTCTTTCAGTTCTCTGTTGTTTTTTCTATCCATTAGCTCATTCAATATTTGGATACACTTCCTTCCTTTCCTCCTAGTACTCTATACTTCTAAAACTTGTGTCGTAACTCCATTATTTTTTAAAAAAAATATAGCATGCAGTAGTTTGCCTCCTTCCTATCACCTCTAATAACTGCTTTTCTTTTTAATTATTTCTAATACTTTCGAATTGTTATCATATATTTCACTCCCTTCATTCATTGCCATGTCCTACATATTAAATGAAGCCAATTCTTTTGTTTTTTCAAAGGACATGTTTTCACTTCATACATCAAAACATTCTACGTACAGCACTCAATGATTATTCTTTTTGAAATGTCCTTTCCATGTTGCTGCACAATATTATCTTTTCTTTCAAAAATATCGGCTTTCCCATAGCTGTTCTTGTGTGAATTTCTTATAACTAGTCCAATCGTACTCAATTTTGGTACTAAAATATTTAGAATGTCGAACATTAGCTATTTTAATTAATGCATCAAAATCATGCCTCGTTTTCTCAATGCCAACAAGTATTGTTTTGATTCCTGTACACCAGGGTTGATTGGCATTACGATCACTTCCAGGAACGCCTAAATTTGTCGAACATAGCCGTAGCGCGTTGTGATTGCTCGTAGGCCGTCTTATTACGTCCTTCTCCATTTTGCCCCTTATCGTCGTGGGCCTCATTAGGGAGTACGCAATTATGAGGAAGCGACGCGAGGAGAGGCAGGTCACTCGACCTCCGACGCGAAGCGACGCCCCGCCCTCAGCCACCCGCTAATCGGTTTACATGCTTGCGAGGAAGACGAGCCCACTGCGCCGTCGCAGCCCTCCCCCTCCACCATCCGCCCCTACCCGCCTCCCACAACCACCCTCCTCCGTCCCACTTCACCCCTTCGCCAAACCCTTATCCATCAACCAACCTCCTCCCTCCGCCTCAACCCTAACTCCATTCACATAAATGCATTCCCCCAACCCCATTCGCCAACCCTATACCCCCAACTACATAGAGCCAAGCCCATACCCCCAACCCCATACCCCCAACCCCATACCCCCAACCTAACACCTCAATCAAATACCCCAATCCTACATCCCCAATCCTATAAAGAGAATAATATTCAGAAAAGTAATTTTTTATCAAAAAAAGAATTCATGATAATTCATCTCGAGATGTTTAAAAACCATCCATGTATTTATAGACAACAATTTATATCGAAGTAAATAAATTTTATTTCTGATCTTCTTCTTCTTCCCCTTCCTGTTCCTCTTCTTACCATAACAATTATTCCGTCTTCATTCTTGATGCATATTTTTCCGAATTCCTTCTGGCTAAGGAAATCTTGTAATGCAGCAGCGAAAAGTGACGATTTTTCGCGAGATATACTCCTATTATGAAGCCCTGATGATCCCAAAAATTGTTAATTCTTGTGGGACCTTGATTGAAGAAAATTTATTTACGGTAAAACAACTGTCCTTCCGTCCGTTCGATTTGTCATTCTGTCCGTCTGTCTGTGACCAACTCTAACGACTAAACTCTTCAGACGATTTTCTCCAAAATTGATTTTCCCGATTCATCCGGTCAATTTATTTTTCCAAATAGTGTTATTTCAAATCAAATATTTGCATTTCGTTTAAAAAGAGCTTACATTTGAAAGCATTTCAATGGAAAAGTTACTAAAGAAACGTACTTCATATTCATTACATTTTAGCAGATTTAAACATTTTGGAACAATGTAATCTCTATTTATTGAGAACATTATTCTTAATATGTAATTGCAATGTCGTATAATTAACAAATTGTGCATATTGCTGTAGTGGACTATTATATATCTTCCTATCCATCTCAATTTAAAATGAAATGCATCACATAATTATCATCACTGTTACTTTTTCGTATATCTACGGAGTAGAAAGTGATGAAATACTGCGGAAAATCGAATCAAGATTTTAACGGAAGTACAGTTTGTTTTTTGTGGGCACAGTTGCCTTATTAGTATTCCATTTATATATACGACGGTCACGATATAATAAAATGACCAAAACCAACTAAATTACATAGAAATTACACGACAGAACGAAGAAATGACGGCATACAAGCATTAATTGTATTTATTTTAATATGTTGGTACAGTTTAGCTTTCCTACCACAAAACCTGTAATTAATATCAAGTGATGATGTATCTAGAGCCTATTAACTTACCTTTGATTTTAAATAAAAATCACTACGTATGGTTCAGAAGAAAGCTCGAATTTCCTTCTAAATGAAGCTCAAATTTCGTTCTAAATGAAAACCCCCTAGAGTTTTCAATATACATATTATCACACAAAAGGACAAAGTTATTTTAAAATGTTAAATAATAGAAAACTTGTAATGAAATTATATAAACATTTATTCTCTTTTCTTTAATTCTGCCAAAGAAGGATTTAAAGACTTTCCCTCATGTTACGAAATGATGAATTTCTCTTTGTCGAGTAAAACAGTTCGTTCCGTGTGTGTGTTTCAGTGTTTCTCGAACTCGTTGAAATCTTTCTCGGCATAATAATATATGAATGGATATCTTTAAGGAGACTGAATTTGAAGTAGTTTCTTCCGGATGTAGTTGTTAAAGTAAATTTTCCACATTGTTTATTTAATCATTTTCTAAAAGCAATGGTTGGATTAGTGATACATGTTCACTGAAGACTGTTCAAAAACAAAAATAAAAATATCGGGCCTACATCGCATTTGCCGCATATGGTGTTAACTTATTTCGGAACAAAATCTTTCATTCCCATCTTTAGATGAAAATATCAAATATGTCAATTCCCCACCCTTTCAAAAGCACACTTCTGCACACTCATGAGATCTTTCACCATTGTGGACTAATACATTTGAGTGTATCCGTGAAATTTCTTCTCTACAATGTTTTAGTTCCTTGCTTTCAATAGGCCGAGACTAAATTAGTTACATCACAATCTATCTCATGGAAAAATACGTGTACATCTTCAATGGCATCCCTATATGTAAGAACTGCTTCATCTGTCAGCTTCCCTCATCTTCACCCACCCTCATCCCCTCCGCACCTCTGGAAGTCACCGTGGTATTTCCTCCCCAATCTTCTCACCAACCCACTCCTTCTCAGTCGTTCATCCATCCTGACCTCTCACTTCAACCCGCCCATCCCTCTCCTCCCGCTCCCACCACCCCCTGCTTCCCCCATTCATTCTTTCCCCATAGTCGCTTCTCTCGCCTCGTTTCGACCTTCTCACCCCGTCGCTCCTCCTCCGCCTGCCCACGCGTCTCCTCAAAGTCCCCTCTCGAGACCAACCCACGGCCTCAGTCCTCAGTCCTCAGTCCTCAGGCGTCGATGCCACTCCGCCAAATCCGGCCCGCGAGCGAGCTTAAGGTCCGAGGAGTGGAGTGCGTTCTCGGAACTCAAACTCCTTTTGTGGCCTGCAACACCAGGGCAGAGTAGCAATTTCGCCTTTAGCGGATTAGTGTGATGGAAGACGGCTGTCGTTCCATTTGCTTGCTTGCTTCCGAGGTTGGGGTTTCTCGTCTTTTCTTCTTCTTCTTTTCTTCTTCTTCTTCTTCATCTACTTCTTCTTCTTTCGAAAAAGTTAATTGGCAATAAGTCGGGAGACTAAAATTGACAGTGTCTATCTGTATCTGCTTCCTCGAATGGATTCTAATAACTTACGCATTTATTCTTTGGACTAAAACCGAAGTAAACGTTTCATTGAGAACAGTTGACGCAATTTACTAGGATGTTTTATCATAAACGACTTTAAAAATTCTACTTCAGTAATACAATACGTATTATTAGAGAATGAATTTGATTCATCAAGAACATTAAAGATTTACTTTAATACATTAAATCTAAGTCATCTTATTGGTACAAAAATACTTTTTTACAAACAATTTTGAATTTTAATTTTTTTTAAGATTCCCATTGAAATTAGAACTTAAAGTATTCAACTTTTAATTCAGAACTCAACAGTATTTTCAAAGAAATTACTTGTTAATATAATCTTTAGTAATCTTTTGCGATTTAAAAAGCAACCTTTTATTCTTCGTACTGTGTTTCCTAAACATTAAAATTGATGCTACCTTCTAAAATACGCATTTTATTTCCATTTAAAAAAAAAATCTTATACGTCAGTCACCAAAATTACGGGACGGTGATTAAGTGTAATTACAGATTGCTACTGTATTGATGTTATGTTTATCTTCACCTCGTATTATACATATATGTGGGTAATTGTGAGAGTAGGCCAATGAAAATCTGTTTGTTTACAGTGCAAACGTTTCGGCCATTTATTTGAACTGCTTTAGAACTATAAATTTACGAGATAGTAAGTGAATCTAGTTAACACGATTTACCATTACTAAAAAATAAGAACATTCAAAATCCAATTTCCTATATTAAAAGACTGAAACAACATATCTAATTACCTGTATATGTATGTATAATAATTCACATAATTATACATTTTATGTATTAATTTACGGAATTCTGATTTTCCCGCAAACGGGAACAACGGGTGTCTTTCGTCTTGTTTGCCAACCGTATGGTTCTGACACTGTAAAACAACAGATTTTATTGGTCTACCCTTTTGATTCTCCACATATATTTACAGTATTGATACAGTTAGTTTGATACATACACACATTTGTAAATCAATTTTAATGAACAGTTGAGAAAACGTATGCCTCTGAAGAAAATAATTACTATCGGAGAGTAAAAATGTTCAATTGTTTTATTTTGAGGAATTCTTTCGTGATGAGAATCTGCACAAGAACTATAACATATTCTCTGACATTGGACAGCAACAGTTTACTACAATCGACAATCACTGCATTTTAACATATTTTACTAGTATGTATCTGAAAAAGCATTCAAAGAGAATCGCGAGGAAAACCACGAATGCTAGCATCAAATGAATCGTAATGAATGTATTGCATTCCCGAGTTCAAAACGCTTGAAATTGTATTTCAGATTCCATTTTCGCGCATATACACGTCTGTTACATTCAGTAATCTTGATATTCAATAACAGAAATGTTTCACTATAACTGGCGGAATGTCATTAAAATCAATCAACTATTGAATTCACATTTTATTAGAGGGCGCAGAGCAGAAATTACAAGCTTCCGTTTACACAAAACTCATCGAATAAAATTTTCTCCCATGATTAATATTATTGAAAATAATGGGAACTCGCCTGACTAATATCTTTCCTCCGGATGTCATTCCACAAACAGGAATTACGTTATTAGTTTTAGTTTTATTATGGAAATTGTTCATAAAATGTTTATTATGCCAATGTTATGATTGTTAGAAGCAAATATGAACAACATAGTACATAACGTTACATCATCACATTAATAAAGTTAATGAGCGCCACATAATATATATTAATATACCTAACTAGAGGTGCTACAGAATGACACAGACTTTCTCGAAGGAAAGTTTTCTAATTTCCTTGGTGTGGTCAGACTTTAAGGTTTTGCTCCGTTCTCTGACCAGCTGCCATCTATCTTCGCCCGAAGTACATTTTTTGACATTTTTTCAACCTTTTGATTTTCTAGTAGTACAATCGCATTATTACTTCAAACAAATTAAAGAAGAGTCGAGTAAAGAACAACTATAAATATATTTTTTTCACAAATGTAATTTTTTTTAAATACTTCTCACATCCTAAAATTGATATTTCCATCAATTTGTATGCATTATTACATTTGTGAGAGTAAGTGCTTCAAATAATTTCAATAATAAGTTTCAATTTCAAAGATTTTCGAAAACTCATTAGATTCCTGTGAAAAAGAGCTTAAATTTCGCATTTTGAGTAATGCCTAGTCACCATTTTCTTAAAAACGACTACGAATTTTTCAATGAAAACTTTTAATTAGGACGAAATTTTACTCTTCTTTAATAATCTAATGATTCAGATGTACTACTAGGAAAGCAAAAAGTTGAGAAATTGTCAAGAAAATGTACTTTGGGCGACGATAGATGGCAGCTGGCCACAGAATGGAGCAAGACGTTAAACCCAAACCACACCAAGGAAATTTGAAAAAATTGGTACGAGAAAGTCTGTGCATTCTGCAGTACCTGTAGTTAAATTGCGCTATTAATGTTTTGATTAAAAATAATTATCTCAAAAACTAACATTGTTTACTTTTATTCTGAATTATTTGAAACTGATTTGTTTTGTATATCTCCATGTTTTTTTCTTAATAAACATTTGACTAGCAATGAATCGATGGTTGTTTATTTACATTGCTAATAATGATAAAACCCATTGCTAAGGTTAAATTTAGCATACAGGTAGGTATAAATGCACTTAACAAACCTGTAGGATTGCATGTTAACAGGGTGTGACTGATAAAATATTAAAGAACACAACTATTAGAGTGCTAGGGTAAAAATAATGTTTGTTGACGATTGTGAATTTAAAAGCTTACTAGAACGAGTGCAGGATAGAGAAAATGACAATGAAATATCACTTTACATGTTTAACCAATGAATAAATGGCGCAATTGTTATCTTAATGAATGTTTATTGCATTGTCGTATTGTATATGCCTTGTCGTGTCATAAAAATTTACCTTTTTTCATTCCTTCGGGTTTCTTTAGAGAGAAAGTGAAAGACAACCGGCCATTTCGCGTATCAGCGTATTGCGAAAAGGTTTATGGTGTGAAGACTCCATTCCACTGGCAAGGATCAGCGCATTGAAAACGGAATCCGTTACTTTAAAAAATGGCATTGGTTTCCGTATCAGACTGAATACCGATAGCGCTAATCAACCCATTTATTCTTCTCTTCTTCCGCCTCCTGATAGCCAGGAACATCACTTTTCTCTTTTTCTATTAAAAACACCTGTTCCATTGCTCTGTAAATATCATGCAGAGGCCGTGGCCATTGCAATTGAACCCAGTCCATTGCTTCCTTGAACCCGGTAGTGGTTTGCGTGCATGGTAGTTGAGATTGAATGTTTATTAATTATTGTCGGGAAAGAATCGAAATGTCTGTGTTAAAATCAGAACCCGTTAAATGAGAAGGTTATTTCAATGGTTCTGTTGAACACAATTCTCTCACACTTACTTTACAAGAAATTTGCAGCTAAGTTTCAAATGCATACTATGAACTTTGTGAAAGATAATATTTTTTATTTTAAATTTAATATTTTTTATTATATTTTTTGGTGATTTTGTATTTTTATTTTGGTTGACTTTCATTGATTTTCAAATGTTTAGAATGCCTATTTAAAGCAATATTTTGCAACCAATGTATTGCGATGTGTGTTTCGAATTGCATATTTTACTGATTATTTCTTTGTAGTATAATATACACGATTAAACATTTTTCGTAATAAATGTGTTTGTCGCACCTCGACAGGTAATTCAATATTAATAAGTATCCCATTTATTGGGTTTTGTACGGTTTGTATGAAATAAATCGTACCAAATTCTCATCTCTCCTTACCATATTATATATTGAAGGGATTAATTCATGTTTTATGGTATAATACAGTATTACCATTAAAATTGTATTGTCGTTATTTTCAATATGAATATTTTTATTCGCAACAAACACTACCTATGTTTGGTAATTTTTATAGGCACAAAAAAACAATGCATGTTTGATTTGTTTTTAGAGATAAGGGTAGACTGCATTGTTGTATCCTCAGGCATTGTAGTTCATTAAAACAACCTAGACCAACCACTTGCTCTCACATAATTACTTATCCCCTTTTTATTAGATCTTTTTCCTCTCGTGTTAGACCGTCATTTGCAGTCAACGTCTTAACGACACTGGTAATACAGTTTATGAACTTTAATACGTTGCTTGTGCTCGTCTCTCATTTCCTTGGGCAAGATTAAAACGAAAGATACATTTAATTATTAGGTAAAGAATATCACAAGTCCCAAGGTGGCTTAGTGGCTCCAGGATGCTTAACTGAAGATAACATTCAGTCGGGCAAAATGGCAATCATGAAGAACAGTCGTAAACTCGCAAAGTACTCTAAGTAGATTGAGGAAGATACTTAGGGAAGCAAAGGTGCTTCATTCATTCCAAACGATTGTTTATAATATCGAAGTTTTTTCTACGATAAAATTGGTTATCAAAACCACAAACGTAATTATATCAGCTTATTCAACCTGACTAACATTTGTTCAGATTTTTTCAAATGGTTATATCTTCTTCTCTTAGAGCTATATCCCTGACAGGAAGATTGCTGACACATAAAGTGAGATACTCAAAGAAAAAGAACTAATGCTCGACTTTATAAAGACTGCCTGAGTTGTCTCTCTACAGTCATTCTAACCGGGAGATTTGAGTTCGGGTCCCGATGGTGCGGTAGATTTGCAACACTAGCTAAATAGCTAGGTAGAATTCAGACGCAGTCAGGAGAAGAATTCTAGCAGCCGGCTGCTCTGATTCGGTACTTTTCCGTGGTTGCACTTGTAAATGCCCCGCGAATGCCAGAGCAGTACCCAAGAAACGGACTACTCTATCCAACTTGTCGTGTCTTCTCCTCTTAAACACATACTAACACGTACATGTACTACACTTCTACACATGCTAGGAGAACAGTCTAAATCTTAAAGCTTGTTCCAACTGGGGAGATGTGTTGGAAATATTCCTGCAGAGTAAACCCCACAGGCTCTTTGCGTAGCTCACCATAATTAAAATATTTTGTCGTTAACGTGGTTAGAAGATCTAAACCAAATTCAGACCTCTCGTTACCGCAGTATTCTGCACTTCATAGAAAGACCCTAGGCACAATCATGCGGCCCAAATTATTCCAAAATGAAACTACATAATCTTCCGATCTCAATAAAAAGTTTTTTTTCTAATATAATTCTACAGAAACAAGTAGAACAAGAAGGAAAAACTCTACTCTATTACCCTGTTCTCCATAAGTGGTACTAAAAGATATTATTTAGATATCACCAAAGCAATATGTTCTTTTACGTTCAAATTTAAAATTATTTCACCTAGAAATCCAGTGCAGTTGATTTCTTCTAGTATAGAATTCCATAAATCGCAAACGCAGGTGCTATTTTATTGTTCATAATTTTCTAAACTGCGTTAGCCTATGATCTCGTTTTGTTTCCAATATCATCTTTTAATAGAAAGATGCCCTGTATCTAATAAAAAATACCACTAATGTAAAAAACATTAATATTTTGCCGGATCCGGTAGCAGTAACATTTGCATCATCAGTATTTTCATTTTTTTAACATTACGTAGTAAAATTTTGAAGAACTTCTGAGAATTCGTTTCCACTAATGTCCCATATTTAGTGTTATTACGCATCTGTAAAAAGACGTTCTTTCCCACATTTGCAGAATCGCGAGGCGTTGCAAGACACGACAGCTCAAACAATCGGAAAATATTAAATCTCACTTTTCCCTCCGGGGCGAATGGCAAATAGTAGAGCCATCTTCCGGACATAAATTCGCGTCGTAAACATGTCGCTAAGAAAGTAGAGTGGGTATAGAAGTCCCTCAATAACGCGTTCCATTCGCCCCCAGCGTGTTATTATGTAACTCGCGCGATATTTCTCCCCAATGAATACCCCGCCCGCGGCAAAAAAGTCTTCGTCGGCGCCGGCGGTGGCGCTGGCGGCGGTGGTGGTGGTGGCGGCGGCGGTTGGAATGTCGCCAGCGGCGCCTCCGCGACTGTGCCGCAGGCGGCTTTCCAGGGCTTCGCGGCGACTTCGAAGGCGCGCGCACGGAGTGTACAAATTGAATCGGGGCGCACACGTCTTCTGCACGCCGGGAACGCCCACCCTCCCTCCCTCTCGCCATCCCTTACTCACACTCACCCCACCTCGCGCAAACTCGCCCGCCCTCGCCCGCCCTCGCCCGCCCTCGCCCGCCCTCGCCCGCCCTCGCCCGCCCTCGCCCGCCCTCGCCCGCCCTCGCCCGCCCTCGCCCGCCCTCGCCGCCTCAGCGCCTCTAACCACTTTTCGCCCGCCCTCTCGCCCGCCCTCGCCGCCCTCGCCCGCCCTCGCCCGCCCTCGCCCGCCCTCGCCCGCCCTCGCCCACCCTCGCCCGCCCTCGCCCGCCCTCGCCCGCCCTCGCCCGCCCTCGCCCGCCCTCGCCCGCCCTCGCCCGCCCTTGCCCGCTCTCTGTCGCCTCTCTGTCGCCTTCCCTACCTCCTCGCACTCACCCGCCTCTCCTTCCACATATGCTCAACTCTTTTCCCCCGTCGGTCGAATTACCTCCGACCTCGTTCGACTCTCCCGCCCCTACCGACTCCCTCCAGCAAATTTCCTCCTCTCTCGCTCTACTCTCTTTTCCGACGCCCAACCCTCCCATCCCGCCCTACATTCGTCTCTCGGCTGCCTTCTCATCCACGTTTCTTCCCCTGCCTCCGCGTCACCCACCCTTCTTACCTTGGCTCCACATCACCTACCCTTCTTCCCTTGCCTCCTCGTCCTCACCCATTTCCCTCGTCTACCTTCCCGCTGTCGTACGCGTTTCCTCTTACCCTAGGACGCCTCGTCTTCCTCGCTCACCGTCATCTCCCTGGCTCTCGTCGCCAAAGCTTCCTTGGCGTCCACACTCGCCACTGCACTATAGCCTCTGGCACTCGTCCGCCTTTCCTCCCTCGCCTACCTGCTGATGGCCTGTTTGGGCTCTCCTCTGGGAGGAACACGAGGGGACCGGAACTGTCTTCCCAGTGGGGAAAGAGAGGGAATTTAGGAAAAAGATGAAGTCGAGGGAGGGATATAATATTGCGAAATTGAAGATAGAAAAAGAGGCATTGAAAAGGAGTGCGACTTTACAATGTGTACTAGAAACTATTAGTAATATGATTTAATGATACATAGTATTATATAATATATGGTAATATATAATACAATATGTAATTTATAGTAATATACATAATATATATTTTATAGTAATATATCCTATATTTTATAGTAATATATCCTATATTATATGATATATAGTAATATAATATGAACGGGTGAGCAGAATTAGGGAAAAAGAGAAGTAGGGGCTAAACCTCAATCAAGGAAGTGAACACAAGAATAGTTTTGGAAGGAATTTCCATAAGTTTGGAAACGTGAAGATAATTGCAACAAGAAAGTTTCAAACTAAATTTTAGCAAGAAATGATCCAAAACAAAGAGAAAAAATAGAAAAAAGAAGAAATCGGGAAAGAAGGTGTCTCAGAAAAAAAAGTAAACATTTTGGGAGATACGAGCAGGGAAAGAAATATAAGATTTATTTCTGATCTTGTGTTCAGATTGCCTCCTTCCGATTCTACGTTTACCGTCCTCCCAGAAAATCAGAGAAGTACATGATCCAGGTATCATGAGAAAGAGCAGAAAGGGAAAATCGATAGACGGTCGGATGGTGAAGGCGCCTGACTTTCAACGTGCGGAGTTCCTGTTTCGAGTTTACGAATACGGGTTTGCGACGCAGAGAGGAGAAGTGCAGCTCTGGGGACGATACTTTTGCCTCGCAGAAGCGCTTGCTTTCGACTTCATCTCACGCTGAAGACAAGTGGATTTGCCTCAAGTAGAAGACAGCAGATCTTTTCCAGAAAAACTTATTCAGCCTTTGATGTAAAAATATGCTGAAAGAAATGGATGTCCATGATGTAATATATTTGAAAATATCCTAATATATTACATGACAGAGGCTCGGGAGAAACAATATTATACTGTTGTCAAATGAATTATATAACAAATTGAAAAGTGTAGATGCATTATGAAACATTTTTTAAATATATTTTTAAGTCAAGAAACATTAGAGCACGTTCATCCCTTGATTCATTTTCATTAATTCCCGGATTCTTTTATGATTTCTTGCGATATATTTTCCGTTTTATGGCACCATTGTAGTTTTACGTATCAACAGGTAAAGGAAATTCATTAATTATCACTATGAAAGTAAGGGAACAGAACAAAGAATCTAAATAATTCCAAAGGTAAAAGATTTAATAGTTTAAAACAAGATAAAAGATCGTTTCATGAAAGATTAAGAACATTCTAAAATCGTACCACCTGTAATCGCATTTGATGGTAGAGGTCGATTTGCTTCATCTGGTCTCCAACCAAAATCATATGATTTGTATCTTCATCATTCGGCTGATTGATTCACTTTTCAAGGAATCTCAAAAAAGCATACTTTTTTATGTATTTTTCAAAAAAATAGACTTATTAAATCATACATAACTTATAGCCCGACGTTGCCCGGGCAATTATGTATTGCAGACGTCAATACTCTCAGTGGAACCGCAAGCTTCGCTTGCTTTCGCCATACCCCCTAGACGGATCCCATGGGCACCCTGCCCATCCAATCCCTTCCGCTCTATCTGCTTCTCCCACTCATGACGATTAACCCGCTTCATCTGCTATTTTCGCCACGCGCCTTCATTTCGCTCCTCCTCTTCCTTCCGTTCCCTCCGCTCTTGCCACTTCTCCAGCATCTGTCGTTTCTTCTTCGCCTCTCTCTCATGCCGCGATAAATTTCACTATCATCAATTGCTGTAAAAACAACATATTTTATATCAATTCAATACGATACTTTTAATTTGGTAATTATTTGAAATTAAATAAATTATTATGTAAAGTAATTATTTCGATTATTTCAATGTAAATAGATTTGTTAGATTCTTCATTGAAAAGTTGTATCGTCACCTTGTGACTATCTGTCACTATCTGATTTGCTCTTCGAGTTTTCAAACCTGTTCTTGGAGTGTTTCCAAGACACAATTTCGTATTAGCATAACGTTTTAAAATATTTGTTGAATCTTTTTGTTTTTTTTTAATTTTTTAGTGTCTCTTTCATAGAAGGCTGTAGGCACAATAGATCATAGGGCTCAATTGAAGTCCGATGATCACCTGAAAATTTGTTGTGTTCTTTTACCTTTCAATCCGTTACCTCGCATTATTAATCTTTGTCATTCTACGTTGATAGTCAATTGTTATTTCGCACCTTGTTATTATTTTCTTACATCTTTATAATTTTACTTCTGTGCGGGACTATTTGACCGGCGGCTCCAGTTGTCCGCTTTCCAGAAGCCTCTGCGCTGTCGGCCCGTGGGATTTAGCGCCAGCCGCACGCGCTCCGAGTCACCCGCGGGCGAAGGCTCTCAGCCGAGGATCGGCGCTGATCCGTCGCGCCCTCGCTCCCTCACGCGCGGTCGGCGCCCGCCCCTGCGCCCGCCCCTGCGCCCGCCCCTGCGCCCGCCCCTGCGCCCGCCCCTGCGCCCGCCCCTGCGCCCGCCCCTGCGCCTTCGCGCGCGCTCGCAGCTGCCTCCTCGGAAACCATTCGCCGCTTCCCCTCCCACGGCTACATGTAACGTTCTTTCCCGCCCCTCCCCAGTCCCATCTCTCTCTCTCTCTCTCTCTCTCTCTCTCCTTCTCTCTCTTTTCCTCTTTCCCTCTTTTCCTCTTTTCCTCGTTTCCTCTTTTCGTCTTTTCCTTATTTCCTCTTTCTCTCTTTCTCTCTCTCTGCCCTCCCCACTGTATCGGCCCTCCTCACGCGCCCACCCTCCCAGTCCACCGCGCCCTGCCGTCCCTCCTTGCCTTTTCCGCCCACTCCATCTACACCTCCCCGCCCTCCTCATCCTCCCCCTGCGATCCCCCACCCTTCCTCAACCCTCTCCCCCATTTCCCCACCCTCCAACACATTCTTCACGCCATCGTTGCCCTCTCCCCCTGCCCACTCTCGCCTCATCCCTGCTTGCCCCACCCTCACCGCCTGCTCTCCCATTTCGGGTATCTACGCACCCTTCAACTTCATCCCGTTTACTTCTTGTCCATTGCTCCTCGTCCCTTTTTCGTGCCGTTCCCACCCCATCACCACTACTTGCCGGATTTTACTTTAAGTTCCTTTCTACGCACTCGTTTTTGTCACTTTTCCCCATAAACTTGTTCTCGCTTTCACCTCTATCAGTTATTTTTGCTCTGGTGCATGTTTTCGAAATTTCATCGTTCAATATTCCCCCGCAACCGCGTCACTTCAGTTTGTATTTAAGTATTTTTCTTGTCCATTTATAACTATTTTTTTGTTTCTTATGCTCATTCCCTCTTTAATTCATGGACGCGGCTGTTGCCGTTGCTGTAGTAGACTGTATAATTAATTGTTGGACAGGCAACGAGCTCGGTCCCATCGATGGCTCAGGGATTGCATGATGTAGGTTATCACAAAAAATACAGTTTTACCTTGCAGAATGATGTTTAATGAGTTTGTTGAAAACAAGTTAAATCCTTTAACACCATACACCATACATGAGTACACTTACTGAGTACATTACACTTTCTGTACAAGACCTTTACGTGAGTACAACACGGAGTCGCGACGTCTTTCTAGCAAGGCGTCCTGCCTGCGACTAAATTTAAGCACAGTTTAAATGAATTGGCACTTTCTGCCATGCCAATACACAATTGCAGAACTTAGCACTTTCTGCCATGCTGAGTTCATAAAGCAAAGGTTGCCTTTACAAGTTTTACCTGAGATTTACACGGAGCCGCTACGTCCTTCTCGCAAGGCTGCTCGTGAACGACTAAATTTACTTTGTTAGCGAAAGCTCGAAGAGGGGATTTTGAGTTTGTTTAAATGGGCCAATAGGCGACTGCTTTGTTAGCGGTCGCGAGTTCGCGGAGTGGGGTGATTATGAATGGGCCAATTGGCGGCTGTTGGAGTTTGAAATATTCTAGAACATATTCGAAGGTTTCTGTGGCGTGACGCCGAGATTGCACAACCGCGCGCGCAGCACTGCCGCTTTGGGCTGGGCGGTTGGGGATATCTACACCGCACGTGCGAAGGGTGTCGCAACGGCGTGTGGAGATTTTCCATACTGCGCTTCCGGTTGCAGCTGGGCAGGAAGTATTGTATTTCAACCTCTTTTCCTGCCTTTGCGTGTGGGCCCGAACAATTCCTCACCCAAAATTACTTCTTTTTATTTACTCCATACTTAAAAATAAGGCAAATGAAAAGAAGATTGAACTCTGGATTGGACGGTAAAATACCTCCCAGAGAGGATGTTATAGATCCGTTGTGGGCCGAGGCGTGTGTGGACGACAGTATGGATGACCATCAACCCCATCACCCGGATCTCATGCCCAGCGATCACCATCTTCTTTTTTCAATAGTTTTTATTTCCTTGTTCGACATTATGATGTCTTTCAAGGGTTTTTATGATACATAGTATTTATTACAAATTTGTTGTAATTACATTTCATCATGCATGATCAATGGTAGAAGACAGTAATATTTACAATATAAACAATAACAACTAAACCGGGAGCGGTAGCTCAGTGCATCAACTGATGTCACTGCAGCGCCTCTGACCGGGAGGTCCTAGGTTCGAGTCCTGACGGTGGCAGCATGTTCGACAATACCTTTTCAGCTAGGTCGAATTCAGTCGCTGTCTGGAGGAGAATTCTAGCGGCCAGCTTCTGTGATCGGTAGTTTTCCGTGGTTTCTCCGATCAACACCAGGTGAATGACGGAGCAGTACCTTACCAAACGGGCCACGGACCGCGTGCGATCTTTCCTTCATCTTCCTTGTCCTATCCTCTCCCCTTACACACACACACACACTTACACTAACATGCACTACACTACTACATATTCCGGGAGATCGGACGGTAGCTTAGAGCTTGTCCCGGCTGGGGCGGTGCCCCGCTGGTGGGAGAGTTCTGGTTAGGGGGAAACCCCACTAGCTGACGGGAGGTCGGTGCCGGATCTCGCCATCCAACGAGGGAAGATTACCGCCATCTCCCGAGAAAAGAACATGCACTAGACTAACGGGACTAATGACCAAAGCAGTTGACGCGCCCGGAAACACGAAAAATTCAATCAATCAATCAATCACAACTAAGGATACCTAGGAAGGCTCTTTCGGAAAAATGCATACAATATTTATCTCCATCTTCTTACATCACACGAAATTCATTTTCGGCCTCCATTACGCGTATTGCTGATGCAGAATTGTATGTGGCTGCCAAAGAAAAGAGCCTATTCCAGACGCATGATTTCTACAACATAAGGATTCAAACATTGATCCCACTGTATAAAAAACTCCATTCCAGAGGCGATTATATGAAAAAGTAGTGTAACATATGTTGTATCTGCTACAATAATTTTTTCTTTGATAATCTGTTTTAATTTTGTTCACATTCCATAGAAACTTACTTTTTGAATGCACCTCACATATAAATAACTCGATGATAGACTCCAAGCCATGACATACTGGTATACATCACATTTCGTGAATATACAAAAAGTTAGGGAAATCTCTACTCTACGAAAAATGGACATGCACGATACAACAAACGTGCTGACATCTACACAAAAAGAGAAGTTCAACTGACCATACATTCTACGTTCCGTTATGTTTATTCACCGCTATAGAAATCGTTCCGACTCCGAGAGCCAATCGAATCGGGTCGTTCGCCTCAAAAGCCGCCTGGCGACAGTCGGGCTGCCCGATCATTGTGTGACGGGACAGGGGAAGCCAATCAAATTTTTAAAACAAACGAGCCGAGTGGGCACGTCCGGGCAGCGATAACGGACCGATGGGAGAGGAAGTGGGGAGGGTTGGGGCGACAAGAGAATGATGGGGTGAGCCGAAGCCGTTCCCGCCGCCACCGCGGCCGCCGCCGCCCCGCCAGCGCCATACGGCCACCACCGCCGACTCTGCACTGTCGCCGCCCCTACCGCCTCTGCTCTGCTTACACCGCCACCGCCATCACTACCGCCATCTCCACCTCTGCCTCCGCCTCCGCCACCGCTCCTACCTTCACGTCCACCTCCACCACTCCCCCTTCACGTCCACCACCGCCCCCTCCTCCACCTCCGCCAACGCCACCGCCTTCACTTCCGCCTCCTCCACCTCCACCGCCGCCATGGTCACCGCCACCGCCATAACTTCCACCTCCGCTTCCGTTACCGCCACCGCCACCGCCATCGCCACTGCCACTGCCACTACCTTCACCTCCTCCGCCACCGCCACCTCCACCTCCACGTCCACCTACTCCACTTCCAGTTCTATTTCGCCATCGCCGCCACCGCTACCGCGTACGTCACCGCCATCGCAATCTCCCGTTCCACCGCCTCCAGTACCGTCTCCGCCACCTCCACCTTCTCTTCGCCATCGTCAACGCTCCCGCCCCCGCCCTGTCTCAATCCCTGTCTTCTATGGTGGCCACCGACATCGACCCTCTTCCACCGTCACCGACCGCACCCCCCTCCCCGGGCCCGCCTCTTACCGTTGCCGCTGCCTCCACCCCGTGCCCGCCACTGTTTCTGTCTCGGCCACGTCTCAGAACCTCCCCCGCAAGCGCCACCCTCTCGCCAACGGCCGTCCCCATCCCCACCAGCAGCCACCCACTGCGGCCGCCTCCACCCCCGCAAGCTTTGTTCCCGATGAATGCGGAGGCGGCTGGACCGGACACACAGGTTACGGCCCCCGCGCAAACAGATCTGCCCGCCCGCGCGCCGGCCCTCTCCTTCGCCAGCGGGGAGCTGTCACCGGCATCTGCCTTTTGTCTGCCCTCGCGCCGCGACGCGCCGCGCCTGCGTTTAGGCGGCCTTGACTCTTCGAGGGGCCTTCACGGCGCCGCGCCGCACCGCAGAACGCAAGCGCTTTTAGCTTCATTTCCAGCAACGCGGTCTCCGTGTTGGGAGGCGCCGGGGTTATGACGTCATGTGTACGAAACTCCAGTCCCCTCGTATTTGATCAAAAGAAGATGTAAATGAGTTCCCAGCAAGGATATGTCTCGCATTCTTGATCAGTTTTTAGTCAAAAAATATTATTTGGATCATATATTTAAAAGAAATTTCTTTAACATTGGGACGTGAGTGGGAACAGTGTTGTTTGAAATTAATGATGCAGGTGGTTTAAAATAAATGTTGCAAACTTCAAAGGTTTAAACGGATTTATAGAACTGGCTTTTTTCACAGCGCGACTTTGATTGGTAGGCAACTCATCTTGGACTAGTGTGTGGCAGGTACATAATTTTTCAGTCTTGCACTTGCCCATTGCTAGAGTTTGTGTGCCTGCCAAACTCCAGATGACGATCAGGAACCAAATCAATAACGGGAATATCAGCTAGTAATGATTTTAAAAATATTATTAATAATTAATTGATGTGTTTTTTAAATTGCTAAACAAGACCATATCTTAAAATTCTTAAGCTTAAAAGTTAATATATGATATCGATTCCCTAAACACAAAATGTGATTGCATGTATTGAAGACTATCGATCTCACAGATAAGCTGAGTATCAAATTCAGAGAAGTCGGATTATAATCGCGCGCTCAGTACGTTGCCACTGGAAATCAAACAGCAGGGAACTCGCGGAGAGAGTTTCCTACTTCGACGCATGGTAAGCTGAGAGAGCTCGCCTAAAGCAGAGTACAACCGAGGATCTGCATTCTGCCTTACGCATAAACCGGCAGCGCATGGCGCCAGAAACAGTTCAAACACGTAATCCTCGTCGTGTAGCGATGGCTTAGTTGTGCTCTAAAGGGTTCCTAAGCGCGAATACGACTCGTATCAGATGAGCAAGTGAGCATTTCTAGATGGTGTTACGTGTATATGCTTTGTGGGGAAATATTCGGAAGCACATTGAATATTAATATTAATATCAGAACAGCCGCTTCTGATATTATGAGTCGGTAGTATCTATTAATTGTCATAAAACATTTTGAACTTGCGTTAGTTTTAATTTAACATCAATAATATTTTTTACAAAAAGTCTAATCATTAATTTATAATTATTAAAATAATTAAAAGTGTACAAGTTTTCATCATTATTTGTGTAGTTTTTTAAAATTCAACTTAGTTCATTTGCATGTGTTCAGTCCAATTTCACTTGAACTTCATTTCTTCATTTCACTTGAAATTCATTCTTATTTATTACTTTTATCACTCGCAAATCGTTGCTCTTTTTTTTCACCATAATCTATATTGTGCTACCCGTGTTCACTGTGCCCTGTTACACTGTATTTTGCTGTATGAAGTATTTATTATTTTATAGTGTCATTTGCGTATAATAATGTCAGTACTTCTGGAAGTAAATGACTTGCATGTAGGTTTCTTAACTAATGTCATTGTTTTATGCTGTAAATGAACAAACAGTTTATTTGTGACAAACCTATTTGAAAGATTTTTAGCTGTCTGATAAAAATAACGTATTTGAAGTGTGTACCTCTTTACGTGTTATAGAGTATTAATGAAATACGCATTGATATACATTGATTTAGTTATGTATTTTCTGTATTGGTACAGTATTATGGGCATTCCTGGTAGAGGAGAGTCCCATGGGATACACCATACACAAACCAGTAACTTAAACTTCGAGTCTCTGAAATAAACCTCAATTTTGCAGTACCCGATCGAGAAATCAACGACTAATATTACTGAATATTTAAAATGGAATCCTGACGAGCTAATTTTGTGAACAAGGAATACAAAATATATACGTACTCCAATTTGGACTTATTCACTGTAAATAACCATTGAAGCGGGATTATCTGTCATAAAAATTGAAAGAGATGAAGTAAAATTACTTTCTGAATCGTCTTTTATACATCAATTGTTTCCTCCAGGTCGCTGCTAATATCTTGTTCTCGTGTTTTTTAGAAGTGCTCGGAAAAACGAAATGGCCTCTGATGTTTAAGCGAATGAAAATTCAATGACGAATCTCATTAAGAGAATTTCTTTTCCTGTCTGTCGGAGATAAAGGTATCTTTCTAAGATTCCTATTTAACGTCTTTGACGGGTCAAACGACTTTAAAGAGGAGAGACGTCCAATTAAAAGTGCACACATTTTTATAGCCAAGCTATTTTTTCGTCGACTGCGTCGTTAACTTTGGGATAGAACGTAAAAAGTTGCGACCGAACAGAAAAGTTCTTTTTAAATTCAACTAACGAACGCGAGTCTTCCAATGCATAATTCCCGACGATCTTCAATTCTTTGCCAAGGGACGGGGGCGGCAAAGGGTTCGGAAGAAAGCCGGGCGCCCCTTCTTCGAAGAACGAAGTGAGGTTATCGCTTTGAACATTCCACAAACATCCTCCTTCCTACTTTTAGTCACTCCACAAATCGCGAAGTTGCAACTGGTTCTAACGAAAGTGAAAATTTCCAAAAGAACGATATTTTCTCCGCTAATTCTATTATACGAGTTTGCTCAGGGCAGGTGTGTGGTGGAAAGGTTTATATAGGGAGAGATTTGCGAAATACGAATAGAAAATGGAAAGAGGGGACGAACTTAAAAAAGAGATCCCCTCTTTTTTAATACAGATTTAGTCCTTTGTGCTTTCCTACTCGAAGATACTCTTATCAAGAAATTCTGATGACCATTTGTAGTTAAACAAATATAATACTAAGGTAAAATGTAGAATGCACTTTCTTGTGCTTTATAATTTTATTATTTATATATCTGCAAGAAATTCAAATGTCAGATGATAGGGTGATTCATTAGAAATACACCCATATGTATATTTTTGAAACGTTTTATTCACACATGCAATCAAGGAATCTTTCTTTTGTGAATATACGAACCTTTGTTTCATACAAGCGTAACGTTTTAACTGAACATATTTTTCTTGAAGCAATATTTTTTGCGAAATGTCCGCTTCGCTTAAACGATTAAGCATTTCCTTTGCTCTTTTAATATTCGCCTTTTATTTATGAGACGTGTCAGTGAAGCGAATATTGATCACGCTGTGTTCACATGTCTGCCTCTGCCCACAGCTGTACTTTACTTGATGAAAATCATGGCATCAAAGAGAATACATTAATTTGCTTATTCACTAAAAGCAATTGATGGGCAGTGCAATATTTATTATGATGTTTTAAACATTAGCATCGTAATAAGTGTTTTCTTCTAAATGAGAATATTTTAACAATTCATATTTAATATATTATTTACGATTTGGGGCACAATTTTGCCATCAACTTTTAACTTTGAATATTTGTAACCCTTTAATTATTATTATTATTGTTATTATTATTATTGTTATTATTATATTACTCATGATTTTTCAATTTTGAGCCGCAACACTAATATTGGAAGATGGGTGGCTAAGGCTACCTGCGTTAAAGGTGAAACTAATTGCTGATTGCTTCAGGTATGTTTCTCTGAATTTTTAAGATCTAAAAATGTCTTAGGAATTGTGTTTATTTGACTCAACTCTAAGAAAAAATTATTAAGATGAACAGAAACTGAAGGTTACATAAAACTGAGAATAAAATTCCTTTATTCGACAACTTCTGGGTTGTAAGACGGATAATGTTGATGAGTTTTTTATATTTATTTTTGTATATATATATATATATATATATATATATATATATATATATATATATGTATGTATATATATATACAGCACGTTTTCCTTCTCTCAACGCTGGGCGCCATTAGCTTTTGATGCATTGGTAACGTTTTCGCTCAGCCGACAAGCTGCCTTGTTTTATGAAGATGTCAAATTAATTACCACAAAATTATGATTTGAGTTCATGCTCTTTCAACTTTGTATTTTTCTTTCCACACATATCGATTTCGCATGCCGTAGTCGATTATATACTATTAGGCTTCACACTCTTCAAGTAAAAATTTCCAACAAGCGGAATTAGTTACCATTATTTCAGGACTCTCCAATTCTTTAAGACTGGACAATCGTTGCGCTTCTAGCGGAATTTCGATTCAACCTGTTAAGAGTTTAGCACGGAATATACGAGTTTAAAATCTTTCCTTGTAAAATCTACCTTCTCTCATACTTAAAAAAAACATTTTGAACTCTCACTATACACGCTATGCTACTTCATGTTGAGTGTGGGAAAATGATTGTAATGAATAAATAACTAGCAAATCAGTCTAAACGAGACAGCGCCAGTCACCGAACAATGGGATCTTCATTCCGCTGATGGGGCCTCCATCGACCTCCCACCCCATCGTCCACCTCCCTTCCTCCATCCCCAATGCCCTCACACTCCTCCCCACCCCACCCTTCCCCTCCCCCAACCACTCAGCTGCAGACCGCGCCCGCGTTGAAGAGCGTGATAAATGAGACTTGAAATAGCCTGTGTTTAATTTATCAATCATTGTCTGTTCGGCTATCTGTACTCGTTTTCAGAATGATGAATACAATTTATTGTTTTTGCGACATGCACTAATCCGCGACCTATTATTTTCATTAAAACAAACAGGCCGGCGGGCGCTCAAGGTTCCGATACCTCGTGGCACTGGCAGCGTGACTCATCAATCAAGGCTTACAGTGAGAGCTCTGCACCGCCCCTTTACCTCCCGCCCAACCCGCGCTGGCCCTCCACTCCCTCCGCCTCATACCCCGCCCTCCACGCACCACCTCGCACCACGCCTCTCTCCTCTCACCTCGCACCCCCGCCTCTCTGTCCGCTTCTCACCACTCTCTCTCCGCCTCTCTCCGTCTCTCTCACTTACCTCCCTCCCCCGACCTTCACCCCCGCCTCTCTCACCCACCTCTCTCCCCACCTTTCTCCCCACCAGTCACCCCCACCTCTCTCCCCCGCCTGTCTCCCCCGCCTCTCTCACCCACTTCACTCCACTGCTTCTCTCCCCTGCCTCTCTCCCCACCTCTCTCCCCACCTCTCTCCCCCACCTCTCCCCCCGCCTCTCTCCCCCGCCTCTATTCCCCACCTCTTTCCCTCGTCCCGCAACCCCGCGTCTCGTCTAGCGCCCTCCTCCACCGCCTCCTTCCCCCCGCCCCCGCCATGCACCTCACACCCCCTACCCTACGCCTCCCGGCCCCGTTTCTCGGGTCCACCTCGGCTCCGTTTCTCGTTCTCGCCTCTCATTCCCGCTCTCGTCCATCGCCGCTCCCGTCGAGCTCCCCCCCCCCTGCACACTCCTCTCACGCCCTTGACCTCCAACGCCAGACACGCTCCGCCACGCCCTGCCTACTCACGCTCACGTCTCTTGCCCAAATCCTCGTTCTTACCTATGCCACCCCACGCCACGCCTCTGGTACGAATTTGATAGTCGCGTTTTGTATGGTGCCGAGTTCTTTTTGTGGTTGATAAAGATCGATTTATCAGCCCACATTTTTCATTTGGTATTCATGATTCACTTCCTCCACTTTTTTCGTAGTGAGAAAGAAATTAAAATTAATATTACATAAAGATGTTGACAGTATTTTTATTCTTTAATATTATTAATTTAATTCACAAAAATATTTTATTTTATTAGCTAACAAAATCAGTGGGGAAAGAGGGGTATAATTGCACAGGTGGTATATTCAAGAAAACAAGTGACACTAAGAACGAATTTTCTTATTTACGATTGAAACTTGTACCCCTTTCAACATTTGTTACGTTCAATAATTTTTTGTTTCCATTTAAGTATTATTTTAAACTTTAGGAATACAAGCATGACTTCACCATTCGAGGCATATATTTGATAACGCGATTTATACACGTTCCGAACAAGGAGACCGTTCTAAACAAGATCCATTTCAGTAAGCCTTGTATTGTGTACTTACAATCACCATAGTGACACAAAGGATAAGAAAACGGAATTAAAATGGAAGATATTGATTATCTGGAATCCAGATTATTCAGATGAAATATTAGACGAAACTGAGAAAGTAATGCCAACATTACTTCCCGGGATATGTAAATATATTTATGAGAGAGAATTTCATATTTATTAATCGTGGAAAGTGGAAAAGGTGTCAGTTCTGATTCAGAAGAGTTTTTTCTCTATTTCTTTTCAGAGCGGATAAAAGAAACAGACGTTCGTATTTGGATCTTTTCTGTTATACGTATACCAGTTCACTATCTCAAGGATTCGGTTCTCTTGTTTATTAGAAATGGTTATTTTACGGTAAGGAAAATTTATACTATTTTGAGAAACATTTAAATTAGCACCTCACAATTATTAATCACTTCACAATATTTCACTGATTTTACAAATTATAACATCATAGACTCTTTTAGTGCAACACTTCACAATATTGCTACTGATTTTACGATTTATAACATTGAAGATTTTTAATGCAAAGAACTCACTCCGCTTACATGGTCACCTACCACTCTAGGAGAAGCTATACCTGTAAAACGATGGAAAAATTAATTAATTGAAGTATCAATGACTACTTTAATTTATTTACGTGATTTTTCTGTGCACTTCTCGTGTTGTTGCCTTGGTCTGCGTATTATCAAAAGTTAATTGTACGTGGAAACGTTTCATGATATATTTTTCTTATTGTGTCGGCGTGAAATTTTGTTTTTGGGTGTGAAATTTGTGTATTTTTTCGCATTGTAAGTCTTTTAAATTGGTTTGTATTGTCTACCGAGATGAACAGTTCCTACAATACAACGCCAAAATATATAATGCAAATCAATAGGTAAGTTACTTTTTGTCTATTTATTTATTACTTTAATAGAAATTCTCTTAAAAGTCAGTGTTCCCTTCAAAATAAATTCTCTTGAAAGTGAGAGAGGTTTGTAAAACAGCGTGAGCGCCGGAGCGAGAGCGAAGACACGAACCAGCTCGCGAGAGCGAGGACCCGTTGGCTCACACGAACGTAGCACGTTGGATGCGTCGGGTAGCTACGTGCGTTAGCACGTCGCGGACCACTTGGTGTCAAAATTTGTTGGTTTTAAAATTGCGTTGGCAATAAAATTAGATATCTAGCGTGAAAAATACGAATAATCAGTTCACTGGATCAAATGAAGAGTGTCCACCATAAACTTCCGATTTACCAACTAGTAATATAAAATTAGTCGTATTGTGGGTTAGCAGGGATTTAGGAGCGGCATTAGCTAATAGAGCACTCATAAATTAGTAATATAGTAATAGAATTACTATTAAATTATAATAATACTATGTGTATTTTGTGTAAAACTAACGTTCAAATGTACCGCGTAAATGTTGATTGACTGGTATCACAATTTTTATCTCTTCACATTGTAGAAAACCGATTCCTTTAAAATGAACAACATTTTTCGTGTCAAAGGAACTGAATATCTTGACAAGTCAACTGGTATACGTATAACAGAAAAGATCCTCATATGTTTTTACATTAGTAATCTGCTTGTGTGTGGTACGAGGATGGGCATTGTGCTATCTATAGAATGGTAGAATTACCTTCCATCGTTAACACATTAAAATTGATTGAGAAGTTTTAGTTCGGGAAGGTAGACTTGGATGGAATTAAGTGATCCGAAGAGAAATAATCGAGCTGGAGCTAACGAAAAAGTATTATTTCATTTTAAAATGCCTGTTATTGAAGAATCTGTGGAACAGCATAGCACTTTCCGCAATAATGCTAAAACATATTCATTTCCCTTGGAATATGAAGTTTGCGATTATATTAAAGTTGAAGTTTGCGATTATATTAAACAAAATTTCGAGCTGTAAAAAGATAATTACACAAAATACTACTTTTGATATCTGTGGAAAATTCAAACCATCCAAAAAATAGACTAATGAAATAATAAGACTAATGAAAGTAATGAAATACGACTAAGGAAATGAGAAGAATTTACAAATTATGGAACAATAGAATAACTATTTACTGTAAACACAAGGATAAAGTACTTCTGAACATTTAATTGAAATGTTTAATATTTACCCAGGCATGTATATGAATGTTGTGTATTTTAGTCGGGAAGCCTACTATTCGTCAAAACGTAGAAACGTAATGCACCGCATATTATTTGTTGAGGCAGCGAATGTATCTTAAGTGGTGGGAGAGCTTTCAAGAATTGAACCGAAGATCATAGTTTTTGTCATAACGGAAAATGCTGAAAACGACAAGTATTAATACTTTTAGCACACTCTGGCGTTAGACACTGCTTTTAGCATAAAATATTGAAAAAAATGTCAGTGTTATCTGCGTCTGGACGAAAGTAAATCGGTTTCCTTTCTGGTTCTGTCTTATTATTTTTGAACGTAGCCACGCTGTTTTAAGACGCACCACAAAACGCTGGATCATGGAGAATGCAATACCACCGAATTTCGAAATCGCAATATCAACTTTACCAATGTAAACCAAAATTGCCTATGTGAAAACATTATTATAATCTTTAATTCTTTTTGTAAAGACGTGCCAGACGACATACTGACACTGATTTTATTGTACCCCCATTTTTAATTGCTTTTAAAGCAACGATTTATCTCTGAATTGAACATACTCGCTAAAACGTAACACATAACTTAACAATTCAAACGAATTGTTAATGTTGTAATACTCTACAGTTCCTAAGTCGGCAATAGTATTCTGTACGACATACAAAGATGGCACCGACTTAAGAGTTACATGTTCAATCCATTATACTTGTGCACTGAACATGAGATAAAATAGTCCGGAAACACGTATATGGTTGTGGTCTTCTTATTAAAATTTCTATTATAAAATATACTTTTTGGTTGATACATCCTCAATCCTGAATTAATATCATGGAATAACTCAATATCTCTGCTGCATTTACGAAATTTATTTAGGAAATAAAAATTATCATTTCTTTCGCGAAAAGCGCATTTTTCTCTCCCCTCACCCCCCGGATATTCTGCCTTATTGGATATGAATCCTCGTCCTACTACTCTTTGCCTCTTTCCACTTATTTCTCTTCCTCTGCGCGAGTGAGGGGGTCTCGACGCGTGTAAGATGGCTCCGATCCCCTGCGGAGGGCAGATTTATTATTCTCTTTAAAAGCATATTTAATGATTTAGTTAATTCATATTCATGGTTACTAACGAAATTGGTCGAATTTCAGTAGATGTGCCAATTTACTTTTCTTTTATCAATGACTAATAAAATAATTTCTCTCCGTGTCACTAAATTCGTCTTGCAGGAACTGATTTCTCATTCTTGTAGTCTCTGTTCCTTTCCCTACAAGAAAGTGAGGGCATTGTCGGTGCTGACACCACCGCCACCAGCACTGCCGCCCCCTCTACCACGAACTGCCACCTCGACGGCTTCCAACGCTTCCATCATCTCCACGGCCTCCACCGCCACCATGATCTCCACCGCCTTTACTGCCACCACCGACTCCTCCGCATCCATCTCCTCCGCCGCCACCACCATCATCTCCACTCTCACCATCTCCTCCACACCACCGATTTCACCGCCTTCATCGTCGCCACCGCTTCCACTGCCTTGGCCCCCAACGCCTTCTCCAACATCAGTGGCAGATCCATGAGAACCATGCCCCCTAAAAGGCGTAGAGAAAAACGTTTGTTACTTTTATTATTTCACAATATTTATTTAAATATTTCTGTTAGAATTTTGTCATTATTTAAAATTAATATTGTGTAGTATTCTATAAACGCTTCAAAAATATACAACATCATAACAAATATGTTTATTGAACAAAAATATATGATCCCTCCCCCCAATGCTCGTCTGGTTCTGCCCCTGACCACCACCACAGCCACTGCTACCTTCTCCGCACCACGCCCACCTCCACCACCACTGCCGCCACCGTCTCCATGGCCTTCATCACTTCCAAGGCTTCTAACGGCTCCTAGACCTCACCACCTCAACGGCCTTCACCACCTCCACCGCAATCACCGCCACCGCCACCGCCACCACCGCCGCCACCGCCGGCACCATCGCTACCGCCACCGCTACCGGCACCGCCGCCACCGCCGCCGCCGCCGCCGCCGTCGCCGCCGCTGCCGCCACCGCTACCGCCGCCGCCCCCGCCCCCGCCACCGTCGCTGCCGCCGCCGCCTCCACCGCCGCCGCCGCGAAGCGCGCAAGACGGCTTCGGCGGCGCGGGCGGGCGCCGCGTGTGCGTCGGCGCCCGGCTTCACTCGCCACAAAGGGAGCGGCAGCGCCTTCGCCTTGCTCCGCTTGTTATAAATAACCCCTCCTTTCCCTCCCTCACACTCGCTCACTCATCCACTTTACAAGGCGCACGTCCCCCGCTGTTTGCCTTCGCCAGAGGACGCAGTTGGCAACTTCTTTGAAGGAAATTACGCGGCTGAAAACGTATGGAAAATGCACTGCAGCTGGAGTTGGATTTGAAATGGAGGGGGACTTTTGAGGGGACTTGGGTTCTATTGTAACGTAATACTTGAGGAAGAAGTAAGTATTTGAGAAGTATATTTGCAGGGGGACGAATCAAAGAGAGGGTGAGGACAGAGAAATTCCATGAAACCAAAGTTTTCTCGAAATTTGTAAGCTGTTCCATGAATGTTTCAAAGATTGTAATATTGATTCATTATTAATCGCCAAATAAAGTATTCGTTTCTGAATTCTATTCAATTTTTTTAAATAAAACTCATTACCTGCTTTTCGTCTTGTAAATAATTTTAATAATGAAAACTTCTAATTATTTTTCAAAACATTTTTTTAAATGCCTCTAAATGCTTAAAGACTTCAAGAACTAAGTTTACAGAACTCTCGATTTCCCCTAAAAGTTTCTGAAAGTTCTTACAAGGAACAACAAGAACTTTTTCTGAATTGTCATCAAAAACACCTTTGTGGCCAAACTTTTCGGGTAGAAATGCGTCAAATTCCATATTATTTAATATAACTGATCACGCAATGAATGTAAAAAATCACTTGTCACAAAAACATCACTTATGTGTAATGAAACATTTTTCTACAGGAAAGTGCTCCCGCCACGCTATAAAAAATGTTGAAATCCGTTCATGAGCATTTTTCGTGAACTTTTTAATACCATATACATAACATTCGCACTGAAATAAAATATATTGGTACATTTTCTGCTCTTCATCATCTGTATTCGTATCGAACTTAATATTAATACGTTTGAAAGAAACAGCCCTTATTGCCAAGCCAGTTAATGAATTTGTTTCTACTGCACGTAACGTTCATTTCATACTCCTGCAAGTTAAAGAGTCGTCTGTTCATCACATTTAAAACATCTTTGTAGTGCAGTAGCTTTTTAATATTTTTTCAGCAAGTGGAAGCAGTATGAAAATCACGTCATTTTAACTCTCATTTCTAAAACAAAAAATTATGGGTAGACTGATGTAACTGCAAATTTTCTAAACATAGCCAGAGCTATAAATTAACTGCAAATTAAGAGCACATGTAGCTATCTGAATGACATTATAATACTCGTATACGTAGAAAAATGTTGACATTATATCATTGTGAAACGCAAACCGTACATGCTACAACAGACCAAACAATGTTGGCTTCGTAATTATTTCAACTGAAATGTTATACCGCTGCTCGCAAGCAACATTTGCGATTTTAATCTTTCAAGTGCCCGCTTGGAGCTCCATTCGTCGTTTACACCCTTACAAATTCAAATGTATCAACAAACGCAAACAGTGGAAATGTCATGTCATTTTAAGCGTTTTAACTTCAAACAGACGGTTAGGCCAACACAATCTCAATATTTCCTAAATATGACGAACACTATGAAGTAACTGCGAAGTAGAAGCAAATATAACTATTGCAATTAACAATTCTGCGCGTACATAAACGTCGACTTAATGTCATACATCGTAAAAAGCATACCGTGCATGTTGCAACAACCCGAACTATGTTAGCGCAGTAATTATTTAGACTCAAACGCCAACGCGACTCCCGCAACCTTCTTGCCTTGCAATGGTTGCTCCGAGCGCCGACCGTTGCCGTTTTCGCCCTAACAATCGCGTTTTAGTTGACATTTCTGTTTTCCCGTTTTTGTTTTCGGGCGCCGCGAATTTAATTGGCTCCGTGTGCGGTTGTGTCGTTAATTCGAAACAGCGGACTGCCGCTTGTCGCTAATTAACACAGAGAACGGGCGCACGCGCGCGCCAGGCGAGCGGTATGCGCGTGGCGTGCGCGTTTTGTCGAGGCCCACGCCGCCGTCGGTGCTGCGCTCTGGCGGCGACGGTGGCGCCGCCAACGCTCTGCAGAATTTGCTCGCGAAGGAGTGGCGCCCGTGTGCGGTGACCCGCGAGGCGACGTTCGTCTGTCTCTGAGGGGGGGGGGGCGTTCCGAGTGCGTAGTTGCGAGGAATGCGGTACTGAAAAGGGATGGAGGGGAAGGTGGAGGGAGGGACTTTGATGGGGGAAATGAAGGTGCGATCGGCTGAAATAGGCTTTGTTGCAGAACGGTAACGAATATGTTCTTATAAGTGGAGGATTTAGGAAGGGAAGGTGCGTAGAGGCCATGCTCTCCTCGTTAATTCCAACCTCTTTTTTACTTCCAGTTTAACTTCTTTATTTACATTATTTTTCAGATATTACTTATCTTTTTATTCAAGTTTTATTCACCTAATTCATTCAATATTTAGCAATAAATTATTTAACATTCTTAATAATGATTTTCAACCTTCTTTATATACATTCATGGAATAAAGATAAGGCCCAAAAGGTAACCGTTTCATTTTTTTTAAATATCTTATTTTTGAATTATTGTTTCATTCATTAAATTAAAGTGGAGGAAGAAGCCGAAATGAAATATTTTTGGATTTTCCCGTACTTCTGATGTCCTCAGCAGTAAGACAGAATGGTGACTCTTGTATTTATAAGTTCGTACTCTTTAGCCTAATCCAGGATGCTGAGTATTTCTTTAAAATTGCGAATCGAACTTCTCAGAAAACTATAAATTCGATATCAAGAGTAAAAGTAATCTAAAATATATATCTGAAAGAAAATATATTATTTTTGAAAACATTCTGATATAAACTTCAATGTATATGTAAGAGAAAACACAAAATAAAGACTGAATGTAACCATATAAATATATTTTAATCGTATGTATTATAATTGTATCGTATCGTAATTAACAATTTGATCAAACCATTTGATAAATTTTGTGATAATTGATTCTTAACCGTCACATTGTCACATCTCCTATGTCCTAAAATGAACATTTGAGTTTTGAAGAATTAACATCTACCGATCAGATTTTAGGTTCAGGACGTTTATCGGACGACACTGTGAGTCATGTAATTATTTTCCTCTTTCTCTTTCGCCTTTTACGCATGCTGTCCAGGATTGTGATACGTCCGTCGTCAAATGCGTGAACAGCATTCACAGTATTCAATGCAGGGTTTTGTTGAAGTGGAAAAATGTGGAAATGTCGATGCGGATACACCAGCCACCATTTTGGTAAGGTTGCTTGAGCAATAACGGATATTTCGGCGCTATTTGCATTGCGAATGGAAAAGCGAATGCGTTGCAAATTAATAACCCTGCAGCGCAACTGTCTCTCTTGTGCCACGCAAATTTGCCGCCTGCTAACGTTGCTGGTCAATTAAGCTTTCAAACACGCTCCAGTACAAGGGACATTCATGCATAATTGTACTATTTAGTTGCGTTTAGGTGAGAAAGTTCTATTGTTCACCGGATAATGTAATAGACTTGCGGTGACCTCAGTGTATGACCCAAAAGAAAATGAGAACGAATTATTTTAAATGATTCTTGTATTGCTTTCCCTTGAGATTTTTCTTTAACATATTAGTACTCGTCAGAAATTATTTTTCATTCTCAAGTTTTATCATGTATTTTTAAGAAACATATACTTTCATATTTTTTCTCCTATTTCTCTACAAGCCAGTAGAAGTGATTAAGTCAATTAATTCCAAATATTGTTTTAGAAAAAATGTTTATAATAAAAAAAAGGAAAATTGATATTGCTCTGTGTTCCATGGTGTCACTAAATACGGTGTTGATATGATTACGCGTAAGCTGTTCTAGTGGATCAAGTTGAAACTGTAATCTCGTTGGCATGTTTCTTTCATAAGCGCTGTTCATGAAAATTGACACTTGGAGTGACGTGGGGTTAGATCCACGATCAACGATCTACCTCACTGAATTTTCCTATGAAATTCGGTAGATCCAATGAAATCAGTGTGAAAATCACCTACAGCTGAACTTGCATTTCACGATCAGGGCCTTTCATTATATATCAATAGAACGATTGACACGGTACTACATTCATGACATTTTTATATAAATATTTTTTCTTATAACTTCATTCTCTTTGTTAAAGCAAATCTTATATAAAAGTTTTAACGGCAAACATTCCACCACTAAAAATCGATGAAATAGTTATAATCATTGGAATCTCTGAAAACATTTAAATCATGCCAGTCCTAAAACTCCTCTTATCTGGTAATAGAAATGTCCAAATACTCATGACTAGAACTCGAAGTTTGACACATTGCCTTTTTATTATTGCTACAATTTTATGACTTTTAACAATAGGAAACGCTTAATTGTACTTCTGGAATTGTTTTAGTATTTTTCATTTTGCTTTAGCTTAGCTTTGCTTTATTTTAGCTTCTGATGCATATTTTTGGCTTTTTCTCTTATTTGTGCCTTTCCTGCCTTTTTAATCATTATTTTACCTTTTCCCCTGTGGGCACGGAAGTCCCAGTGTCGTGTTGTGTTAAAAATATAAAAGGGAAAGGAAGATGATACCAGTGAAGATTTTTGATATTTTTCATTGATGCTGACAGACTTGCTCCCCCACGAGAAATCTCATCTTACGTTTCTGTGTGGCCTCTGATCCCTTTTGAGAACAGAGCTGTCTGTACATGATACAATCTTCTCAGTTATTTCTTGATCTCTCTTCCCTTTTGGCGATTACACTAGTGCGAAGAACGAAATCAATAATTCCGTTTTCACTGATACCGTTTCAACATTCAAAAGGAAGTCCAGATTATCATTTCGAGGAGATAGTGTCGCGAGTAAAATGAATTCGTAGTCGTTATACAGGATGGTTATGTGCAATTAAGAGTACAAATAGAAGCAAGTTTCCTTCTACGTGAGTGCTAATTTAACTTCAGAGTTAGAATAAAAATACGAATCATTATAATTATGAATTTCTTTACAATAACTATTTTTAAATAGTGATTTTTTAATGTTTCCTGTGTTTTTACCCCCTACTGTAGGCAAAAGAATTTCTTTTTATGCATGTCTATTTTAGTAAAAATAAATGCCCCTTTGCCGGCCTATTTAAGGTATAATAAACGCCTGAACGTGCGGGCTCTACTCATGACCAAACGTTAAGTAAAATGTAATGACAATGTCAAGAACCTTCTGAAATACGGTTCAATTAGTTTAGGACTTCTTCCTTTGCGCGCGTTACGAGATGTTTGAGACAACAAAGTTGTGGACAGTCTGAAACTGTTCTTGGGAGCAGGCATATTCTTTTAATGTGTACTATTCTGTTTTGTTTTTGGCACTAACCTGAGCGATGACAATGAAACCGTAATAAAAGGTCTCAATTTTAAATGAGCAGTTTCTGTTTGATGTCGGTGTGAACAAGCAAGTGCATCGTGCTTGCACATAAACCGCATATTACTACCAACGGAAACAATTCATCTCGAGCAATGTGGGAGAGTTGTACGTCAAGAAGTGAAATGAATAATTTCATTGTCCTGTCGACTGTACCTCTGAATGTCTTCCACGGTTAACTCTGCTTCTACTATTAAGGGCTGAACTATCCTGCTTAATTGACGCTCTCAAAACTTCGTGATACAGTCATTCGACAGAACACTACAGTGTAGTGTTCTGTCGAATGACTGTATCACGAAGTTGATTAAACCAATGATTATACCAATCTCGTATACGCTATGATGTGTTGTGTGTTGAATATATACATTTCATTTAGGTAATTCTCTTTGAATCTATTTTTTTTTTAGAAATTGTTTATGTCTGTACGTTTGTATAGCCTCTGACTGTTCCATTTGAGTCGTCTACTATTTTTGGTGTACGTATCCGCTAATTGCAAAACAGGGGCATACAATTTATGGGCCAACCAAAATGTTGAAGCAGGGTCAAAACTTGAATTGGACACACTCTCTGTACGCTTCATGAGATCTTACTCTTGACATAAATATTTGTTAAATTTGACTTTTAAAAACGAGATTGTTTTATTTCTCATAATCTAAATCGTTTCGTACTACCAGTGCTAAATTATGTAGCATCTGTTAGCACAACAACCGATTATAAATAGGTTGTTCGAGTCGGATTTCTAAAATCAATTAACCACGGGAGCCTCCTTATGCTTAGCAGTTCGTGTCCGACAGCAACCGGCAGTGACATGACGAGTCCGCCGAGCGGCGGGCGAGGTGAAACAGATGATGGCAGGGGCGGGGCTTGCGGGGTGGGTGGAAGGGTGGGGGGAGGAGTGGGGAAGGGGGCGTGACAGAGTCCCTCAGCTCGCAGCACCTGCGACGCGGGGCTTCATCGCAGTTTTATATTTAATTAAAGCGGCATCAATCATGCGGACGCGGACGCAAGCGTGCGCGCGCCCACCGCCCGCTGTTATTTAACAATTACGCCCGTGCATTGATTGGATTACCGATTACGAGCAACTCGAGCGCCGCTTGCAGCGTTTGATTGGTCCAATGACTTTTTCATTGTAAACTCCGGCGTTTTTATTTGTATGGAAACCTACGCTGCAACCATTGCGTGGCTCTGTTGCTGCAGAAACAGTTGTTGCCCAGTTGCCTCTACGTGAATGTGTCTTTTCTCGCCGAAACAGATTGTTTCTCCATTAATTTAGCGTCCATTTTGTTTTGCTGACCCTTTATAGTTTTCTGATGTTAAAAATTCAGAAAGTTGCCAAAAATGTTATTATAATTTAATATAAACATCATTTATTAAATATTAAATTAAGTACACAAATTGATTTTTTGAAATAAATATTAAATTCACTTTTCCTATTTTATTACTCCTGCATTTAATTTTGGCTTTTTGCAATATAAGTCTTCAAGAAAGCTCTTGGCATTTCTTGCAAAATATTAGGAATATTTTACATTGAAATTAATCGGTAACATCGTAAACCATTCCGTGAAATTACCTCTAATTCTGTGTTGCAATTATCTATAATACGCTCCTGTTATTCGGAACACCATTTAAAATGAAATTGGCTGATGTTTTGCCTTGTCTTACTCGACAACTAAAACGTCTGTGCTAATTTCTGTAAGTGAAATAAATGCAAGTTCAAAAGCATTAAATCTACTAGAATAGTATTTTATATTTGTGAAGATATTTGCATAAAATATATTATTTCCAATTAATAGATCCCCTGACTAAAATGTAAAGCAAACCAAAAAGAAGGATATTGATATAAATGTATCATAAAGTAAGTTATATGCTTTGTATTATTTGTTGTTTTTGGTTAATTTAATTTAAAATGTGAGCTTTGCAGGAACTTTACAATAGAATCATAGATTTATTACTAGAAGGTTCCTCCGAAGGCATATTTATATTAATGATTAAAAATGAAAATAATTCCAATCTTTTCAGTAATACCATCAGCGCCAGATCCATTTCACTTCTATTTATTTCCCCAACAATGTACGGTGCCTCCTCAAACAAAATTGGAAGCAAAATTAGTAAACACTCGTTCTCGGCTGATGAATCCCTCCCTCTCTCCATGACGTCACGAGCACTGAAACACGGTAGGAACACGTTGCGCATTTTTCGTTTGCGATGCGAAGTTGTTTGCGTTCATTCGCAGTAATTGAACTATTTCCTCTAATTGAAGCGAATTTTGACCCCGCCTCGATGCAGTCCCCTTCCCCTCCTGCGCAGAGCGGCGGGCAAACAGCAAAGGACATACGTAATTACATCGGAAAATTGAGTGCACAAGACCGGTAGCTCATCGGACCCGAGAGCAAAAAATTACGTTAAATAACTTCTCTGTTAGGCAGAATAGATTAGGCCATTGAATCGAGCAGCTTCCCAATATATCAGCTGCACACTGGCACGCGTGCTGTGTGTGCTAAGCTTGGATTTGTCTCATGTTTGGTATACTCGCTTCTTTTTCTCTGATTATTATTTGTCTCTCCTCCAAGCAGATTGACGAATCATAGAAAAAGTGCCATCAAGCATTTGCTCTTAAAATGTACTTATCCTCAGCCAAAAAGCTTAGTTGCATTCGAAGTGGCTTAATTGTGTTCTTTTCAAACAAATATTTTCAGTTTATTGTCAAGTCAATATAGTTTATTATATTCTTTATTATTAAAATATTTTAATTTTGTGTTTTGAAGTTTATTAGTTATATTTTAGGATAAACTCCTTTAAAACAGAACATGTAAATATTGAACCATACTGCTGACAAGACAGAATGATAAATTATTTTCAGTGTGGGTATTAGTGAAAAGTTATATGTTCCGTTTTTTGGAAATTTGTCTGCGAGTTACCTTAAAATTTGCATCTGTATTGTGATATGCGTTATAAGTTGTTTTAACTGGCAGAAAACGCAAATATCAGTAAATGTTCATTATATGATATAATGCAAATTTTATTATTTTTGAAACCAGTTGTGAACTCCCCAAAATTCAAATAGTCTATTTGTAATGTTCTGAAAGTTTTAAGTAATCATTAAAGAACACATGGCGTATTTTTATTGTTTATCTTTACAGATTGTCAGTAATAAATTATTCAATATTAGTCAATATCTATTTACGTATTTCATCGTCAATATCTATTTACGTAGTTACGTTTTTCTTTATAGCAAAATACTTTCAAATTGGTTTAATATTGGAGTATTTTAGATATAACACTGTATAGAAAATATTGATTCGAATTGTGGTATTGCCACATTATTCAAGGAGGTACTTGTAATTACTTTTTGATATATTTACATTTCCTAATAAATTATTTTCGTATAAATTAAAACTATATTTTATGTTGAGAAGAGTCGAAACTGAATACTTTTTTTCATCATAATTCTTGATTTTTATAGTTTTTGAAAGTAATTTTGTGTACACAATTAATTACACTATTTACGATTATCTTGACATTTATTAATGTATAATTGAAAGAAAATGACTTATCATCAATTTCATACTCATTTGGTAAATTTATGTCTAAAATAACTATATGTTTAATATGTTATTATTAACGGTGTATTGTTCAATTATCATCACTTTTTGCTTAAGATTTATTCTAAGAATACCGTTATCTTTGTTTACAACATTGGATTTCACTAATATAAATAGTTTTTGTTAAGTCCCTTTGACAGGATACATTTTTATCGATAATTATTTGTTATTGCTCTAATTTCCTTTTTTAAAGCAGTAGAACACACACTTTATTTTGTTTCAGCGCTAATATTTTTTTAAAAAATCTCTGCTCAAATTTTACGTCGCGTTCGACCCTATACACAATAAAGTGAGTATGAGGAGTTCTTCAAACGTAACATGAAAAGGGAATAGTTTCTGGGTTTCAGGCCGTACAAATCATTTACTCAGATATATGAAAATTCTTGCAACTAACACAACAGCACTGCAGTATAACGCGCGGTCCGTAGGCGTGCCAGTCATCCCATAAAGCGTGCAAAGTTTATTGGATTAGCGTGCATTGCGAGACGCCGCTGTTTCATACCCACTCGGACCTAACTTTGTTGACCCACTTCCTTTCCGCGGAGATGAGCAGTATTACACAGGATATAGTAGCACTTCTCTTCATTGTTCTGCGTCATCTTTTCCAGCGCTGACGCTCTGCAGCGCATAAAGTGTCTCTCAGCAGCCGTGGGCTGCCCGGCGGCGAAGAAGGCTTTCCAATTCCATTTTCATTTGCATACTTTAATGTGACTTGCGCCAGGAATCCGCTATCTGCACGTTCCTATCAGCGGCCGCCCCTTGCAGGCGCCTATCGCGTCTTCCGGTCAGCCACACGAGGTCGTTCGCGCGGGGGCGCTGCGGAATGGAATGAGATGGGAGGGGCGAAAGGCGGGCGATGGAGTTGTGCAAATTGGAAGGAAAACTCTGCCGTGATGAAAGTCGTTCGGTGAAGGAGTCTGGAGGAAAAATTACACACATGTTTTCTCAATTATAATTGTTCATTTTGTCATTCATTTTATTACTTGTTGCTTTTGTATTACTAAAATGTAAGAAATAAATTTTCTTGTTTCATAGAAAATTGTCCAGTTCATTTTTATCGTTCCAATGCAAAGCACAAAACACTTGTGTTCGTGTAACACACGTTTCAATCGCTGGAGACCTTATTATTAAGGCGAGAATAGGTGACACCATAGTTTCTGTAATTTGAGAAATCACAAATTGCAGAATTAGAATAGAAATTTGGCGAGCATCTCAACTCACTAACAATTAAATATTCCGGAAGAGAACTTCATATGAATCCTGAGTCCTCAGCCTATTTCTTCTAAACATATTTCACTGAGGTGATCGAGGACGCCAATTTGCTCGACTTCGCCAGCAGGGTCTGACAGAATACGTTAGTCGCAAACCCCGAACTCGTTGCGCCGCCGAGGGCCTTAATACCATTAACGGGGAGGGCGGGGGCAGGGCGTGCGCGGTATTCATGGCGGGATTGTGTGCGCAGCGCGGGCGGCGCGGGGTGGCAGCAGCGGCCGCCTAAAAACGAACGGCCAGGCAATATCTCATGCATGAACGTCCCAGATTGACCGACCGGACGCACCACCCGCCCAGCCGCCCGGCAAGCACCCTGGATCCGGCGTATCAGCCGTTTTAGCAAGCGGGCGGGAAGGGTAGGCGTGCGTGCGGGCAGGAAGGAGGGCGGAGTAGGCAGGGTGGCGCTGGAAGGGCGGCGGAGGAGCCCAGGGTGAGCAGGAGGGCTGGGAGATGGAAGTGCGGACGGAGGGCGGGGACACGGGATGGACAGGGTGAATATGACAGGCTTAATGGGTGGGGCGTGGATGGAATGGATAGAAGGGATGGACGGGATCGACAGGATGGGCTTGTAGGCTTGTGGGGTGGTGGACTGGGTGGTCGTGGCGGGCTGATTGGGTGGGGTGGACGGGGAGGGCGGGATGGGCGGGGTCGACAAGGTGGGCCCGTAGGTGTGCGGGGTGGCGGGCTGATTGGGTGAGTTGGACGGGATAGGCGAGGTTAACAGGGTGGGACTATAGGCGTGTGGGGTGGCGGGATGGGTGGGCACGGAGGACTGATTGAGTGCGGTGGACTGGATAGACGCGATGGACGGGGTCGAAAGTGTGGGCTTGTAGGCGAGCAGGGTGGCGGGCTGGGTGAGTGTTGCGGTCAGATGGGGCGGGGTAGGAGGTTCGACAGGGTGGTCCTGTAGGCGTGTGGGGTGGTGGGCTGGGTGGGCGTGGTGGGCTGGGTGGGGTGGACGGGAATGACGGGGTGGGTGCGGTCGACAAGGCGAGCCTGTAGGTGTGCAGGGTGGCCGGCTGGGTGAGTGTGGCGGGATGATTGGGCGGGGTGAACGGGATGGACAGGGTGGACGGGGTCGACAGAGTGGGCTTGTAGATCCGTGGGATGGCGGGCTGGGTGAGCCGGGTGGTCGTGATAAGCATGGTATGGCGGGGCGCAATGAGACGGGTGGGCGGGTGGGCTGGCGGGCGGACTCCACAAGGGGTGAAGCGAGAGCACCGCGGGGGATGAAGGAATAATGGGAGGGAACAGCTGGAATGAACCGCAGAGAAGAGGCAGAAATGGGGAACCACGGAAGGGGGCGTCATAGATTTTGAGAGGAAATCGATTAAAAGTGAACTGAGTCATGAGTCTAAGCCCCAGCGTAGCCGGTTCAACCGTTACAAAATTGTATGTGTGGACATAGTAAGCAGTTTCTGAACAGTGATTGAAGAAATGAAGTATTATCTAATTGCTCAGGATATAAAACAAAAGTAGAAGTTAAAAAAGTCTTAATTTGTTGACAAAGACTTTTGTTCATGCAAATTGGTTGACAATTTTAGAGATTCCGAGAAGTTGGGACACATTTAATGAAATCCAAATTGAAATAATTATTGAGTAAGTAGCTATTTGCTGGACGAGTAGGCCCTACGAAGGTTAAGTTGCATATTTTTTAAAAAGCTAATATAAATCATCAAAATTATTCTCAATATTTCTAATACTTTTTATAAAAATAAACTAATTAATTTTTTTATTTTCTAAGTCAAACAAGAAAATACGTGTCAAACATATATTCCGATAAATAACAGCAAATAGCAGCTTACGTTACACTATTAAATTGTTTCGTACTATTAGTTCTTCTAGGATTTATAGGTCAGAAGAAGAAAGAAGAATAACAAGAAGTCTTTTGAAATGCCACGAAGTGTAAGCAATGAAACGGAGAGTGCGATAGACAAGCGAAAGCAGAGGAAAAGAGGAACTAGAGCGGTGAGACGTTCGTACATAAAAACAGATGGGGCAACAGGACAAACAACGGTCTAGCTGAGGGACAATGACTGCAGGAAGCGGCAGTGACAGCGCTTGTGCACGGAAAAAGCCACAACCGTACTTGCTTTGACGTACGTTGCACGCTCACGCGCTTTGTACGCGCTCTGAACCAGGGGCGTCAAACTGGTGGCCTGAACTGTACCTTTTGGAGGCTCACAGCTTTTTTCGGAAACAAAGACGTTTCTCAAATCCTTCATGGCGTATTGCAGAAGTACCTCTTTATTGCCTGAAAGTGGTTCATTTCTTAACTTTTGTTTGAGCTTTTTTCGACCGCATCGGAAGCTATTTAACCTAATAAAATCTAACAGTACAAATTTGTATTTTGTTTTTACTAGAACTAATGCTATAGAATTAAATAAAATTTACTTGTAGCGATGAAAATTCTTTAACTACTCGAGATAGATATCAAACTCATTCATTTGTTGCTTGTGGGATAAGACTTTTCTCTCGCAGATAAATAATTTCATCTACGTGAATAATATAATACCTTTTATAACCGCTGTACAATTAAGACTGTACTTACACATTATTTCTGTTATAACTCTTCCCTGTATTATTCCTTGTCTAAATTTAATTTTCCTGTGATCCCAAAGTTAAAAAGTTATTAAGATATAAAAATTGCACTTTTCGGTTTGTATAAACAATTCAAAAACAATATTGTGCTACTTAAAAATAAACAAAAATAATTAAATTTTAATATTATAAATAATCACATATTTTATTATTTCGCTTTTTCCTTTTTCTATATATGTCATTTTTATTCTCTTGACACCTGAAGTGTAAGTTTCGAGGACAATAACCAATACACATGCAAGCACCTTAAAATTGGAGTCAATGCAACACGCAAAAAAACATCCATTTCAGGAGCGAGACGTATATGGCTTTCTGACCTTCGGACGTTTAACAGGCACATTCTGTAGCCCTTCAGAATTAAGCTACTTGCATGTATTATCAGGAGTGAGTTCAGAATTTCAACCCGCTTCCTGCAGTGCAACATGTTGGACCCAACTCTGTGATAAGTCTTTTAACTGGTTCAAAATTATAACTTCGAGTTGTTACAAAAGTAGTTGAAGCGATATTTGTTGATTTTGTAAAAATAATACTGATTGTTAATACACAAATAATTGTCATAATATTAATAAATAAATTGATAAGTAAATAAATAATAAATAAGCCTTTCAGATCACTCACTTCAAAACCCTTTTTTTACACAAGTATATTTTTTTCTCGTTATACATCACTTTCATACTTCATCATTTACAAACAAATTGCATTGGCATGTTTATATATTGTTTACAACTTAATTTTCAAGGCTTCGAATACAGCATGGTAGAGTTGGGAGAGTTTTTAAACGAATAAACGAGGTTAGGGATCAATATATGCAGACCACATTTGATCTCATTCGAAACCTAAGTAAATGTGTGTGGAAGGGTAGAGAAGGGACGTAGAAGAAGGAATGATTGTGAGCGATCTGTTGCCTCTTTATTAAGATTCTTCCCCGACATTTGGCACGTATGACGTGGAGAAATTAAGAGAATCTACAGAATACAACAGCAGGCGGGTAGAATTATCTTCCATCCAGAGGTTAAATTTAACCGAGCTATGTAGCTAGCGGAAAAAAACCGTTACCAAATGGAACCCCAAGATCTCAAGGAATGCAATGTTGCAAAGGCAACGATTACTCGTTAGATAAATGGTGATTTGTCACCCCTGCTCTAGAATAAAACGGCCTAGCGCTCGTAAAATCTGAGGCGCCTAACGGCCGTGCCCACCCTGTCATTTAGATTGATTATTGAGCTACTGCTCGGTGGCAAACATGATTAAAATTAGAATTACAATATTACCGAGAGAGGTGGCTCAGTTCATCAACCGATGTCACTGCAGTGCCTCTGACCGGGAGGTCCTAGGTTCGAGTCCCAACAGTAGCAAGATTTTCGACACTAGTTTGTCAGTGGCCCTGTTTCTCCGAACAACACCAAGCGAATGCAGGAGCAATACTCTAACAAACGCGCCACGGACCGCGCGCGATCTTTCTTTCCTCTTCCTTGTATTCTCTGCCTTACACACACACGCTAATATGCACTACACTACCACACATGCCGAGAGACCGCTCGGGGGCTTAGAGCTTGTCTCGGCTGGGGTGGTACCCTGCTGATGAAAGACACCTGGTTGAGGGAAACCCTCCAGCCAACGATAGGTCGGCGCCGGATCTTCCTAACCAGAGGTGGACAATTACTGCCACCTCCTGATGAAAGAACATGCACTACTCTTATGGGACTAATGACCTCGGTAGTCTACGCGCCGGGAATCACTAACAACCAAATAACCATAGAATTACCATTACAAAACTATAACATGACTATTACAAAACGTTTACAAACAATTACAATTTGAATTACATTTAGAAGTTGATAAATTGAAGATTTGATGTTCAAGTTTTCGTCCGTGGACCACCTCCTTCAGTAATGTGCGTTTTCGTGTTGCGCTTCCTACGAGAAGAAGATATGTAGCGTGAAAAAAAGAGCTTGGTAAAAATCATTTATAGAGCACGGAGGGGAACACAGTGATTCCTGAAATACAGGAGCGGTAACTAGTAGAAGACTGACATCGAAAACTTTGTGGAAAAAATATTGCTTTCCAACCGACAATCTAATTTGTCAAGTTCTACTCAATAGTAATTTTGCGTGAAAAAATATCGGTTCTCAATATTCAATTTATGTTCCTGCAATATACTAATTTCAAGTTGATTTTAATGTAAATGATCAGTATTGAAAAAAACTATCGATCGCGTTTGCAGGCTGTTTTTTTTACGTGTTTCAAGAATACAAAGTCGTTTTTTATATCTAATATAAATAATCATCCTGAACTAGATAAAAGTGTTAATTAATATAATTATCCGATGTGGTACTAAGCACTGTCAAATTTAATACAGTATCATTAATCTTATATAGGCATAGAGTTGAAAAATATTGAAAGTATTAAGAAGGCAATCGGAGAAGATAAAACAATATACATTACACGGGGCTAAAATACCATTATCTTTCCTTTAGTAATTATACCCTCGCGGTTTCTCATTTTTGAACTCTCAGCTAACTTACGATAAATGGAATATTTTGCCCTCTTGTATGATAAATAATTAATATTGCATAAGTTTAACAAAAAATATTAATTTTCTTCCGTCAATCAATGTTAACAATTGATACTTATTAAGTATTTTTATCAGCTTCAAAAACATCAAGCAATGAATTACTTATAACAAGAGTTGGAAGACAAATGATCGCGGCATCTGCAAAGTTTGCATTTTCGTAAAACTTTTTTAAACATCCTGATCCATTTCTCTCTCATCTTCACTAGTATTTGTATTGTATTGTATTTTTGTTTATCCCAATCTGTTTATTATCTCAAAGGCTCATTTATTTGTACCAATCTTCGTTTTACTTTCTCATTCTTACGAAGATACTTCGTAAGAAGAGAAAATTATGTAATCGTGCGCGGGAAAACGTCGAATTTATTTATTACATGTGTGGCGGATAAACACATTTTGTTTCCAGAGCGCGTTTGTAGAGGCGATGTTTATCTGGAGCACTCAGCCGCTTTGATGCACTGTTGGTCGGCGGGATCCCTCTAGCTCTCTCCGTCTCCATGTCATCCCTACCACCCCACCACCCCTGCGACTCCCACGATCCAACAGCAAATCCTCCACCTCGTCCACCAATACAGGATGTTTATCTGTAGCACTCAGCCGCTCTGATGCACTGTTGGTCGGCGGGTTCTCTCTAGCTTTCTCCGCCTCTATGCCATCCCTGACTCTCCCGCGACTCAACTCCCACGATCCAACAGCAAATCCTCCACCTCGTCCACCATTCCATGAAATTTACAGGTTCTATTTAGCCGCTACGTACTCGAGAGCGTGCATAGTAACTGCTACATATGAGGTAGGCGCTGCGTAATGGAAAAGAGTCGTTTCCTGTCGCCGTCCTGTTTGGAGCGCTCGCGCCGGATGTCTCCATTGGAAAAGTTTCATTATCCGCCGGCGCGCGTCGGTTGGTGGTATCACCCACTTTCATCTAGCGCTGCCTCTTCGTGACGAGCATCGTCCGAGGACGCCATCAAAAGGAATTCCTGCCGCTTCCGTAATTAGCCGAAGCTCGTGCACCGCGACGGACGGCGAGCCCTGCGTGGGTGTCGGGTGCGGGTTTGGGGAGGGGAGGCAATAGATTACCAGAGGGAAGTGAACAGGAGATATGGAGGCGATTGGATGAAGTGGATACGGCATGGCGGCGTGAGAGCTGTTGACAGATCATTGGTGTGCAGGGACATAAGGGTGAGGTAAAGACGATGAGGCGTAGAGTAGGTTGTGTGTTGGGGAGAGTTGAGGAATAGGAGTGAAATGTAAACAATGGGGTGAATGGTGAAACTACGGGAATGACATATAGTCTATGGGAGTGAGTTGGAGTCTGTAAGGGTTAGGTGTAGTCTCTAGGAGTGAGTTGTTGTCTCTGGGAGTGAGTTGTAGTCTGTGGGAGTGAGATGAAGTCTGTAGGAGTCAGTTGCAGACTAGATGTGAGTTGAGGTCTATGGGAGCAAGTTGCAGCCTGTAGGAGTGAGTCATGGTCCATGTGGTCTCCGTGAGTTATGAGAGTGAGTTGCGATCTGTAGGAGTGGGCTATGGGAGTGAGTTGTGGTCTGTAGGAGTGGGTTATGGGAGTGAGTTGTGGTCTGTAGGAGTGCGCTATGCGAGTGAGTTGTGGTCTATAGGAGTGGGCTATGGGAGTGAGTTGTGGTCTGTAGGAGTGGGCTATGGGAGTGAGTTGTGGTCTGTAGGAGTGATTTTCAGACTGTATATGTGAGTTGCGGTATTTGAGAGTGAGTTGTGATCCATGAAAGTGGATTGTGGTTTTTGGGAGTGAGTTGTGGACTGTAGAAATGAGCTGTGGTCTCTGGGAGTGAGATTTGGAGAATGAAAAATGATGTGAGATGTAGATGATGTGAAGAGCGGGGCTTAGAAGTTAGCATGAAACGATGACAACAGTGAGGTGATTATGCGAGACGAGGCTAAGAGTCGGAGAATGGAAACAATGGTTGGCAAAACAAAAACGATTGGAAAGAACGGAGACTAAAGGCGATGGAATACGAAATCCGAAAGACATCATTTGTAACGATAGAAATAAGGGGAGCGATTGATGGTGACGTAGTACTGATAAGGTTGAAACAGGATGGATCCTGATAAATGGCTGCGGATGGGGAGGGATTTTAATGGCAACCGATCGGTCGATAGCGCACCAAACAGTGGGGTCGTAACTTCAGCGAAAGGCGAGACACACGATACTCAAATGCCTGGATTACGCCGAGTTAAAAGGACCCGATACGACCCGACTACTGTGTTAATTGCATCCATTAGCTCAAGGCGAGGCTTTCACTCCCAAGTTTTACGCAGATTAATGGGAGGGATCGGCGCTCTACAACCGACACCCATCTTCCGCAGCAACTCCCGCTGCTGCTCCTGCCTTCGACCCCGCGAGCAGTAATAGATCATTGAAGTTATTTAACACTTTTAAGAGGCATTACCAGTTAATCTTGGCGGTATTACTTTCTCTGAAAGACTGCCTTAAACGGAGGAGTGGCGCGCCCTGGAGTTTGCTCTGGAGATTGAATCTCGATGGCTCGGAATCGATACTCGAGTGGAGGCTTATACGGACTCGAGCGCGCAACTTCCGCCGAGCTGTGGTGAGAGGAGGAGAAGACAGAGAGCTGGAGGAAGAGGGTGGGAGATACCTTCCGAGAAGAGGAGAAGAAAGGAGGGTTGGGACGGTTGTAATAGTGGTAATGAAAAGGGGGAGAAGGAACGACGATGTTGCGAGGTGAAGTGGATGGTCTTAGATGAGATAGTTGTCGACGCATGTTACAAGAAGATTGTGTAAGATGTGGTACTTGTGTAATGTAATCGAACAAGGTGCAGCAGTGAAGTTGGAATCCTTTTACGTGGAGGTGTCGAGAGGGGCTAATTTAATGTTATTTCAAAGGTTTCAGAAGTTGTAGAAACTAGAGTAAACTCAGCAGTTGAGCGCTAGAGTAAACTTAGCAAAAGATTGCAGTTCAGTTTTGTGAAAGTGCAGAGGATTGGATATGAACATTATTGGATATTAGGAATCAAAGGCATAAGAAACGAAGTCTATAATATCCATCTAATAAAATTCAAGCTTTTAATGAAACCGTTTTCGGACATTCTCTGTGCTAATTCTAAGTAGCGCCATCAATACGTTTTCTGTACTTAGCCAGAAATCATTGAAAATATAACAATTTTTTTTCTCTTTTACACAAATTCAAAATTTTTGTAGATATCTATTATTGTTAGACTTTGATTTTAAGTGCCTACGAATATTTTCTAATGGATATCTATACAATAATTATATCATTTTTGAAGAACGAAACGTTATGTTAGAATGCAATACTTTCCATTAATGTATAAACTCTCTGTTTTGGCGACACCGATACAGAACTTTGTGAATATGAAATTTCAATGAATAATATTAAACCTCAAGGGAAGATGACAAAAAAATCTCGTGAAAACTCGTTATGAAATGATACAAACGCATATGGTCATCCTTAAACCACCTGTGCCACAAAAATAACTACTTTGTAATAAGCCATTCCCATCTTGGGAAGTCATGTCACAGGAGAGAATAAGAGTACATCTCAATTTAGGAGAAAATTACTCTTGGAAAATTATATTTTATTGTAGCTACACGGTACTCAAAATGTCTCTCTCATTTCAGTAACACTTTCCTTGACATTATAACGATAGAACACTGCAACAATGTTGGTGAAAGCGAGCGTTGAGATGTACATATAGAAGATCATGTGCTGAGAGAGGATGTGTAAAATGGAGGTCCGATGGAAGTGGTGTAAGGGAAAACGACTTTTCGTTGGAGCAGAGGCATGGATAGCGAAACCAGAACGCGGCTGGAGCGGGCGGGCGCGGCGCAGGCGGTGGTAGAAGCGGTGGCGGGTGCTGCAGCGGCGCCGAACAGTCTCGCCGAATTGTGCAAAGTTGTTTTCCGCAAGTTTCATTAAAGCGGACTGTATTATCTTGCTGCGAGCGCGATGGGCTGCGGTGGCGGACGGGCTCCGGAGGGGGTGGGGCGATCCGGAAACGGGAAGGCAGGGATTGAGGGTGGATGAAGTGGGTCGAAGAGGGATGAGGCGGAGTGGATAGAGAAAGAGTGGGAAAAAGAAGAAAAGAAATGGAGAGAGAAAGAGGGGAGGCAGAGAAAAAGAGGAGATAGATAAGAGCAGAAAGAGAAAGAGTGGAAAGGGAAAAAGAAAGTGCAGAGAATAATAAAAAGAAAGAGTGGAGATAGATGAAAAGAAAGAGTGGACATTGATAAAAAGAAAGAGCGGAGAGAGAACGAAAGCGCGCAGAGAAAGAGGAAAAGGAGCAGAGATAGTGAAAGAACAGAGAGAAAGGCACAGTGGAGAGAGAAGGAAAGAGCGGATAGAGAAAGAAAGAGCGGAGAGAGAAAGAAAGAGCAGAGAGAGAAAGAAAGAGCGAAGAGAGAAAGAAAGAGCGGAGAGAAAAAAGTGGAGAGAGAAAGAAAGAGCAGAGAGAAAATGAAAGAGCTGGGGAAGAGAGAGAGAAAGAGAAAGAATGGAGAAGGGAAGAAAGAGCGGTGAGAGAAAGAACGAGCAGAGAGAGTGGATGGATGGAGAAAGTGGGGAGAGGAAGAACGGTGAGAGGAGAAATGGGTGAGAAGAGGCGGAGAGAGGCTGGGACAGGGTGAGGCGGGTCGAGCGTAGTGGGCGGTGGGCGGTCGCGTTGGGCGTGTTTGGCTGAGGAAGGGGTTGGGGCGCCGCCTCGCGAGTCCCTTGCCCCTCCCCCTCCCCATCGTCCGCGGGTGGGAGAGGGGAGGGGTTCCGGGCGCAATTGATACAAGAGCGCTGCGTACCGACCCGCCCACAGCCCTCGCGCGCGCGATGGGCTAGAAAGGCCTGGATGCCTCTCGTAGTTGCCGCGCCTGGCGTCATGGCTGTCCTCCGTTACGAAGACGATTCCAGGCTCGTCCACGGTATGCCCGACCTCGTAATTTGTAGCGCACGGAGTTCCTTAAATTTTTGGGACTAAATTGTTATCATATTTACTCATATTCTTGGTTAAACATTCAATTCGTGTTATATGGTCATATTAGAGTTATTCTTTCGAAGTAGATAATGTGTTTTCTTTTTACATTTGCGCCTCTGTATACTTCATCTCTCCCAGACTCCATTCACAGCTAGATGTTTATTTTTTCTTCCATTTTCTGTTTAAATCTTCCAATCAATGTACCTTGTATTCTAATCTTCGTGTTTGTTATGTATATTCTGTAGAACTAAGAACAATGTCTTTTCCTATCAATGATGTCACCACCAGCCTTTTGCTATAAAATACACCAATAGAGGACAGCAGTTCAACAACATATGCGAAGTGGTCCCACTGTTGGTGTTGAATTCTCTGACAACCTTGTTAACCATTCCGAATTATTTTCATGTAGCTATTTAACCTTTAACTCAAAAGGCTGTTTCAATAATTCCTATTCCTCTGGTCCGATTCATTCAACTTTTCGCTTTCGTGCCCGCTACTGTCGGAGCTTCTATGCCATCGTTATCCTTGTCATTTTCGCTGCTCGCCGTTATCCAAATGCAATAAATGCAAATTCATATGACGTATTGGCACTAGTGACTGTCGTTTTGAAATTCTGTCCGAGAGAAATTGTGCTGAGTTGTCTGTATCCACATACATTCGGTCGCAGAATCCTGTCGTCCTAGAATGCTTCTCATCTTTTCTCACTCAAAGCATTATTTACAGTTATAAACATCATTACGTCTTTAAATGAACGTTTTTATGTTTTACAAAAGAAATACTTCAACCACTGCTGCGACTATATAAATGACGTCTGAAAATTAGAAATTTTGTTCAGAGTATTCGGAAAAATAATTCATGTTTAAAAAATACTAGTAATGTGTACTAGTTCTAGTATACTTTTCTCACCCAGCCGCCACGACTCATTCAGGCTATAACTGTCACCAGCAAGCCATCCCGATTTACAAAGCCAAGCTGTTAAATTCCTAATATTGTTTGTCCCATGGATTTTGGGTTCCACGTAAACAAGCCCTCTTACTGATGGCTCCCTTGGTTTTCGTATTGTCTTGGTATATTAAAATAATCGATTGTAAAGATTGCTAATTTCAGGTTTTCTGTTCATATGTTACGTCATCTTACGCCATTTTTATTCGTGTTTCGTAAATTACACATAACTTATTTTATCATTTGTACTATTAAATTGAACTGATTCTTCATACTTAGGGGCTTATTTGGAGGTGTCTATGTACAGATGGAATTATCGCTAATCGGTTGGCCTTACTGACACCAATCACGTATTCTTCAGAGACTTCACAATTGCGGTTGCTTCCAGTAATGGAAGTAACTACCCAGAAAAAGTTTAGGCCAATAATGAAGTACAGAGAAATCGATTAATCCCACACTCTATTATAACAATATTTTATAGGGTGTAACCTCCATTTTGGCCCTTCGCTTCGTTTGTCACTTAACGCTGACTTCCACCTGGAATCACCTTCGTAGTTTCGGAGGCCCCTATATATCATTTGATTGGTCCGACTATACAAAATCTACTTCCCTGTGCAAGCAGTAATATCAAGTACCATCTGGCTGTAGATCATTCAAGTGTTTATTAGTTGCCCAGACTTCAAAATTGTAATAGTGTTACGAAAAGTGAAATCGTATGAAGTCATATATTGTCCATGACATCTTGAGTACTGTAATGCAATACTTCTTTTTTAGTTCTTAAAAATGAACCAATTTTAATTTAGATCACAATGTCCACCGACTATATCCATTCCTTAACAGTTGGAAAAAAATACAGCTTTACGAGGTTATTGCGTTTTACAGCGCGCGACCGTAGCGCTGCAGTCGGCAACTCGACCCGCTGGCTTGCTTCGGAATGGCACGCCGCCGAACGCGCACCGCATCAGGCCCGCGCCACGCCACGCCACTCTGCGCCACGCCACGCCTCGCCACGCCGCGCCACGCCACAGTGCGCAGCGCGGCGCCGGGCACGCGGTGCGCGCCCAGCATACTCGCTCGCCTCTCGTATTCGCAGCGGCCGAGATTCGAATACCGCCACCGCCGCCGCCTCGCGCATTGCCGCGGAAGTATTCTGCGGATGCCGCGCCCATAATGCCGGAATGTCCGCTTTGACGAACAAGTCCATTACGGGAGGTTTTTAACGGACGAGTTTAAATATGAGGACTAGGGTCTGAATTGATTTTGAAATGTAACAAAAACAACTAATATGATCGTTGGTTTAATGGATCAATTAAGAAGTCCATTACCACATATTTAATTTGTATTTATAAAAATGGTATTAATATTGTTGGTCGGTTTACTTATTCTAGGCGGCTTTACCGATTTTAATCATGTTTTGAGACATTGGTAAATTATGGCTCTTCTCATGATCTTACCAAATCATTTTGATAAACCGCTTTCAATGTGCAGTGATAATCCGTGATATACGAGTAGATTGATAGTTCAGATAGATAGATAGATAGATAGATAGATAGATAGATAGATAGATAGATAGATAGATAGATAGATAGATAGATAGATAGATAGATAGATAGATAGATAGATAGATAGATAGATAGATAAACAATGTAAAATATCTTCTTTCCACAGGGTTTCCATTAGTTTCCTCTCGACTGTTTTTCGCATTTTATCCTCCGAATTTTCGTATTAAAAGCTCAAATGTGGATATAATTAACAAGGAAACAAAATCTGTGAAAGGGGTGAAATACAGTAACAAAAGTAAAAGGAAGAAAGTGACTAAAAAACTAACATTTGTTATGAACATCCGGTTTTAAAAATGTATTTTCAGAACTCTTCTGTTTTCAAGCTGTTTCTCCAACGAGCTCTTAGATATCATTCTAATTAACAACAAATATATTGATGAGAAAGTGATTTCATATTTTGTTTAATACTTGCAAAATAAATTTGTAGTGTTATCAATAGCTGTAAAGTAATGTAAACAAATTTAAAATTTGTTCTCGCTCATGACCACAGAAGTTGTAAATTGACCTTAAGTAATAAAAAATGTATCCTTAAAAGATTAAATGAGATCTTATTTAAACACAAAACTTACAAAGTAGACACGAGCATTTGAGGAAATTCTGGATTTCACACACAACATTTGAACTGTTATATTTTTAATTCAGTTCGCTGACGTATCCTAAACGGGTGTTTATTACAAGTCACAATATATAATATATATCAAAATATAATATTGATACATCTTACATTTTTCCTCGCTTTTTAATTCCCCAATATCGAGATCCGAATGCCACTGTCCTGTACGTTGTGGTGGAAGTATTTTTAGGAAGGAATGCCCCGTCCTGTGGTAATGTTAATGAGGAAGAAGTCCATTTCGGAAGCTTTATAAGGGTGAATTTAAATTGTGCACCGCATCGCATTTTACCTAAGTTTTAATTGTTAATTACTTTTTCTCTGTAGACTACAAACTACATGTACCAAATCTTTAGCTTCACTGCACTGCATTCGTAGTAGACATGGCATTGAATGAAGTGCCGTACTAAATATAATCGCCTTACATTTGTGTCCATTTACAGTTATTTTGTTAGCGTTTCTATTATTATAATTTTTTAATGGTCATGTAGTAGACTCATAATGTTCTACAATTTACTGATACAGGCGTCATTGAAAAGTCGAATTCTTGACGTTATATCTTGTTGTATATCGTTTACGAAGACAATAAACCACAGACGTCATATGATTTTATCCTAAAAGACCTCTAAAGTAAAGTTACCCTTTTCAGATAATCCTTGTGCAGTAAGTAATTGTAGAGTGTAAATTACAATATAATAATTAAGTTTCAACTAACAAAGTTAATTTTCAATTAATAAAGTTTCGAATGTCGGCGTTTCTGTATAATAATGCAAGAATGCTCTGACGTTAGAAGCATATTCATTACGGAAAGACCGGACAGCATACATTTTAAGAATCCAGCAAACAGCTTGTTTCATTTCTCAGTAACATTTACAGTTCCTTATAAACATTTCATTACAGTGATAGAGTAGATATTCAATTTATATAATTTTTGGTTCTTCTCCGTTCAAACTCAAGTGAAATTGGTATCAATAATTTAAATTCCCTTTATGCTGAATTTAGTCACTCATAGGTTTACAGAAAACTCTTCATAACATATCGCTTTGAAAGTATACATGTCGATGGTTGATGACACCAAATAATGAAATCGATTTAACTGATCATTTTGTTTCAATAAATTACTTTAAATTCCATTTAAACAAATTCGTTGAGTATATACTATGAACTTATAATAATAGGAGGCAATTTTAAAACCACTGTCATTGTGTTAATAATTTTGTGAAATTTAAAATTTTAACTTTAACCCAAAAATAATTATAAAGTTATCTTTTTGACAACAGAAAATCCTTAACAGGTTACAAGTATGATAGAAACATATTCTGTCATACGTACAACCAGTATTGTGGCGTCATCTTGGCTCCAATATATTGTGCCAAAGTTTCGAAGTTCGTAAAATGCAAATTAAACCAGTTTAATATAACAGTTAATACCGCAAATATGCCAACATTCATTCTGACTTTTTTATGATTACATTATAACTTTATTACAAATACTTTACGTTTCATCTGTATCAAATGGTTGTGTAATGTTTCGTATCTCTTTTGATATTTACTCGTGTTTATCATGGGGTGTAACATATATGGATTTATGACTATTTTTGACATTGTTTGCAAATATACCGGTAATTATCCTTGCATTCCTGGAATATTGAGTCTGTGATTGTTCGGTGCTCTCCAAACCAGATGATCTATAAGGATTTTCTCTGTTCAACATAATGAAGTTAAGAGAACAAATACACCATTTTCCTCTTTCCAGTTGAACTTCAATGAAATCTTCATAAATTGTTTTGTAACTGTCCAGTTAGTCACCTTAATCATACGTCTATTCTCTGCCATCAGAACTATGCAGGTTCATTAACTTCCATTGTTTAGTCACAAAAGCAAATATTTCATTGTGCTTTCGGGTAGCAGAGAATGCTTCAACGCTTCATTTTACTTGTGTTGTGTCACTTTGCATAACAGTAAATAAAATGATCGTCGATAATATATTCAGAGGTCGTACGATGCTGGAAAGTAATAGTAATTAGCCTTACATTAGCGACATGAAGTTACAACAGAAATAACAATGAGTGTCGTGATATTTCATGATTTAAAACCTCCATTCAGAAAATCGATGCTATATCACAATGTGTCTCTAATATTATTTAACAGCACTAAAACACGTATTTGCATGTCAGTACCCATATTTAAAGATGTGTTCATTTGTCATTCAGTTCTTAGATTACTACTTAAAGAACCATAAGATTAAATGTTTCGTTTTCTTCGTGAAACACAAAATAATCTGAAACAATGTTCTTCCTGATATTTCTTTTCTTTGAGAAGGAAAAAACTGACTATTCTGATTGATTACTCCAATCGTTACACGGAAAGCTTCCTCCATACTTTTTGTTTCGATCGAATAATAATTGAAAGAGTTGTTTCGGTCGATAACGTTTCCATCGCTGAAACCCAACAACATTGAAAGGAACGAATCGTTAGGAGGTCAAAAAATACATAACAATGCTCAGACGGATTCTGATGAAAGCATGAAGGGATAGGATGTAAATGATTACATTGTTTGGTCTTGTATGAATCTGCATAAAGTTGTCTGTCACCCTTCAAAGAATAGTTATAAATATTTACATTTGTCTGTTGCCTTCGGGCACTTTGATTTCATTGAACAATGTGGCGTAAATCTAATATGCTTTCTAAAAGATAGACCTTTGACATTCTCTTGATTTTCGGTTTCTTGAGGTATGAGAGCGCTTTCAAAATTTCTAAAATGACAATGCTTCCCTACTTTTATACTCCAATATTATGCGATTAGTATGAGACCTTTGATTGCGAGTTGTTAGACATTTGATGTATTCAAAATACAATATTAAAGCAAAAATTAAAGCTCTGGAAAAACAATCTTGAGTGAACGAGGGAATAAAACTCTAAACTAATGATACTCAAAAGATATTGAACTACGGATTTTCATTCCAAATTTTTTATTATTTTCCGCATCGTCAAATCTTATACACATTAGTTTTCTAAATCTTACAACATAGTCTTTTAGTTACTATTGTTATAAGTCATATTCATTAGTAAAAGGAATAGTTGAAACATGTCTATTAATATTTTTACTACTATTTAGATGTTTCTCATACATCGCCCGCATTAAATATTGTAAAAATATAGTTGTCTTCCCCCAAAACTTCAGAATCACACTACGAGGTTTAAACATACAAGCAGCTCTATCCTTTGCATGTTATACATGCATATCAAAACTAGCTAGAATCATACCTACCTTCATGTAACGACCATGTCTCAATTGTTTACTTACTGGTTGTTACGGGCAAATATCCGCTTAGTACAAATCCAAACAAACTGATTCATCTGCGAGAATTCTACACAGCAGTGTGGAAACAAGCTCCCCTCCGTGCAGCACACCGGATTACGTATTAATCAATTCGTCCACTTTGGCCACCGGCGAGATATGCATTCCGACGCCAGATGCAGCGTGAATGCTTCCTGACCGGGCGCATCTGGGAATGCTCCTTTCATGTTCTCATAGATTATGGATGCACAGACCTTGTCTATACGCGCTCCAGGTCTAGTCACCCCCGCCGCCCTTACCGCAGCGTAAGCATAACTTGTCCTTGTCGCCCCGTCACAGGGTTGCCAACGTCATTAGCCGCTCCGCCGCCGACCGCGTGAGCGCACGCTGGTCGCGCGTGCACGCAGGGTGATGGCAGGTGACGCGGGGTAATGCAGAGAGGTGCGGGACATTGAAGGGCGGTTGAGCAACTCGGAGCAACGCGACACATACGGGGTGACGCGAGACGATGTGAGGTGACGCGGGGCGATGCAGAGCGGCGCGGGGCATAGCAGGGAAATGTTGAGCGAATCCGAGCAACGCGGGACAACGGTGGGGACAATACGAGGTGGAGCGATTCTGTTTGATTGAGGAATGTTTCCAAGCCCTTCAAATGCTATGGTCATTAAACCCGATTTTTAGTTAATGTCTTATCCAGGGGGTGGCAGTGTTCCTCCTGCGCAGTATCCTGCGATTTCCGCCTTTCCGAATCCTCCCAATGATGCACGAGTGATTCAAGATGGGGGTTGTGGGAAAAAACGGGGTAACGTGGCAGAATGTGGGTCGGCCCGCCGACGCGAAGAGAGGAAGGGCGATCGGTAGAGGTGGCTCCGGACATCAACTTATATCATTGCAGTGCGTCTGACCGGGAGGTCCTAGGTTCGAGTCCCGACAATGGTAGGGTTTTCGACAGCTACATAGGTCGAATTCAGTCACTGTCTGGAGAAAAATTATTGCGGCCCGCTTCTCTGATCGGTAGTTTTCCGTCGTTTCTCCGATCAACACTAGACGAGTACCCCAGCAATACTCTGACATACGAACAACGGACCACGCGCGATCTCTCCGTTATCTTCCTTGTTCCATCCTGACCTCTTATTACACACACACTTACATGCACTACACTATCTCACAGGCCGGGAGACTGGTCGGGAGCTTACAGCTTGTCCCGGTTGGGGCGGTGCCCCGGTGGTGGCAGATATCCGGTTGGGGAAGAGCCCGCTAGCTGATGGGAGATCGGCGCCGGATCTCATCATTCAGCGGGGATGATCACCCCCTCCGCTCAGAGAAGACATGCACTACACTTACGGCAATAATGACATTATTAGTTGACGCACCCATAATCTCTAACAAATCAATCAATCAAACAAACAAACAACGAAGGGTGACGCAGTCACACGTAGAACGATACGAGGTTACGCGGGGAGACGGAGGGAGACTAATCAATCAATCAAACAAACAAACAAACGACGAGTGAGGCAGTGACATGTGGGACTATACGAGGTGAGACGGAGGGAGACTAATCAATCAATCAAACAAGCAAACGAAGGGTGACGCAGTGACACGTGGGACGATACGCGGTGACGCGGGGAGACGCAGGGAGACCAAACAATCAAACAAACAAACGAAGGGTAACGCAGTGACATGTGGGACTATACGAGGTGACGCGAGGAGACGCACGGGGCCGCGAGCGAAATGTAGAAACGCGGGTCACCACGGAGCGACATGCGACGATTCGAGTTGATGCGGGGAGAAACGGGGAGCCCCGGGCGACGCTTGCGGGACTCGACCCGCCACGGGGCGACACGCGATGATACGGGGGTGACGCGGGGCGAAGCGAGGCGACGCGGAGAGAGACGCGAGGCGTGTGGCGCAATGCAATTAGCCTTGTTTCAATTTTCATAATTTCCGCAGCCGTTCAACATTATTCATCTATTGATTCATTAAGTCTGTTATCGCGCTGACTGCGTCAACGACTCGTGATTTGCAAGCAGACGCGCGCAGGTTGCTCGCCGCTTGGCCCTCATTTGCATTTTTGATGGGCGGCCGCGTCCCGTGCGCCAGAGCGCTGGTTCCAGCTGCGGCCGCTGGCCGCGCGGCGAGCGCGGGTACGCGGTCCAGTCGCCTGACGGGGTGCGAATAGACGGATGGAAGTCCGGCCGCTGTTGCTGGCTGTATGGAAATGAACAGAATTGAAATTGTTTTCATGTGATGTGGGTATATCTGATTATGAGTCTCAATTACGATGGTTTTCAACCATTTTATTTGATAATCGGAAGAGAAGGGGAAAAAGGGGAATTAATATTGCTTCCATATGTAATTGCTTGGTGAGTAAACGGATCTTTTTAATGGTTAAATAAGCTGCGAACTTGTTATAAATATAGTGTGCTGCTAGATGCATTACTAAGAGCTTATGAAATGCGGGATATTGATTGACATTCAATATTTCTGAAAATAATGTTTTGTACATTGAGATATTTAAAATCATTTCTTTAAAATAAAGGAATTGTATAACTTCAGATCACGATATAAATGACGCACTTTAGTTATTCATTCTCATCATTTTGTATGCAATTGAAAATCAGTAAACATTGGGTCTGTATTCTTAGTATTTGTGGCTTTAATCTTCGTTCTTTATCCGATACTACAGCTGCTTTTGAACACGCGATCGTGTAGTACTTTGTTACGTACTGAAAGATTACTTAAATAATTTATTTAAGAGATCATTTGCTCAAACTCGTCGTTTCTAGTCCTCTTTTTCAGCGATCTTCTTTTAGGATACAAATTAATTCAATGTGAAACGACTTGATACAATTATTAATACCCCACTAGAGATACGAAATAAATCACAATGGAAAATTACTCTCCTACATCCAGCAGGCGCTTTTTTACAGTCCAAACAAAGAGATAGTTTAAGAGTTCCGAGTGAGCACCAGATTATTTTTAGAAGTTCTTTGACTGCAGGCAAGAAACTAGTGAGTCTTTGACCTGCTTATACTGCGGTTTAAAGTGTTGTCGGCTTTTCACTGAAGTAAAAGTTTTACTTTTGTTGCGTTGGCGCAAAAATTGAATTATTACAATTAAAAATGACCGTACTGTTAGTGATAATAGTTTTTTAACTGAACCAACAATATTGTGCAAAAATTGAATACCTCAGATCAATATTAACTGTTATTAAACCGTGTGTATACTTATTATGTTATTTTATTTTATTATGATATTTTATTTGGTTTGTGTATGTGCTATTGAAATACGTGTTTAGATGTTCTCCGTATACAAACTTACAATTTTAATTTAATGTAACGGTGCAGGCTTATGTGTGAGGTCTTGTTGTTACGATACAATATTTTCACAAGCAAAAATATGGTTTAAATAAGTAGAATCTGAACAAACTTTTCATGTTTCTGACAAACCAATTTGTGGTACATAGCGCAAAAGCATTCAACATTTAACATTGAATGCTGAAGTAAAAACCACTAAGACGTGTAATGTGCATGTAAGAACTACAAATTTGTCCAAATGAAGTAACTCTGTAAGATCATGCTACTGCACTCTGCCCTATACTACTATAATGCTACACTAAAGATAACATGCAAGTTATCTATTAAGTTCCGTATTCATATAAGCATTCCAGAAACAAAGATTAAACTGTATGGTTACTAAACAATCGTAGGGCTTTATACTACTAGCCATTTACAACACACAAACCTCAACAGCTACTTCTGGTTCTCCTGTGTCTCAGGAAACCATCCTTTGGTCCTCGGCAACGCGGGGAAACCTCTGCAACTCAATCTGGAGCGGAGGGAGGGAGGAAGGAAAGGGAAAGGGGTGGGGGAGGGGGAATGGGGGAGGGGCTGCGCTCCGACGCACCGCGCTCGCTGCACACAGCGCGCGAGCAGTAACTGAAGCCGGCGCTTCCTCGCATGCAAGATGTAGTTGCCGCCGCTCCCGTCCCTTTCCTCCCGGCGCTGCCTTGGCCGCGCCGCTGACGACGGAGACTCCTTCTCCTCCGTTGGCTTGGAAATGCGCTCTTCCTTGGTTTTGTACTCTGGATTTTTGTTTTTACTCGTCTCCGGGTCTTGTGCGTCTCCTCCGTTGGTTTGGAAATGGGTTTCTTTCTCGGTTTTGTACTCCCTGGTATTCGCCCTTTTCCTTCTCCGGTTCTCGTCCGTCTCCTCCTTTGGGTTGGAAATGTTCTCTTCCTTGGTTTTGTATCCTGGATTATTGTTTTTACCCATCTCTGGTTCTTGTCTTTCTCCTCTGTTGGTTTGGAAATGGTTTTCTTCTTCGGCTTTGTACTCTATATTATTTGCACTTTTTCTTCTCTAGATCACATTCGCCTCTTCCTGGATATGTTCTCTTTCTTAGTTTTGTACTCTGGATTTTATTGTTGCCCGTCTCCGGTTCTTATCGGTCTCCTCCGTTGGTTTCTAAATTTTCTCTTCCTCGGTTTTGTACTCTAGATTTTTGTACTTACCTCTCTCCGATTCTCATCCGTATCCTCCATTGGTTTGGAGACGGTTTTCTTCCTCGGTTGTAAACTTGCATGTTTTTCGTTCTTTTCCTTCTCTGTTTCTCATTCATTTCATCCGTTGGCCTGGAAATGTTTTCCTCCTCTGTGTAGTGTTTTGTTTGTAGTTATTTCTGGTTTCTAACCGACTCTTCTATTGATTTGAAAATCTTCTACGAGTTTGTACTCTTGGTTTTCGATTTTAAACAGTCTTCGATTCTTCTACATCCGCGTTTGTTTAAAAATTATCTCTTCAATTTTGGACTTAACATTTTCGTTCTTTTACTTCTCGTGTTAGTCTAAAATTAATCCGATTTACCCTTTTCCATCAAATATTTCATTCGTGTTTTCCGACTTCATTGTCGCAACCACTGCTAACTCGATGTCAGTCGTCGTATCCACCCTGTTGCCTGGTCATCACCGGGATTGTCATTTATTATATGTTTCAGGAGACAGTTATCTTGATAATATCACATGTCTTTCTCTCTCTCTCTCTCTCAGTAGTTTTTCAATGTTTGTCCCCCACTGCATTTCTCTCCTCTTAACTGTCCTTCCCTTGCTCCTCTCTCCCTCCCACACTGTCACTCTTGTTATTCGTAACCCTCCCTTATCTCTCTCCTTCTCTTTCTCTCTCATCTATCTTAATTTATATAAGTTTACCCTCTCTATCTTTCTTGTTCTTGTCTCTCATTTGCTAATTATTACTCTCTCTCTCTCTCTGTACATATATATATATATATATATATATATATATATAAAGTGTGTGTGTAATTTCCCATTAACATTTTCGTGTTTCTGTCAACCAGGGTTGACGTCAACGTCACTGTCATAACTTATATTATCATCTCTATCACCCAACTTCATTTTCCACCTCTTCGTTCTTCCGTTATTCCACTTCATCTTAGATGTAACTCCACACTCTCTGCTTCTACCAACTCGTCAATCCCACCACCTTCACCGCCTCCATCACCTCCTCCGCCCTCCTCCTACGCTCTGCCGGAGCTCTCCCCCGCCGCCGTCGCGATTTCGGATTCTATCCCGCGTCCGCTCGCATGCATTTCCGCGACACTAGTCTCGCAGCGAGTTAAAGTTTAAGGGCGTTATGTCTGTTTCTTTTTGAGAGCGCGCTCCTCAGCGGCGCGGCACACGCGCCGGGAAGGGGAGGTTGGAGACAAGAGTGAGGGCGGGATGTGTCTGGGAAGTCTGGAGAAGAAAGGGGGGCATTGGAAAGGCGAGAAATGGGAGCTAAAGGGAAGCGGCTCCGCGGAGGAGGGAATCAAATCCATCCCGTGGTCAGATTTCCCTTGTTCTCAGCCACCGCTTCCCAGTTAATCCCCTTTCACTTTTGGCTACGTGTGAAGTCATAGCCCGATTGCACCCCGACCGGTGTTTTTGGAGGGGAAAGAACGAAACAATGTGGTTAACTTCCCTTTCATGAAAGTGGATAGAAGTTCTTGCACCCATCTACAAAAAAAAACCGAACACGTGTGAACGTGGCAGAATCTTCGGAATAATATGGCACCATTCTCCATCCTTCAAGCAGCACATGGTACATGTAGAAATAACTTTTATTAAATTAAGAATATTTAATATTGTTTAATTTCAAAATATCAAGGTTTTCATGTTATGTAGGACCACTACAATATAAGAGAAATCCAAATGAACAAATTTAAAAGGAGATTTTATTTTTTTTCCTTCTTGATTGATTGATTGATTGCTTTTTTCGTGTTTCTGGGCGCGTGAACTGCTTTGGTCATTATTCCCGTAAGTGTAGTGTATTTTTTCTCGGGAGATGGAGGTAATATTCACCCCCTGGATGGGGAGATCCGGCGCCAACCTACCGTCGGCTAGTGGCGTTTCCCCTTAACCAGGACTCTCCCACCAGCGAGGCACCGCTCCAGCCGGGACAAGCCCTAAGCTCCCAACCGGTCTCCCGGAATATGTGGTAGTGTAGTGCATGTTAGTGTAAGTGTGTGTGAAAGGGGAGAGAATAGGACATGGAAGAGGAAGAAAAATTCGCGCGCGGTTCGTGGCCCGTTTGGTAGGGTACTGCTCCGGCATTCGCCTGGTGTTGATTGGAGAAACCACGGAAAACTGCCGATCAGAACAGTTGGCCGCTGTGCTCTCGAGAAAAATCGAATGAGTTGCAATCGTTCTTTATCTTTTGGGGATACATGTTAAATGCGTGGGAAAAAGTTGACCGCTGAATGCAATCCGAATACGTTGGCAGAAGATAGAACCGCGAAAGGACAATCGTCAAGCTGGGAGACTATTTCCAGAGATGTATGCCATTGTCGTTCTCATTGCTATGTTAGATACACTCCACATCTTTTGTCTATCCTTATATTACATTGCTCAATGCAACCATTGTACTGTAGTGCAAGAAACATTGATGGTTTGCATAGCTTTTGTTAGAAACCAAACGAATCAAAGAATAACCAACTTTTCGAACGTAAAAGTAGACTTAGGAACATCAATAATCAAGGAAAACAATAATCGATTTCTTCTCGAGGTTTTAGTTGAGGAAGGTTAGCACATATGCAATCTCTGTAATGTTGCTCATTCTTACCACTTAATTTCCTCGTCAAGGAACAAAGAAAATTTTCGTCAGAAGAATTGCACGTGCACTCTCGAGCTACATGGACTGTTATTCTCGTTTTGATAGAAGAATTTAAGGTAAAAGATATGTAGGAAAGTTGTCGAACTGAGTAACCGAGATCGTTTAGTGTCGGCTCGAAGGGTTAGCATCCCGCCTGGGTCATAATTATTTAACTAGGACAGTGGGACTCTTCCAAATACAACACCTCGCCTTTCAACACACTTCCTTTCCTTACCAGAAAAATTTATTTTCCTCATAATCAGACTGTAAGTAACCGAGAAGGATGTACAAGGTATCTTTCTAATGAAAAAGACAAGCTAATATAATTCAAACCAAGCAATCATACTTACTTGTATCAAACCAAAATTTTGTTGAAATTAATAATTTTTAACTATTATTTTGTTTTCACACTATTTTACTTTATAGCATAAAGAAAGACTGATCGGAGAAAACATGCAGTCACTATTCAATGAAAATGTGTTTCAATTTTACAACTGGGAGTGGGAGAATACGAAATACGTTAATAGCCTCCATTTAAATTACCCTTTTTATACATAATATATATTTACTAATTTTCTTATTTTTATAATATCATATATTTAAAATGAAAATAATTAAATTATTTTCATTATGAATTTAAATTATTTATTTCAAAGTTGGAGTCTGAAAGAATGAAAGTTTCTGTTACAACACTCCAATAAATAAGAACACCGATTTGAAGTCAAATTGATTTCGTTTTAAAGGAATATGCCATCGAAAACTTGAGGTGAATATATTTGTTAGCTAATTGAAGTTATTAAATGACTAATTGTGTTATAATTTATTGATTGCCATTTATTATTTACATAATTGAGCTTGAAATATTTTCCTTCTATTTTCTAGTTTCACGTATTACAATATTCTTAGAACACTTCTCCGTCATGCTGCCAAATACTGTGTTCAAAATGTCGTTTTTCCTACATTAAACTGTATCCAAAAACCATTGAAACTTATTTTGATCTATAAGACTGAATTTAAAGTTTTCTCTTTCTTGAAAACATGTAGTCTTGTAGATATATCACTTTACTTTAAGTAAGTTCTATAACTGTAAAATTATGACCAAAAAATTAAAACTATATTATGACGAAAACATAAGTAGAAAGAACATTTAGGCGTTGTGGAGTTCATTTCGATATAAAAGAAACCGATGGTTTTAGTTTTCCTCCAGCATTTCGCAGCCAAGTAATTAACATACCTCCCCCATCTCATGAACAGCGAACAGCTCAAGAAGATTTCAAAACCGCGAAATAGTCAACTCAATTCACCATCAAGTAGATACGTTGTACTACATTAGAAGTGGCATTATGAGCTATTTTCTTAAATAGGAAGCAGCGTTCCAGAGTGCATTGATTCGAGGTGCAAAACAGCTGCGTGAGCCCTGAGAAACCGGAGTGTTGCTTTCCCGCCTGCACCTCCGCAACCCGATCTCCTTGCTTAGCTTGAATACCTTAAACGATGTGGTTTGCAAGGGGCGAACGCACAAACAGCGGTAGCGCCCTCTCTGAATGCACCGGGGGACACAAAGGCGACGGGGAGCGGGCTCCCGTGGATTATTCCTGGGGCGTGCGGGAAGAGCGCGGGGAGTCGGCGAGAATAGGGGAGTTATAGAACAAAAATGAGGAGGAGGACTGCGATAGCGGAAAGATAGGAGAACGGATTAAAAGAGATTTGGAAAAGCGGCTTTGATCCCTGGCGAGAAGGAGGGATTTTAGGGGTGATAAAAATCTTTAATGCGACTTCCTCTAGGAAGACGTAAAGCTCGGCTCTCCTTTATCGAGGATGTTCTGAAACGGTGAGAAACTTCTCCTTTGGAGGCGTGGGTACTCTTGAAGAGGTTAAAGATCGTGCCTCTTTAGTATGGCTACCGGAAAGATAACCAAATCCTTTATTTTATAGTGTTTTGTGTGGTAGGTGACCTGTTTTTCATTGACCAAATGTCAAGGCTTCTCGGAGATTCATATTTGACCTGGATATTGAAAATTGCCTTTGCCTCGGAATTTTTAAACTACATGTATATGATTACGTACTAGCCTGTGGATTTATAAATCCCGAAAGCGGCACCAACATTTAAAAAAAATGGAATTATGTCTTTTACAAAAGAACACCCACTATTAACGACCGTCAAATTTTATTTTATGAAATTATTAAATATTTTATGACAATGTGAATTGATTATTTATTAAGGTCTCTTTCACCTAATAAGAGAATATTAAATCATTAATGTGTTATTAAAAGAATAGAAAATAAACAGAAATCGATATTGTACTTCTACATGTTGAAAAATAATGTTTTGCTATATATGTATTATGATTATAATTGGTGCATTAATTTTCTCAAATGCGTCTTACGTTAAAACGTAGAACATTGAAATCTGATTGATAGAAATATCTGACTATAAACATTAGTGCTTACACTAATGAATTCATCAACACCATTCAGAAAGGGGATTAGACGTGCATTCTATTACGAGAGAATTGGTAGACTACTTATATATATTTGAAATAAGTTATTCCACTGTTACGTTGCTTCTATTTAACGTATTGATAACGACATTTATAAATGTGCCAATTTATTCTTATTTTTTTTAAAATAATACTAGAAATGCATCGGGCAGATTTTATAAATCAACTTATCAAACATTTCCAATCTGCGTTTGGTATTTAGTGAGACTACTTCGCTAAAAAATACGTTAATTAACTCAAATAAATGTATTACATTGATAAATATGACAAAATAGGTATTGAATTTTTAACATACCTTTCATTACGAAATGTTTTAATATCAAATACTCATGGAATGATTTTTTAAGACATGGAAGGCAAATAGAGAAAATGAATCCATAGTGTTTTTTAAAATTCTAAAATGCCAAATTCTAAAATGACCAATGAACTATCATTGAAAATACAATTAGCATTAAACCAGTTATTTAATATGTTTGATATCACTTCATTTCAGGTTTGTTATGGAAGTTCATAATTCATTTCACAAAAGACCCATTGATTCTGACAAAATACTTTCCCTTTTTCACTATTTCAAAGCAATTAATTGCTCGTTTTTTGGTTTGTTTCTGTTCATCAAGTTACACCAAAACGTTTGATCGTATTTTAATACTTATATTGCTCGTTTATTTTCACAGAATAATGCAATGTACACATTCGTTGTGTACCTAAATATAATGAAAGAAGGAGATGTACATGAGCAAATTACATTCACAGAATAACTTCAAGGTTATAAAAGCTGGGATTGAAGTTTGAATGAATTCCTTCTATTGGACACTCAAGATATGAGTGAAGTTGTGTTTTGTAATTACAATAACTTATAATACCATGTCCCGGAGACCCTTTGTAACGCACTGGCCCGTTTTTCGTGTTTCAGCCGGCCTGTCGCCTCACCTGCAGGGCCCCGTGTTCCTGCAGGAGCCGCCGCCCTGGCTGGAGTTCTCCAACTCGACGGGCTCCATGCTGAGCTGCTCGGCGCACGGCAGCCCGCCGCCCGACATCCGCTGGCTGGACGCCTCCGACAAGGAGCTGGCGCACATCCCCCGCCTCAGGTAGGCCCTCGGCCAGCGGCCCGGCCCCGCCCCCGCACCCGCCCCCGGCCTGGCCCATGCCGGGCCGATGACTCCGCCAAGCGCAGCCTTCTCGTGTTCTTCGTTTTCTTCGCGTTCTTCGTCCTCGTCCGTGTGTTTCTGAATAGAGAAAAGAACTATACCTCTTTAGTCTATGGTTCCAGTGGGTCAGTTAAGGCACTGAAAATGTTATATATAATAATTTATATATAATGTTATATATAAATGTATGTACAGTATTTGGCGTTGTAAAGCAGGAAACCCACTAGGAGTTCCCGGCTCGGCTCGGCCCAGCCCGGCGAGGCGCGGTGCCGCTCCGCTCGGCCTGCCAGTCACCCATTACGGACGGCCCGGCACGGATCGGAACTGCACTGGACGCCACTTGTTCCAGTAGCGATGAAGAGTTTAATACTTTCGATGGAGGAATTGATGATATTAGCTGCTGAGGAAGAAGGGCGGGAGCAAGGAGGGCAATGTACCCAGCGGAAACAAATGCTGTAAAAAATATTAGTCCGAAATCGTCAGGATCTTTTCCAAAACCAGTATAAAATCTATTTGATCTTGCTCAACTTCAGGCTCCACGATTTTTTTTATATTTTAGGGGTACTTCATAAAAAGCTCATACCAAACTATTAATTACATCACATTTAACGTAAGACATCTGCTTGTACATATCAATTATTGTATGCCTGTGTACTCGTATTAAAATTTTTCTCGGTTGAATATTGGAAGAAAAAATGCGTATCACCTTAAAAAAAATTATCTCCCTCTTGATATTCATTATGAATCATTAAACGTACTTGTAGTGATGGTAGAATTTAGCTCTTTAAATTTAAAAACATCTCATTTAGAAAAGAAGACTATAGCATTTTATTGCATTATAAAAATTAAGATTTAGCATTTTGTAGCAGTTTTTGAGAAAATTATTATTACGGGAGATCTCTTCGAAATAAAAAATATTCTGGTATTTTTTAGATTTTTCTATTAAAATTAGGAAATAAGCGAAAATAATTTAACATTTCACTATTAGTGAACAAATATTTAAGGACAACATTTTATATTTAAAGAATAATTCCTGTCTTGTACAGAAATATACGCTTCTATGTAACATTATTCAAAGGAGAGGAAAATAAATGTCTCGCAATTTGAAAATACATATTAAAACAACACATGATTTTAAAAGGTTGTGTATTTTGTTAAATGAAATCAATTTATGTAAATAACTATTAATATGTAACACAAACAATGAAAAATGAACTGAGAGCATATTTCATTGTTGGCTCGATATAACCTATTTCATCTATCAGTAACAATGAAACTGTATTGACTAAAAAATCGTTCAGCTTCTATACTGTTGGCCGTAATTAAATGTTATGTCAAAATTGTCAAAATTAAATGTTTTCAAACATCGATGTGTTGTCGAAGTCGTATCCCTAGTTAGAGAGAGACCACGAAGAAAATAATGAAATGCAATTTAGTGTCGCAGATTCACGTCCATTTCGGATTTTGCGGATAATTTTGCATTTATCGCAGATTGAAAACCTTCAGAAATGTATTCCACCGATCGCCAAACATACAATTACTAGTTTTTTCAGTATTTGGTAACATTTCGCATTTTTATCAATTGATAAAATCTACCATCTCAAAGAATTTGTGACTGCATTGGGAATAATGAGGAAGGAAGATGGTGAGAGACACCCGATAACAATAGCTTGCAAGACCCATTCAGCGGTTTTCCTGGAAGGACTCGTCAACCCCTCCCAAGGCCACTCGCCGCGCGGCCTCGGCCGGCCGCCTCCTCCGGATTTTATTCTCGGGGAAGCATTCCGGGCGGGGCCGGGCGGGTATGAGCGGGTCCGGGCCGGGCCGGGCGGTCGCATTGGGTGGCGTCTAACTGAATAGCATGCGAAACATTTCGGTCGGGGCTGGGCTGTGCTGCGCGGGGCTGCTCCGTGCCGTGCGGGCCGCTCCAAATGGGTTCCCTGCTTAAGTCGACTGTTCGACTTTGTCCGCCAGCTAACGGTGTTCCCCGTGCCTGGGTCTTGTTTAATTTCAACGCTTGATGGGTAAGAGAGGCATGTGGCGAACATGTATTCTCTTCACCGTAGCTATCAAACTCCGGCTACTTGAGCTTTTTCTTCGTCATACAGCTACAGAAACTGAGACCATTTTAAAGGAAACACTTTTTGCCCTCTGCGGGAATCAAGCCCGAGATCACACCACAGGAAGGTGAAGTTTGTTACCTATGAGCCATCTGATAGGCGATATATAATAAATATTAAATGTTAAATAGTATAACACATTAAGTGAATTATCCTATGTGTTATCGTATACAGCAACGAAGGCTACAACGAGGCTTGCAAGTCGCATGTGGCTCTTGCGTCGATTTCATGCGGCTCTTGAAACCAAGTTGAACGTAATACTGATTTTAATATTTAATTAATATAATTAAATGGAAAATAACAAAACATATATACTGAGGCCGACTGAAGTGAGGAGTAGCGGCATGCGGCTCACTATTAATGGGTTCACTGATCTTAATATCCTGAACCTAAGTGAGAGAGCCGAATATGGATGGTGATAAATGCGAGGGAAAGATACTTCTCTTCTTGACCCTTCCGTTAGACAGCGGTTTAGAGTCCCAAGATCCACATCGTCTCCATCTAGTGACTCAAGGGAGAGCGTCAGTCTTGTAATCAGTATCCAGTCTCGCTCACGTAGAGTAGAGAGTGGCGTTACTTTTTGTACAGTTCTATTTTTTAATACAGTTCAGGCCTAAGTACTAGTATCCTAACAGTAACCATGCGTCTAAACAGTGTAAATATGGACAGTAGAATCCATATTTGAATATAGATTGAAAGGAGAAATTCGTTTTTTTAGAAATAAACGGTAAACCAATGTGTCAGATGTGTGAAAAGTCGTTAAAGTTCAAGGCCAGTAATTGAAAGCGCTATCATGACACTAATCAGAATTGTTTCAATAAAGATTTCACTGTTGAGTCTCAGATTCAAGAAATAACCCTAATGTGTGACGAAATGTAAACTCAAGGTTTAATTATGTTATTTCTCTACCCTATTGACCCGCAAACCCTTCAAAGAACACGAACGACACTTTCACACGTCCAACTAATACGGTCCCGATATAACCTAGGCTAATTACATTTCTTTTCTATACAACTGGCCGTCTCCCTCTAGTCCCTCATCAGTTTCTCCCCGCCGGAGTTTCCTCCTCGATCCTTCGCCCTGTACGCTCCGTATCTTTCCCACCATTCTCTTCCTTTCTCAGACCCTTCTCATTAGTCACTCTTAGACTCTCCTCGTAAGTATTTTCCTATCGATTCTTCCCTAACATTTATTAATCAACACGTGTTTCCCCTCTAATGATGTTTCATTGAAAATTTGCAGGCTTACCTATGCATCTGGTGTTATACACAGGTTTTGAATGTTCTTGAATGTAATGATATACAATATGTTTCATTTTACTTTCAATTTTTGGAGACATTCTGTTTTAGAAAAATGCGATATTTAATTGTTGCCGGATTTATTTCTACAATTCTCATGTAAAAACATCTTCTTTGTTTAAAAGGCAAAAATCTTTTCATAATGACGATAACTAATAATAAGATAATATGATTATATATTATTTGATTGTGATTATAGATTATTTGACTGATTATGTAATATTAACCATGGTACAATATGAAGTAGTACTTCTCTTAATTGAAATTCGACAATATATTGCATAATATCGAAATAAATTATCCGCACCAATAAACTGAACGAAATATTAATACGTAATACCGTATCCAAGGCAATGTACAGTTTCTATCTATACAGGTGTGCAAGGTTCCACGAAGACGCTATCGGTCGAAAGACGAAAATGGCGGCGCGCGCTGCGTGTGCGAAATGCGGTAAATTTGCACAATGGAGCCGCAACTGCGCGAGACTACGAGGCGCCTTCGCGTCGTCGTCTCTTTGATCGCGCAAACAGACGACGAGCGTCCATCGCGCGCGCCATCTCCTCATTAATTAGATTTGAAGCACGCGCGTGAAGTGAACACAGGTTCGACCTCTCACCGCCTGTTTAATCATCGAAAACGACATTGCGCCGCCTTCTCACGCCCCCCCCCCCCCTCGTTCCGGCGCCAGTTTGCGCTGCCTCCCGCTAAAGAGAAGTTGGCCTAAGCAGGGAGCAGTATCCTAAAACAGGGCAACGGACCGCGCGCGATCTTTCCTTCCTCTCCTTGAACTATCTTCACCCCTTACACACACACTAACATGCACTACACTACCAAGCATGCCGGGAGACCGGTTGGGGACTTAGATCTTGTCATAGCTGGGGCGGTGCCCCGCTGATAGGAGATACCTTGTTTGGGAAACCCCGCTAGTCGACGGTATGTCGGCGCCGGATCTCGCCATCTAGGGAAAATCACCGCCACCTCCAGATGAAAAACATGCACTACACTTACAGCACTAATGACCTCAGTAGTTGACGTGCCCGGAATCACTAACAATCAATCAACCTAAGAAGGGACCTGGCTTTGCAAGAAGTTATATCGAAAGCTTTTAAACTACAATCAAACGTATTAACTAATGCATTATCACATGGGCATGACCTGCAGTTATGCTATAAACAGTAGCCAATCACTAGCTGTCAAAGCGGTCACTTCTTATAATAATCTCTCTATAACAAGGCTGCACGATGGGACTGCCTTGCTCGTCGGTGTCTCCCTTGCCAGGATCCTGGTCTTTGGCATGGTGCATGCTGTCTTGTGGCTGGAACTATAACCCAGAAGGCAACTGTACGTCCGAGTATACTTTTACAACGATGTTTGTAGCACATGAAAAACGTAGAGGATGGATGCGCTTATCAGATTGCGACGGTTTGAAGAGTCCTCTCCACGCCGTAGCCTCTCCCCATCTCAGTGCACGGCGCAACCAGTTATTGAAATATTACTATGAGAAGGGAGTACTTTGACAGCTACTGCTTGGCTATTGCTGACAACATAACTGCAGGATATGTTCATGCACTGAATGTGTCAATGAGTTCCTTTCTGTTAGCTCAGTTGTAAGTGGCTTCATCACTATCTCTTGCAATGCCATCGTCCTGCTTGTCATTCGTTTCCCGACATAATAAACTGGTCCCTTCTAAGAGTATACATACCCTATATATTAAGGCGACGCGTCGCGACGGGACGGGTTTCTCGTTTGTGACTCCTTTGTCGGGATCCTGGGCTTTGACATGGTGCGTGCTGTCTCCTCGATGAGATTCTTACCCAAGATGGTAACTCAACACACGAATATACACGCGTATTGTTGCAAAGAATTTAACGTAACATTTTAATTTATGTAAAATTTTGTCCGTAGATGAAATTCGTTTATGATGCACTATTTAGATTGCCGCAGTTTGAAGAGTTGTAAAGCATCATTATGAATAAAGGTACGAGATTAAGGTAGCTTTTTAAGGTAGTAAAATCTCCGTAAAATGTCGGACAACCTAATTCCGTAAAATGTTACTTTAGATGTAAGTTTACAGAAACTTATTTTTCATCCAATGGGTGCGTGAAAGTGAATTTCCACTTCATTTAATTAAATTAAAATAATGTATTAGTAGCTTCGCATATAAATTCTGTCCATATTTTGGCGTAAAATGCGTTAAAAAGTTTGTGTTTGTTGAACTCAAGATTTTTTTCTGTTAATTGCGGAGGCTCAAGGTTGGAGCCTCGTTGTTGATCAAAAATTTCCCAGCCAAAGAGAGTAAAATCGGCTGTGCGCTTTATTTCCAAACAACTAATTTAACTCAATCACTGCTCAACTTAATTCATCACCGCCATTTATAAGGTGCTTTCCAAACGTAATTCATTTATGTGTGCATAAGCTTCAAATTTGTTAGAAAAATACTCGCACCCGTTTCCATCCTGAGGCGTCAATTTTTTCCGCGATGACTGGAACTAACTTCCTCGACGACTTCCACTAAGTTCCTGCAGTTGCCACTAATGGCTATTTGTACCTCCTTCTAATCGTTCCTCGTGCGGTGAACTGGAATCTACCACCAGATGTCCAGATACCCCGTGGTTCTCACATCCTTAGTATTGTGGGGGAAGGGTCGGGTTCCACGTGCGGGGGAGCGGAAGGACCATAGGGCCAGAAGGGCTCCTCCGAGCCGTTCCCTATTCTCCTGCAGGATTACAGGCGGATCAGACAGAGCATTGAGGTAAGGTTGACCCAGGTAATGGAAACAGCAGTTTATTGGGCGGTGTTACGTACATGAGTATCGGCACCTCATGTAGTCCAGCCTCAGAGAGGATGGTCATTTGGAACAGAAACTTTGTAGCGACCATTGGACGGGTCGGTGACACGAGTAGTGGACACGACGCGCCGGTCGGGAGGGAGGGCGGGAAGCTGCTAGCAGGACCCCGGAGATTTGGCCAGGACTAGCAGGGTAAAGAAGCGTCGGCAGGGACATTTAGGGCCGATTTGAACAGACGGAGAGGTAGAAGAATGTCAGCTGAGCCACTTTGGGTAGAACATAACGGACTTGGGATGGAAGGAGTTTGGGCCGTTCTGAACCGATGGAGGAGTAAAAGGTTGGTGCACACAGGCGATGGGCTCACGAGTAGCATTCGTCGCCCCGCAAAGGGGAGATCAAGTTGTTTAGGACTTTACTGCTGGGACGCTCTTTCCGAGGCTGTTTTCAAGGTCCGCGGCCACGCGACACTTAGCATATAATATAGATCGCAATGAGGCGACGGGATTGCTCTCCGAGAGTAACAACCCAGTTAGGCCGCAGTTGGGTTCTTGGCTTCGTCGTACCCATGGGGTCGGGGTCCGTCGGGTATTGAGAAGCAACTTTTCCTGAACGCAGTGAGCGGTATAAACAGCTTCTTTACCAACCCGGAAAGTCGGTAGTCTCGATCAGGCGAGACAGCCGCACCCAGGCCACGTGTAGGTGTGCGTACCACGATTTTCACCAAGTACAACGGTGTACTAGTATACCCAGGGGGGTGAGGGCACGAGCAATGCTCAGGTGCCCACCCCAGGGAGTAAAATTCCCCTGGTACTGACAAGTTGTGTGGATTGGTAGGCCGCACCGGCGGGCTATATGATCGTACCTCATCAAAAGAGGAACGCCCTCCTCAAAAGGAGAGCTGGCAGCTCTCTCCTTAGGTCCTCCCTTCAAACGCACACTGGAATATTTTGCGGACGGTACGTCGCAGCTGTAAGAAGAAAGACAAAGATGGAAGTCTCAAGGGACCGAGACAGATTTAGGGAGCAGCTTACTGTTATTTATATTGTACATGTTCCATAGAAAATTAGAAAATTAAAGAAAACCTGCGTCTGTCAAGCGACCTGCCAGGTTGTTTTAGGGGTTATATCCCAGGATTCAGCCTTTCTTGCTGCGATCAGTCGGCGCTCCGGTTCTTTGTAAGTTTAGAACACATTAATTATCGTACTTCAAGTTGCAGCTCCACGACCACATTGTTTCCAAATTCTTTCTTTCTACAAGCATGACATCTTGATACTTACTCTTCTAAAGCATTGCATCATATCAATCACAGTTTCTTCTGCTTCCTCTCCTGCATTCATCTACTTCATCTTCGGTTCCGACAATGTAGAGTATTGAATTGCTATGCGTTCAAACTCCTTGTTCATCAATAAATTATAACAATATTCTCTTTCTCATCACTTCCATCAGCAATTTCGCTACGACATTTGCGTAGACCACCCCACTAAAGTCCTTAAATTTTAACATCATCCTCCTTACCCTCCACCTTAACTTTCACTTTCATCTTCACCTCCACCACCACGTTCAACTCCACCGTCACCTTCATCTCCATCTTCATCTTCACCACCATATTTTCTTCCACCTCCACCTCCAATTTCATCTCTACGTCTACCTCCAACCTTAACCTCCACCTTCACCTCCACTTCCACCTTCAGCTCTACCTTCACATCCACCTCCACCTTCACCCCCACCTTCATCTCTATCTCCCCTTTCACCTTTACCCCCACATTCACCTTCATCCCCACCTTCACTCTCCATCACCAACAACACAGCTCACTCTCCCCACCCATCCCCCCTGATCACACCATCAAACTCCGCTTCCTCCCCGTCTACCCTCTCCAACCCACCTCTTCCCACCTCCTTCGGCTCCGGCGCGCCCCCTCCATTCCACGCCGCTTACGAGGCGATACGTCCGGATGCTGAGCGCGCAAAAGAAGAAATGAATTCGCGCGGCGCGGAGCAGCGGTGCGGCGGCGGCGGCGTCTGGCGCGAAAGCTACCAATTAACACTCGAGCGAATCCGAACCGACGGCGCGGAAGAAAATAATTAACGCCGCCCGTAACTCGTCCGCGCCAGAGCGCCCTCCCCGCCCGCCGTCCCTCCTCTCAGAACGGTGGGCGAAGGCTCCCGGCGGGGGGAAGGGCGACGCGCGAGCGGCAAACATGTTGTGACGGCTTTCTCGAAATCGGGTGCAGCGCCGAATGATTTTCTCAGTTGGCTAATCGAATTGCCCCGCTGAGTGGGGTGGTGTGGGGATATCAAGTGCGTCTGTGAGCCTTCAGCCGACAGAGTGGGAGCAAATGGGAACTAATATTATGAGGGTCTTTGTTTGATCGAAGGATTGCTGGCACAGGTTCCGTGAACAGGTTTAATGAATTTCGGATTTTAATTGTGATGCTAATTGTTATTTCCCGGGCGGGTAATTTGATTTCTTGCTTACAGGCAGATCTGTCTCTTTGGAAGAAATACTTTGTATTTGATGTGGGGCATTTTCTTCTCTCGTCAGTTTAGTTGGTACGAGTGTAATATTTATAGTGAAGGGTTCATCTTGCTTGCGTAGTGATCATGTAATAGGAATTAAAACGAACATTATTTATAGTAATTGAATCAACAGTAAGTTGAACAGATTTCTTGAATTGTCTTGAAACCATAGAAAATTTTTAGTAGCGTCAGAAAAATCCATTTAAAAGCGTGAAACCTTGATACCAACATGTTTTTAATACTATATTCCGCCCAAAATTTATTCTGAAAATATGGTATATATAATGATACGTGCCAGATATCTAATGTCCTTTTATAATAATAATAATAATAATAATAATAATAATAATAATAATAATAATAATAATAATAATAATAATAATAATAATAAATCTTTTTCATTTTTATTGAACATCAAAGAAACGTTCAATTTTTTCGTACAATAATACTCTTTCCAGTGTAAGGACTGATATGTCACAAATGTTTGACAAATTTATACAGTAATAAAATCAATGAATATGACTGTTTTCTTCCTTGTTTTGTTAATTGTAGCAGAAGGCCATCATATTAAGAGAATTTAAGAAAACTTGTTTTGTTTGCGACTCAATTTTTTCGCCACTTCATCTGAAGGAAGTAAGGAGATGAATTTAAAATAATAATAATATGTGCTAGAACTGTTCTATTTCATTCTTTCTCATTTTCGAATGCTTTAATACAGACTAATGAAATTTGTTACCTGTGGTGCAATATCAGCCGAAAGATTCCTGTTGCATTTCCTGTAGTACGTGGCTTTGATAGAAGACATAACTACAGAAAATTACGGGAATTTCAGTGAAACAGTAAAGCTTTAGTGCGTCTCAAAATGCTTTGGTTCAAAGAGGGAACAAAAGATAATTTCGTTTATTTCACTTTATTTAAAGTAGACATTGCTATTTTTCAGTCAGTTGTAACTCGGTGCTTCAAGTGAAAGCGGACGTCCTTTGTGCAAACTCTTGTTAACACCTTCCGTGAGCTCAACTACATGCAGCTTAGCAGTTCCTGCTATTGTGTCCAACTCTACTCGGATGTTCCTCTCTATCTGCCGATATCCTTTCCTCGAAGGAATTCAGCGGCGAAGGTGGCTCAGGGCATCAACTGATGTCACTGGAGTGCCTCTGACCGGAAAGTCCTAGGGTTTAAATTCCGACAGCTATATTTCAGCGTTTACAAGCAGAGTGATCACCGCAACCTCCCGTGATAAAAATATGCACAACACTTCAGGGATTACTGACAGCAGTTGACGCGACTAGAATCACTTCTCAATGAGTCGTGGTAAGCCTTGTAATACAAGGTACAAAAGATTATCTCTTTTCAGTGCTCCATCCACCACATTACCATGATTTATTTAATGTATTTTGCTCTACTCATGAACCAAGGAATAATAGTATTAAGTGTTATTAAATATTGTAAGTCATAAAAAAAATTATTCATGCAATGTCTCTTCACGTAATAAAAAAATATTTCTAGAATATCGAACTGAAATCATTTAGTGCCTTAAATTCACTTTTGTATACATATGAATTATGTAAATTTTAAATCAATTTTATGACTTAAGTAAATGTCATTTTATCAATTCCACGACATTAAAAATATTTTATGTAATTACGTTTTGTAAATCGAGTTTGTTACAAACTCCTTATAACGTCGATTGTACTTCGTCGTTGTACTTCAATATTGCCATCGTCGTGCATATTCCGATTGTTATTGAGTGCAAGTAAAATACAGCTACGGTTCAATAGCACTAAACTATGATCGTTCTGATGTAACAAATTGTTTTTACATTTATTTATGAGGTCAATCGATCTCCTTCTGACGCAACTCCGCTTAACTACCTGAATGATTTACTGACCAAATTCACTAAACCACATGTGTAATCCGCAAATGTTCTCGTATTACTCATCTAAACTGCAACACTGGAATTAAGCACCGCCCACTCCGATACCGGAATAGATTGTGTAAAAGTAGTGAACATTTTATGCTAATTGTTCGGCCTAACATGTGTATCAGACATCAATGTTACGTATACCCGAAATTGCCATTTAAGGTAGTAGGTTCGTTAGATCGACCTCGGTGAAGTACCCCAAAAAATACTTTAAATGAAAGCAAAATCTCTGTTGTTTAAGACGGTAAGGAAAAAATGGCCCTTACCGGCCTACTTTTTGAATTAAATAAGTTTAAATTAGTACAAGCTCGTATGGAAAACTTTCGCGTGCATAGATTTATTTTGTTACTGAAGAAAGTATGAAAGGTGAAAGATCTTTTGTCTTTTATTCAATAAGTAGTATTTGTTTTAGAAATCAGATTGTATTAAATGTAACATACCTCACCGGGCATTCTCAAGAGTAATTGATAAAAAATTGCTGCAAAATTCATCGCAACCGAAATATTGGCTCTCGGCCTAGAAGTTATGATGTATAAATCATTTTATTGACACCACTCTTTCTCATGGGGTACGAGATAAAACAGCCTTAACTTAAAAATTTTGTACCACACAAAATCACATACTATTTGACGATAATTCACATTCATTGTAAACAATGTGGACTAATATTCAACTCAGAAAGAAAGAGAAGTACAGGCGCCGAAGTCAACCTAACTTCGATTAGGTATTAGCAACTTATCATAATGAAAAAGCATGCGAGAAACTACATTTATTAGTAAACATTGTTTTTCTAGAGCAACTATCCATTACTTTTCTTTTAACTATTTACAAATAATTATTGAAATGTTCAATAAGTTCACGTTTACAAGCAGCCATTGTGCATTTGTGGGTGTAATAATTAGTCGAGTGTCTGACTAGTGACTGGCACGAACATACCACCTTAACACAACACTTAAAAATATCTTACGAAATCTACTTGAGAATCAAAAGATATTTAATAGACACTTTTTATAGAGTTCTACAATAGCCATTGCCTTTATGCTCCTCCACTACGCTAAACACGTACCACCAAATTTCATCCCCTCCCCTAATTTTTGACTCCCCCTCAATTCCCCTCTTCACGTTTCCCCTCACTTCCTTTACGCACCCCACGATTATTATCGTTATTTACGTAAAAAGCCTCATTCTGTCCGCGAGTTCATCTGGCGCTTTCCAAATTACGCTTTAATGGAGTGTTGGAATTCCGACGCATAACTTCATCCCTCTTTATATTCTATTCGGTTTAAGCGCGTAATAGCAACCGCCCACTCCGCTCCCAACAACAACGACCACGTGCAATGTGCGAATAAGGCGGGGGTAATGACGAGGCCCGAAAAGTGGTTCAAGCGCGGGGTGCCGTTTATTTCCGCAGCCCGCGGTTGCACCCGGGCTCACCCTTCCCAGAGCCCGCTTATTTGAATATATCGCCAGCGGACTGCGGGGCCCTGGGAGACAAAGAAGCGGGAAATTCCTCGAGAGAGGAAAAATCGCCGTGGAATCCGGAACGCAGCCGCCGAGGAGACGGGGGGGGAGTGGGGGGAGGGTTTAGTAAGAGGGGAAAGGGAAGGAGAAGGCGTAGGTCGAGAACGAGGGAGGTGCTGCAGATGCTACATTGAAATTCTCAGCGTCTGGCGCCAAATGCGAAGTCCACTTAATGTGCATGAGAACAAAAAGACGGCAGAATATTGCGACATCGTAGGATTTTTGGAATGTTTCTGAAACTTTTGTTTTGAACTTGCTTTTAATTATGTATTGTTTACAAGATTTTTATTACTAACCAAATACAGAACCTGATTCATTTAACGTTAATGGCTTGAGTAATTTTTTTAATATAGAGAATGATTAATATTTTAAATGTATGGTAATGTTGGTTTGATTATTACCATTATAATAATATATTAATATGAAATATGTAATCAAATTCCATGTCAAACATTCAGATTCTATTGCAATAACAAGAGTATCAATTGTGTCATGGCTCCATAGCAAACTGTTTATCATAGATCTGTTAACGAGTGCCGATCTAAAGGGTGAGTTATACATTTGTGAGCAGCGAAAAATAAAATTGGTTTACATGATATGGCATTTACTGAGAAAAGGTTAATATAAATCTACTTTATGTAGTGCTTGTCACTGAAGAAAGTGGTTGTAGTAATATTCTTCTACTTAAGTTATCCCTCTATTCATGTCAGAAAACCATATTGTTATTCCTCTTTAAAGATTTCTTTGCTATATGCATACAGAACTGTTGAAGTCAGAACTGTTGAAGTCATTTTCAAAGTATATTTAAAGCCAAGGTAATTCAATAGTGGGAAAATGGTATTTATTTTGTTAACTGCAGCCCAGCTGTTGAAAAATATGAAAACAATTCACAAAATATTGTTTTTTAAGATGAGCGTTTGAGATTTTTTCGAGCCTATACCATGGTTCTAAGACTTAATAAAAATTATTTTTTATTGTTTTCAAATTTTCTTTTATTTTCAAATATGAGTCTGAGATAATATTAAAAATGTTTCGCTAATAATTTAAATTATTTTATTATTGATCATATTTTTTTCAGTAAGATAAAATAGTGTTAAGTTGCCGAAAAAAAATTAAAATAAAAAACTACGTTTTTGGCTGTGGGTGGTGGCCCGGGAGCTTAGAAACCTTACAAAAATATTACTTTTATGCTAGAATTATAATGTAACTACTCATATGTCATTTGGATTTGGGGAACATTTTACCATCTTATCCGGAGTATCCTTTCACAATGAAAATAGCTCAAAAAAAGCTTGAAAATAACTGTTTTCAATCTATTAACTCCATGGCCGAATAATTAATGAAAACTGTTACGTATTACATATGTTGAAATTGTGAGTGGGGATCGGGCATAATTTGACTGAGCGTGTAATGTACTCGTACGTAATAGTATACTAAAATACTGGCAGCATGTAAGCGACTCTGACAGTTCTCTCGCCACGTGCTGTGGTCCGTCTTGTCATCTGCTCCAAAGCAATCCGCTTGCGGGGATTTGTTTACTTTCTCACAGCCAGCGTTCCGCGTTGCCTCTCATCTGACTCACACGAAGTCGCGGGGACGATAAGGTTCGCCTGTGGCGAAGGTTATGAAGATGATATCGAGACATGTTGTCGCCTGTCAGTAAGTGTTAATGTGTTGAGCTTTAATTTATGTCATGTAGGTGGTGCTTTGTGGGTAGGAATGTGTGGCAACAGCGCATCGACCTGTCAGAGTCGCTTATCTGTAGTAGTATTGCTGGCAGAAATTCTCTCTGATGGTGTCTGTCGGAGATCTCCCGACGCCCTTCAGCGATCCTCGAGACATCTTACCAGGGCGAATTCCGTTCCAGCGCCCTTCCAATCTGGTGAGCAGTATAGATGAGCGTCGAAACCCCAAGGGCCGGCCTCGGCCTTCGTCATCCTCGCCACATCGGCCGCACTTCCCCCCCCCCGCTGCCCCCACCCCGCCACGCGGGCGCCGGCCTCTCCTCATCTCATTATTGTGTTTGAGCGGCGACCCGGGCTGCGAGCGGCTTCGGCGCACCAGCAGTAAAACCGGTCGATCTGAATAGAAGGGGCGGGCAATCCCTTGAGTACACAGCGACCGGGGAGGCGAAATTAGAGCTAAGGGAGGGTAGGGGAGGGTAGGGGAGGAAGACATTGCGGCGAAGACGCCACCGGAAGCGGCTCTCGGCCGACCCGCCGCCGCCGCCGCCGCCGCCGCCGCCGCCGTCCGGGAGGGGAGAAGAAAAAAGTAATTAAAGCGAGTCGTTAGGCGTCGGCCGCTTCCGGCCGCTCGGGAGTGGGGGGAGGGGGAGAGGGAGTCTGAGAAGGGAGGCAGAAGGGTGCTGAGGGAGGAGGAGGTGAGGGAGGAGAGCCGTAAAACGGCTGCTAATGGTGTATGAGAATCTTTATCGCCACCGTCACGCCAAAGCCATCGCTACCACCATCGTCACAGTGTAATTGTTTCCTTGACAGTTAAAGCATTATCAGTACCGTCACTGTTACCGACTCGATCGTAGTTACCGTCATCTTTACCAACATCGTTACTTTGACTTTACTGTTTGCTAACCTTACACTCTCCCTCTGCCATCCATACAGGCTATGTAACATACTATAACCATTATCTCTTGCACCATGCTATCTTCACTGGCTGTTGTGAACGTAAACCTTACAGTAAGCACTTAAGATATCACACGCAGATATCGACGTCACAATGCTTTAGCCTCTGTTTCGATTCTTGTCTCTTCAAAACGTATCATCTCAATGTACAATGTACAGTGTGCTCCTATTCTATACCACAAAACGTGCTGATTAATCGTCGCCGTCGCCTTCACCTCATCACATCCTTCTCGTCATTCTGGCTATGGACTCTTGCCTCTACTACACCACCATGCAGCTGTTTTGCTCACACCGCTCTCGCCATCTTCTTTCAACTGTCGGCACCCTCATCCTTCATCGCCGCCTTGTCACTTCTCTCTCCGCTCCTTTCTCTCACCTGACGATGAAGTCGTCATTAATGAGCTGTGGAAAGGGATGACGAGAGAGCATGGGGAGGGGAGATGCTTGGGTTAAGTTGCTCGTCGAGCAGCGATTCGGGAAAGGAAGGGATTAGTGCAGGGCAAGCAAGGATGAGCCGGCACAGCCATGATGCTCTTGTGATGACGCGGCCTAATACCCCTCGTTACTCACAGCTCCCTTGAGATGCGGTGGTGGTTTCTTCTTTCATCCAATACCACCTTCATCTTCCTTTTCTTTCTTTCGCATCTCGCTCCTGCAGATGCTGAAACCGCTGAAAGAGTTAACTCTTATCCTTTTAAACGAAATCTCTCCATCTCTTCTTCTCGTTCCTTTTTCGTTTTCTTTTCTTCAATTTCGAACTCCATATCTTCTTGATCAGAGTCTCGTCCGGAACTGAAATATTTGTTCTTCTTATTCACTTTTTTATTTCTTGTTTGTATACTGCATCCAGTTCTGCACGAAGAACCCCTTTCCGAGACCCTTCTTGTGCTTCATTTGCTGCTTCATGGAGCGTTTCCTTGTTATTGGGATGTTCCATTTCCCTAAGACTGGGGTATACACACTTTTGAAAAGCGCGTTAGATCAAAGAAACTGAAATCTAAAATACGATATAATAAATTAATATATTTTGATAACTGCCTTATGTAAATTACATTTTCTGATTGGGACGGTAGGTGCAGTATCAATAATGAAAATTGAATGAAATCATTCACACGGTCATTTTATTCTTACTTGCCCATATGACTTGTCAGCGTTCATTACTTTTTCAGCATTTCGATATCGTTTGTCCCACAAAATTTAACAGATAGTAATAAATGTGAACATTTCGTTTCTTTAAATCAAATATTTCCTCTCACTGAAAGACAAACTAGGTATTTTTGAGAGGTATTTAAACAATTTACCGTAGAGAACTTGAGCATATGTAAATACAACTGAAACTTTGAGACGTTCCTTACTCTGAGTCCCGGTGATGGCTGATTAAAAAAAATCTTTCTAGACTAGTTGCTCACCACAAACGTTTACGACTGATATATCGGTAGTTTTATTATAGAGATAAATTAACTTCTATTTTGTATTTCGATTTTATTTTTAATAAACACTATTCTCAGAATCCCGGTTTATAGTGTCTCCGTCTTAACCGAAGCAGTCATCATAAAAAAGGAATAACTTATATATTGAAGAGCAGAACACATGTGTAGAACTTATACATTGAAAAACAGAACACATTAGCTGATGTCAAGCAATGTCTGTCAGCAAGATGTGCGCTATGCAATGGCGTCAATGACTATAGAAATATTTTAACTTTCCAGTTCTTTCGATTCGATAATATTTCTCGTCAAGTTTTGCTTTAGTTGTCAATCTGTGACTACGGTATACGCTATTAAATTGTATTGTGTTCTGTAATTTGTATTATTATTTTTTAAATAAACTTCAGATTTTCCGATTTTCTCGGATGATCTCGACTCTGTTACAATACATTCAGGAGTGTTTAAAGGAAAAGGTATCGGCTATGTGCTTGGATAGAAATTTTCTCTGTCGGACGATGTGTCTACCAGGATAAGAATTTCTGGTACAGGTTTCTCCGATCAATTGTTTCCGTGGTTCTCTTCGATTAATCCTGGGTGTTTGCCGTTTTAGTCTTAATGACCACGCGCTCTCCTTCCTTACTGTGTTTTTTCTTTCTCTCCGCTGATGTCAGGCCAAAATGCTAGGAAGGTTGTGATCCCAGAGAAAGAAAATTGTTTGCAATGATTACGATGAAAGAATTATCATTCAGCAACTATGTAGCGACAAGCATGGCTTGGTAGTAAGCGACAGAAAGACGTTCCCTGATTAAGTATTCATCGGATAACGCCGTGATAACTGTGTGCCATGCAACTGGCGTTTTCATTACTGTAACTGTTTATATAGAATACAAAGAAGAAATTAAAAACTACCCAATTAATACTTGTTTCAGTACCTTTATTCAAAGAAGTTAACGTATTTAACAACACATATACACACATGTGTTATTAATTACATAATCTACTTTGAATACATGTACACATACACACATGTGTTATTAATTACATAAACTACTTTGAATAAATGCTCTGAAACAAATATTCAATGCAACTGGTGTGTGTGTGTGTGTGTGTGTGTGTGTGTGTGTGTGTGTGTGTGTGTGTGACTTCAATTAACTAAGTGCATTAAGACATGCAAGGTAAACTGCAGTTTCCTCTGTTGTCCCTTCAACAATTAAAAAGATGCATGCACCTACGGCAACAGCAATACTTCGCAAAAGCAAGTATAAAAGGGTCGAAGCCAACGTGAAATAGGGGCAATTTCAGCATCCGATCGAGGTGAAGGCAATAACATATCCTCATAATTGATTCTTTTTATCTCAAAATGCATTACAGCCATCACCATACGACCGACTCATCAACCTCCACGGTGCAATAAAGACAAAGACCTGCCCCAAGGCAAAAGCCCGATAATTAAACAGTTTATGTCATCGCGGCAGATTGACCGTCAGGGCATAAATAAGATTCGCGGCTTTGGTGTTTCACGCACGTGCGCTCTATTCTGTCATATTAAGTGCCACTGCCTTTTAACATAGACTTGCTCTGTGTTATTGCTCGCGCATTCGCTCATAGACGCGGGGTTTGTGCTCTCTCTGATATCGCGGCCGTTTCCGACGCGTGTGGGGAATTCACTTGCTTTATAGTGCTAATTAATCATGACACGCTATTGCTCGCTCTTTGCCCACGGGTGGCGCAAATTCCGCTGGTTGGGCCCTGCTTTGGTGCTTTGGCCGCGCTCTGTTTATGTACGTATGTAATTCGGAATTACCAGGACAAAATGCGCCGTTGAAAATCAATGAAATAATTCAGGTCACGTACGATGTCGTACTTAACGATTGATCATGTTAACGAGTTGTGGGGTGTGTTAACGAGTTCTGTGTTCTTTAGATATCTCTTTACATGTCGTTCGTTGTTACTTTCCGGAAGCTTCCCAAATTCTGTTCGTGTATAGTACAATTTTATGTTGTTGATTATCGCATCACGTTCCTACTTCGTTTTCAGGGAATATTACGTATCTCCTTGTATATCATGGTTTTCTTCATGCCAAAGAGTCGATATGTGTTCTCTTTTATTTACCGAAACCCCTCTTGATCAGGGTCTGATTGTGTTCTTTTTCATATTTTTCCTCTTTTGATACAAAGTTAGTTTTCCCTACTTTATTAACAAAGATAATAACTTTATTTTGTTTTCAACTAACAATAAAAATTCACTTTATAGTACCTTCTAGACGTTTTCTTCTAAATAATACTGAAAACATATTTTATATAACTATTGTATACACTTCAGTTTTCTTAATATAACGTGATGCGTATGCACAGTAATTAACATTTTAAAAGACTGCTTGCTTTTATTTCTTTGCATAAATTCTAAAATTAACAGTCCACTCAACCACAACATCAAATACTTGAAAATTCTCTCGAAATTATCCCCGAATTAATGTGATTAAAAACACAAGAGTTTGCTTTCACTGAGAGAATTTACGTCCTCTTACCTCTCGCGAACCCCAGTAGAAATCTGCTTGCCCTTTATTATAATTAAATCAATTCAATTCAAGGCAATTTCATTTGAACCATCTCTACTCAAATTAATTCAATTAAATCAATTTAAGTCCAGCAAATATTTCAATAGGTTCGACTCGATTCATATCAAATTATCTTACCAAATCGAATCAGTTAAATTCTATTTGATTCTATCAATTTCAATAGGAAGAAACCTCTTTCAAGCACCCATGAGACACAGAGAAGGGTAAAATTCTTCGCATCTTCAATAATGCAGGTCCAAAGTATACAGACGCTTCGTTGGTCGTGTGTAAGAGAGACACATAATGGAGGTCAGAGATGATACTCCCTTGTTAACTAATTTTAAAAAAATGTCTGTCAAGTTTTGTTTTGCCATTGAAGTCCGTTGTACGTGCTTGAATATTACAAAAAATGAATAAATTAATATCAGAGTCAATTTGACAAGCACAAATGCTAATTATGTAGTATATGGAGTCAATATTTGTATATAATATATTGAAAAATATATTTTTGTTATCTACTCTGACATAATTGATGAAGTATTCAATAAGAGTTGAAACGTTCTGTGTCAGCACTTTTGTTTATCACACTGTCATGGGTATATTTAGGTCAATTTTTTAACAGTGTTTCTGGCTACATTTTTATCATGATTTTAAATATGGAATTCTTAGTATTTGTTATTTCTCGTGTAGCACATATTATTCCATCATGAACAATTTCGACCAACGACTTGTTCCTCGCCAAGATAGGTTTGTATAAAAATGTCATATTTTACATATGAGTGAGGCCTGTTTAATTCGCTACAATTAGATCCAATTTTACCGCTACCAAAACATGATCATCCATACTGGACGCCTATCATTTTTTACACAAAATTGACACAAATCTACCATTGTGCTCGTTAAGGCACTTCTCAATACCACCAGTACTTGATGCACTACTTGGCACCAATACATGGCGACGCGCCTCCATTACGGATTCCTTTGCGGTTTGTGGTTAGGATAGGTTAGTGTTCAATGTTTAGATTACAGGCGATCGCGATCTGATGTCAAAACGGTCGTTGGAACAAACAGGTCAAACATCGCAAATTGTCCAATGTTATTGCTGAATTTCACAAAATGTTACAAATATAAATCTCAAAAATTCGCTTACTCAAACACCCGGAAACCCGATACGACATGCAGTTTTCATTTCCGCGAATCTAGCACTATTTTTCGAAAGTCAAATATAAATCTTTCATCCAAACTTAATGAAGTTTGGGTGAAATACATTAATTTCTTCTTCCTACTTTTGTATGAACACTGCATGTAATTGTAGATTCCATTTTTGGACCAAAACGTGGATGAAAATAGTTCCACGTAAGTCTTGTTCATTATATATTGATTTTGCGAGACCATCCAAAAATGTGCCCTCCGATTTAAATGCTCTGCTAGATTGAGAGGTATATGGGACAAGAGTTTTGTTTCTGATTTTAAGTCATTTGAGGTCACCAAATTTGCAACATAACACATTGAAGCTTAAAAAAATACCGTTGAAATTGCGTATTCCATTTTCAGAACAGTGTGCTTAACCAAGGACTGCATTAGGAATTTTAAAAAAAATGTACCAACACTTTCGCTTGAGAGATGAGACCAAGGCCTTTCAACTCGTATTTCATATAAACTGGTTTAGACAGTTTGCAGTGAAGAGCTGTATTTTTGCACCTTCTTGTAGAAACTAAGAGACAGACCGCTGTCAACGTTATTGATATTATTCATGGGATATGCGTGGGCTGGCGAGACAAAGGAAGGCAGCCGCGCCTTGCAAATACGCGCTTTGCAAATATCCACCGATTTTTCTAGCAAACATTACCATTATAAATAATTGATCCCTGCGTATTTCTTATTTTACGTAAATACGTCAAATGTTCAGCATGTCAAGTTGGCGAGTCTCACCTAGAGCTGTTACCGGCGGCATTGGTATGCTACACTTTTGTCCCCAATTTCAACGGATTGTTGAAAATATGATCTAGACTATCCTAGACGACCCGCGTCTTTCTTGGTGGCTGACGTTTCGGCCAACACACTGTGGCCTTCTTCAGAGCTATACTGCTAGCAGCTTTCAACAATATGTTCGCCGAAACGTCGGCCACCACGACAGAGATGCCCCGGGAGCGGTGGCTCAGCACCAACTGATGGCACTGCAGTGCCTCTGACCGAGAAGTCCCTAGTTCGAGTCCCGACGGCGGCAGGATTTTCGACACTAGCTTTACAGCTAGGTCGAATTCAGTCGTTGTCTGGGGGACAATGCTAGCGGCCGGCTGCTCTGATTGGTAGTTTTTCGTGGTTTCTACGATCAGCACCTGGCGAATGCCGGAGCAGCACCCCAACAAACGGGTCACGGACCGCGCACGATCTTTCCTTTCTTTTCCTTGTCCCTTCCTCACCCCTTTACCTACACACACAGTAACATGCACTACACAACCACGCATGCCGGGAGACCGGTCGAGGTCTTAAAACTTGCCCCGGCTGACGCGAGATACCTGGTTGGGGAAACCCCGATAGTCGACGGTAGGTCAGCGCCGGATCTCGCCATCCATTGAGGGAAGATCACCGTTACATCCCGATAATATAACATGCACTACTCTTACAGAATAGCTGACGGCGCCGGTCACTGACAATCAATCAACGATGGAGACGCGGTCCCAGGATAGCCTAGATCAAACAAGCTCCGTTCGCGGAAGCCTACGTGTTCAGGGGTGTTGAAAAGCCCGGGTGAATGAATGAATGCCTTATTTTACGTGGCGAGACTCAGGCCATGCATGAGGTCTGCTCTTCCGTCTGACCACGCATATTTCGCTAAGCTCCTTTCACCTACTAGAGATGAAAGAAGGTATTACTTGGGCGACGAAACAGGCAGTTCGAATGTAGCTCAGAGGCTTCATTAGGCTTGAGGATCTTTTACATGCAGTAAATGTACCAACAGGGACAGCCGGCTTAACTTCCCCTCCGAAGGAAGCCGTACGAAGGATTTTAGGCTGCCGCCCTTAAAAATCCACGGCTTCGATCGGGTTTGAACCCGCGAACTTGGGTATAAGAGCCCGAGTTCGACAATGTCCGCGCAACAGAGCCCCCACTCGCCGCGCGACGCACTTGGGCAGCGCCCGATGGCGCTGTTGAAGCGATGCCGCGTGGACACGGAAGACCCCGAGGATGACTCGGACGCCGGCGCCGCCTGCGCCGCCCACGCCCACGCGCCTCGCAAGGCGGCGTCGCCCCGCGCGGACGACGCCGAGGCGCGAGGCGGCGGCGGCGGCGCGGGCGGCAGCCAGGGCGAGGGGCGACGCGGGCCGGAGGCCGGACAGGCGGACAACGAGGGATGCCCGGTGCTGGTGCTGCCGAACGAGGTCGGTGCAACGAGACGCTCTGTTGGGATTTTACGTTAAATATTGCTGCAAATAGCGTGTTCATTTCTGGCTTGCGCAACAGTGTAAAACAATTAATTCACAAACAGTTCTATCTAATCTAAACGCTGAGCAACTCTCTGTTTGTACACGTATGCTTCCGCGGCTCAAGTTGATGACATTATGGCTGTCCGGGTATCTATGTGTATATTCCGGGTAACTATCTGTATATTTAAAGGGTTGCGGAACGCTTTTGCACTCAAAAATATTTTTTGATGTTTTACATTTCATAAATTTCCATAATTTTCTCTTTAAATTGGCTTTTGAAATTATGTTCATATCACTCTTACAAGTATTTTATTTTATTATATGTGAAGTCATCCTTTCATTGGGCTTAGGTGCTGACATGTATACTTACTGTTACATTATGCAGCGCATAAATATTGGAAGACGTAGACATGCAGAAAGGGATTAGAAAACTTTTTTGGCGTGTTCTGATCTGGCGAGTTCTGAGAGTTGCATCTTTAAAGCTCATTTTCCGAAAGTTTATATTTTTTAATACTAATTTTACCTTTCTTCAGCATACATTCGTATTAGAAAACTGAAAGTTTTAAGAATTGTTAATAAAACCCTCCTACATTTACTGCAACATTTTTGTATGGTTACCTTAGTGTTATCCATTCTGCAGAGCTCTGTTTTCTAGAAAACGTAGTAAAAATTGCATTATAAAAAATATTTTTATCTACAAAAGTAGTAAACATTATTCAAAACCGTTCTTTCCATTTTATTTTGAATGATATATCTGAAACCTATAAAAATTGCATACGTCTAACTCCAATAGATTCTAATAATTTTACTCAAACATTTAACATTGTCAAGATAGGGCATTCCGTATCCCCTTAAATTACCTTGCGTGTTTTTGAAGTCATTCACTGTGAGATTTGACTGAACCGTTCTTTTATATTCAAAGAAAAAGTTTTGAATGAAAGACAGTATACAGATCTGCGTTCGTATAATCGCATATTATTTGTGCCGTTTGGAAGTATTTACGTTCTAAATTAACCAAATGTGAAAGAGACCAAATGAAGTCGATCTCGATCAGTTTTTTCGTCCAATTTCCCTGATCCATTGAGCAAATGCTGAGATGGCCCCTTGTTTGCTTCTGGACATAAATGTAACTTCATTTTCTGTGCACGTCTCCAAAATTCAGTGGGAAATACAATTATTCAAGTTATCGTTACCATGTTGTCGCGGCAGGAAGTATTATTCCGAAGGACAACGAGGATAAGAGCCCAAAATTTATTGCTTTTTTAGCCTTGAAAATAGATTTTATTATATGGTAGCTTTTTCCTTTTTTTTCTTTCTTTCAAAATTCATTTTATGACTTAGTGTAGGGATCACAGAATTTTGAAAATGTGCACACAATTCACTTTTCCTATAGCACGTCATACGCAGTTTTAACTGTTTTTTGACATAAAATAAATAAATAAAGTCCAAAACCAATTCGTTTTCGCCAGTTTATTTGTTGTCTGGTTCTGTTCAAAGGCGATTACCTGTCCGTGTCATTGATAAATTGATTGTAAGTCGTGTCTTGATCGGCGCGATGCAAGAGCGAACACAAACATAACACGTAAAAACAATGCAACGCACTTGTAGTTTCGTCCAGCCTGTGCGTAGAAAGAGGTCATTAAGAGAGCGTCGAAAGGTATGCATCCAACGCATACCACAATAACTAGCAAGTAATACGGTATTTTTGTTCCTTATCAATGAAATGTAAGTTTTCTATTGCTTTGTTTTTCGATTTGGGACGAGTGCGGCAAATCAGTTTTGTGTGCTTGTGGAAAGCTGCCACTAGCATCATTGCAGGTAAATTGTTCCAGCCATGAATGTTTCTATTTAAAAAGCAGGATTTCCCAACACCCGTTCTTTACTTGCTGCTCCTTGTTAAGTGGGTGCGTTTTCTAAAGTCTTTCGTTATTGTCTTTCAGTTTTGGTTGCTTTGCCTGCACTTTAAAGAGAGCATTCACTCGTGCTGTTTTCAATTTACAATCAATTTTTTTTCTTTTCTTATCAACCTCATCATCAACTTTCATATTCAACCTAGGAAAAACCTATAACCAACACCGAAGAATCAAATCTAGATTCTCAAAAGATAAATTTAATTTTTTTAAGAAACGTATGATTTCCCAAATTTATTTTCTGTAAAATTTTATCTTCTTCTTGTAATTGAAACCTACACCCCTGTTTTCCTATTTTCATCGCAAACAATTACTATTGATTGTCGGCCCACTGACCAAGATCGCTAAGTCAGTAGAGTCGTAGTGATCTTGGAAAGGTCGCGGGTTCGAGTCCCGCCTCGGGAATGGTTGTATTTGTGTTCATACTTTCACCTCTTATCACCATTTCGTTTCACTATGAAGATAGTTACCATAACTTTAATTCCAATAGCGGTAGTAATGACTTAGATGTTCATGCGACCTTAAATAACCAATAAAAATACTGTTGATTATTCTGGTCTCTAGTGGGGGTCCTCGCTCTCCTGTTTGTAACTCCAAGTACTGCGCGTGCTATGTTGTAATTATATTCAGTCTTATAAAGCGCTTACCTCGCTGTATGAGAAAACTTAAAAAAAAAGTTTCCAATTAACATTATCGCTCATGTTTCTATTTACGAATTTGACCTTTTTTTACTCCACTTATTGATTTAATCTGAACTTCCTCAGCACCCTATTCCGTGAAAAAATCAACTACCTAATTCATCATTAGATCCGTATTATTGTGAATAGTATCTCCCGCTCGCACTTTGCTTCATGACACAGCTCTAGAGAGATGAAAATAAACATGTCAACTTTGAGAGGAAACGATGAACTCTAGAATCAAGGACAGAGAGATACGACTGACGCCATTCTGATATAATTTTATCAAAAGTTGTCAGCGTCCCAACATCGAAAGCATGAGTGAAATGCTTGCCTATATCGGAGGGTTACTACATTCGAAGAACGGACTATATATGGTCATGTGAGGACACATTGTCTTCACATTAAAATATTTCACTTTCGTGTATTGACAAGATTGACAGTTAAAGAGTATTAAATCTTAGAATACGAAGAAATTGGTACAAACAAATAGAAAACAATATTTTGTAACGTCTAAAAATTGTTAGAGGATGATGGAATTTTTCGGGGAAAAAGGCCATTTTCTAAATATTTTGGGTAATTTTTTCTTCAATATACCTACAATAATTACTTAGATAGTCTCATCATAATTACTTAAATAGGTTCAACACTAGAACAAAATTAGCCTTAAGGTACTCCTTTCAATTGTCTCTAATCGACATCTTAAAGATGTACGATTTGTCTTCATGTCCAATGACGCAGTTGAACTCGTTTCTCTATAAGAATTTTATAATATTATACAAAATATCCAAAAGTTCCTCGCCTCTACTCTTAGTGTAAGTTAAAAAAGTGCATACATATAAAGAGGTTAGTTGCTGAATTTGATCCTCTCCCTTAAATTGAACGGCGCATGTATTTCCAAGCATAACGGCTTTTGAATCATGCAAGCCGACTCTAATGTTTGTGGCTCTTAAGGGGATTGTTAGTCAATTTTTAAAAATTGCTCGAAGTTCGGCAACTTTTCTCTATTTTCTCAATCTCAAATGAAATTTCCTTGACACGTTTACTTCAAATAATTCAATTAATTCAAATTAATTCAAATAAAATAAAACCTAGAACTTATCAAAACATAGACAACAAAAATATATATTTTCATATAATTATTGCATTTTAACCATCTAAATTCACTGGACTTATGGTATAAAAAAACTCATATTTCAAGAAACTTGATCGTATATTATGATTAAGAATACAGGAGGTATTCATCACAAAGTTTATTCAAAATATATATTTAATATTAAAAATAATTATGCATATACATGTTTCGGTAATCTTATCCCAGCTTCGGTAACTCAAAGTACCATGGATTAAACACGTACATTTTCAGTCGGCGCCATCTTCTATTATCCTTGCAGTACTGTGATTCTGCTGCCAAAACAGAATTAAACGAATGTAGTATGTGATGTAACACTTAATGTGCATGTGTGCATGAAACATCAGTTTCTGGTATCTATTTCTCTGTCATTCTTGAAATGCATTAATTGACCAAGAAAAGTCGGTAGAATAAGATAAAAGGTCAACCCAGATAAAAAATCTCCCATCCGGTATTCTCCAACAAATGTAGACTAGTCATGATACATTGCGATAATATTCCAAGATAAGTGATATGAATTAGCAATTTTCTGGCATTACTTTCAGAAATCAAGGTGTCTTTAGATTTGAACACTCAAGTAGAGTCAAATGATATCTCGAAAATCTAGTTGTCATGGTGAGAAATCACATCTCGCATGTTGTTGTCGAGACTGTTTTCAATTAAAGTACATAATGATTTGAAGAACGAAAGGAAGTCATCTCCGTCAACTCAATATATTTATTTAGAGAGCCGGCTTTCGACGGTTTTGCCGTCATCATCAGTTTGACAAAAGTCAGGAGACTTTGACAGCTCTCTAATAAATATATTAAACTGACGGAGATTGCTTCCTCTATTTCTTCATGTAATAACATCAACGACACCGGACCAGAATTACCACATTTCATAATGATTTATTTAACAGCGCATATTCAAGTCGTGAGCAACGCAAACGAAACATGTGTACTCCTTTTCCCCGGAGGTGTTGGCGTCCATCATGCAGTTCTGCACCTACACGGAGGTGGCGGAGTCGCTGAGACTCGTGTGTCGGCGCTTCGCAGAGGCAAGAAAACGCTTATTACTCATCTCTTCCACATTCCTCCCTTTTCCCTTCTCCCTTAACCACCTCCCCATTCCCCTCTCGTATTCACCTCCACCCTACCCCTCCCTCCAATTGTCCCTCTCTCTCCCCATACACTACCAATCCATTTCCTTCAGTACCTACTCTTGTCCTCATGTCCGCCTTCTTTCTTCCGTCCCACTCGTTCTCATTCCCATCATGTCACCTCCCCTCCATTACTTTACTCTTATCTCCATTCTTCACCCTTTCTTTTCCCTTGTCTTTCTCTGGACTCCCTTCTGCACTACCACTTCCCCTCCCCTTCTCTTTCTCTTAACTCCCTTCTCTATCTGTTTCTTTCCTCTTCCTTTTTTCTTAGCTCCTTTGCCCTCTCTTCCTCCCCTCTTCCCTTTCTCGTAACTTCTTTCTTCACCCCTTTCCTAACCTCATCTTCCTTTTAACTTCATCTTCATCCCACCAGTTTTCTTTATCTTCACCCTCTTCTCCGCACCTTCCCCTTCCCCTCCCATTCTCGTAACTTCCTTCACATTGTCCCCTCCCCTCCCTTTTCTTTCTTCTTCCCATACCCATCCCTTCCCTTTTCTTCATCCTCTTCTTCGTCCTATGACCCTCCCCTTTCAATTATTTTAACTCCTTTCTCCACTCGTTCCCCTCCCCTATCTTCTGCCTACCTCCTTCCCTTCCCCTTCCCTTTCCTTTCTCTTAACCCACTTTTCCCCTTCCCCTCCCTTTCCCCTTTCCCGTAACTTCGTTCTCCACCTTTCCCCCTCCCCTTTCTTCCTCCTTACCTCCCTCGCTTTATCTTCACTTCTCTACCCCTTTCCCTCCCCTCCTCATTCTCCTAACTTAATTCCCCGCCCTTTCTCCACTCTGTCTTTCACCGTTCCTCCTCCTCATCCTCACCCCTTTCTTTTTTCCTCACTGTTCTCCACCCCTTCCAATTCTCTATACTCCCTTTCCCCTCATCTTCCTTCCTCCTCCCTCCCCATGCCTTCCCTTTCTCTTAACCCTCTTCTTCTCCCCTGCTCCGCCCCGCCCCGTCCCGCCGTGTCCCGCCCTCCCCGCCCGCGCGCCACGCAAAAAAGGGCGCGTCCCGGCCGCCTGACGGCCCTCGCCGCTGCAATTTAGTGGCGCGGCGCTTTTTGCGCGGCGCGACTTCTTTTGGCTCCGCTGCGCCCCGCAGCCGCTAAGCAAGCGGGAGCAGCGCCCAAGACGTTGTCTCGGGGCTTTGCGAAATGGAAAGAGCGGCCGTAATTATTTTTATTCGAGATGGGGATGTTTAGGGAAGCGAATTATGACATGGAAATGAAGGGTGAGGGCTGAAAGAAGTGAAAATGATAGGCGAGGTCGAAAAAGGATCTACAAATGGTAAAGAAATAGTACTTGAAATAATATTTAAAAAATGAATAGTGTCCATTGCGACAGTGGTGGCCACTTTAAGCCAATAATTTTAGAAATAAATATTAGATACTTCCTACTTTCTTCAAACTTACAGAAAGTGAAGCTTTCTTTTGAGTTTTTTTCTTTATTTTAGTGATGAAAAATATAACCACGTTAATTTGTATTATTTTCTTTAACATTTTTAGCATAAGTTGGTAGTATCGTAATAATGTTAGCATTTCAATAATTTAATAAGAACTTGACCTTTTTAGGTCTCTTGTAAAGGGTTTAAAATATGTTCAGGGGTTAGAATAATGAGTGCCAATTACTAACCCCTATATCAGAACATTGTCCAAATTTAGACATTTTCAATTGTGCATTATTGGATAAAAATCGGGGTTTGAAAAGTAATTAATAAAAATGAATTAATTTTAAATTTTCCATTTTTAAGCAAGAGTCTATTCCGAAGGATATACGTTAATTGCCCGTAGAGAATATAACGGATTCAGTATTATACCTCAAGAATGTTAAGAAATACGAAAAGGTACTTAATTAACCAATACTGGACCTTTTAATATGTATTTTTTCTTCAAAGAAATATCAATTGACCTGCAGTGTGTGAAGTTGATTTTTAATGTGTCCAACTCAGTGATGAGTACCATGTACACTTGAAGTATTTCTCACCTCCTGGTACATTGATACTCCTGTACGCTGATTTGTGTTGCCTTTATTTCAAATTTAGAAGATCTCTCATCCATGTTATTTATAGACAACGCTTTTTTGAACTAATTTTCCCCACAAACGTCTTCTAATAATAATAAAGATAATAATAATAATAATAATAATAATAATAATAATAATAATAATAATAATAATAATAATAATAATAATAATTTTGTTTTATATTCTCATGAAAGTCATAGAATGTCGTGTATATATGTAAAAATTTACGTTTGTCGTTGAAAATTACAGAACCTAGTGTATCCTAGTATCTTTTGGTGTCACCTTAAAAAATAATTTATTTGAAGTATTGCTAACTTCTGAAAATAGTACCTAACGGCGCGCAAAGCAACAAATGCATAAAGAACGTTATAATAAGCACCGTAATATACTTTCCTTGAAATAATTCTAGTCTAGCTGAATGTTTCATTCTGAGATTAGTTTCATTGTGAAACTAAAAAGATATAAATGGATAAAGATTTTAATGTTAAATCGCGTAGTTTAAAAGTTCCTAGTTTATGAGTAATTCTTAGTCTGAGTCGCTGTCTTACCTGTAGACCTGAATTAGAGATTTCAGTTAAATAAATCACAGGAAAAAAAAGAAACTATTTTTCTTAACATCACTAATATTCACAAAGAATGAATTTTATAAAAGAAATTGTACACGACGAAAACTAATCTAGGTAACATCTGAAGCATCCGAATGAAATCCTAACCATCACTTGAAAAAACACAACATGAACGAGATAAAAAAGAACTGCATAAGTGGGAGAGAGATGGAAGTTCAAACGTAAATCGACACAAGCGAGACGGGGGTGGTTGGAACCGGTGACGCAGGTGGCTGCGTTGGTGCTGAACGCGGGGCTGTACCGCGTGGGCGCCGCGCTGGACCGCGCCATGCTCATGCAGGAGGCCTGCATCGAGCACGCCACCACCGACAACGAAATGGCCGTGGCAGCGCGCGCCTACTCTGCATTGGAATTCGCGCGCATGCAGGTACCCAGGGCGCGAGTTTCAATTTTTAATCCATTAGCGCCGGAATTAATTTTGGCTGCACGTCGTGCGGTAATTGTCGCAGCGCAAATAAGTGGAAGGATATTGTAAAGGGATTATTCACGGTTCAGTTTTCATAAAAATTGTCGTACAGAAACTTCAAGATCCCAAACTAGATTATAAGACTCCAAAAAGTCGTGTTCTGAACGATTTTTGAACGAGTTACCTCTAAATGTCGCTAGAGGCTCTGCACACAAATGAATTGCCGAATTGCGTATATACATTCGCGACATTGTTATACGTGCGGCCTGAGCTACTTAATTAAAAATTATTTAAATAAATAATCTTTTTAAGATTAGAAATGACGTTTATTGAAATTTTTAAGAAAATAAGTGATTAAAAAGACCATTTTACGTTAATTTATCAAGAGCGTATTGCGCAGGGCTAAGGCCTTGCGTATGCATTCATGTATTTTCCAAAGTCGTAGAGTTAATACAATTTTATAAAATGTAAAAGCCATCATCGTTGCAGCTTTAAGCATGTTGTGGCTGCGAAAACTTTAGAAAAGCGTAGAAAAAACGCTTCGAGTGGAGGAAGCCTTGGCTGCAAAAGTGAGATTCAGTAACCTCTCATTTCCAAAAGACAATAAAATAAAATCACCAGAAAAGAACTCGAGTACCCCACACCAATACACAAAATATTGAGAATCTCACTTAACCTAACCACAAAATTGAAAATGATGGACGATTTGCGTAGTAAAAAGAACATAATAAACGATTCTTCTGCTGAAGGTGCTAGAGTCGAACTGCAATTTTCTGTATGAAATGCTCAAAAGTTTTCGTGCGGAAATCGTGCAGCGTGTACTGCACGATTTCTGTAGTCCAATTTGCACGAAAACTTTGGTAGCATCTGTAACATTTTATCTCCAAAGTGTTGTTTTTTATTTTGCATTTAAGTTCATATTAATCCGACTTTTACCAGTTAGTGGATTTCCCAGGTCTATGCTGTGTTTTTATGAATTATACACGTTTGGGGTAAGTGAGACATGTGGCGAGCTGATGAAAGTGTGCTGTATCTAGCACACTTGGCGAGCCTGAGATTTTCTTTCGTGAATACGTTCACACAGCTATAGAAACTGATTCTATTATTTTAGAAATAAACAGCTCAATTTTTGCCCCGACCGGAAATCGAACACGGGGTTGCACCACGGAATGCTAGCACGCTGTCCATGAGCCACCCGGGGGGCTCGAATTGTTATGTTGGTAGAGCACATAATTGCCAGAATACGCCCTGGCCAGGAGCATACAATGCTTTAGTGGCTTTGGCTAAATCAACATGTAGCTTTCATATATGCCAAAACGTGTTTTTGTTTCTTGTAGGATAAATATGAATTAAGATACATAATTTACAAATTTGTGCATATGAAACAAATATAATTTGACCAGAAATGTGCTCTCCAAATGATGATTCTACCCGGTAATGGGTTGATGACAAAGAGCTAAAGCACAGACTTGATGTAAAGCATAGAGTCACGTATAAATCAGAGTTAGCAATTTGACTCTTCCTACATACATTACATTTATTTGAACTGCAATTGGGTATGACCCGGTGGCAGTTAAATCACAATAATTACAATAATAATAAAGGAGAACAGTACAAGCCGAACGTGCAATAATCACACTATCACTAATATTAAGTATTGTAACAAATATTTCAACTCTATCATGATATCCAATAATTATATGTCGGTGATGCTAAAATTTAATGCAAGTTACATAAGTATTGGCTAATTTTTTTTAATTCATTGATCGCGTTCACTACACTTAACTGCACTGCACTGCACTACACTACACTACAATACACTACACTATTTTTGCTTCGAATTACACTGACCAGCACTTCACAGCACTTCGTTAACGTGAGTGTTGTAGAAAGCACCAATAACACATTCGCTTGCAACAACATGTATGTGCCACACTGAGCGGAAGTCTCGCAAATGTATTTTTTTATTAATTAAACCGACTCCTTATATCAGAATACTCGTATCGCCGTAATTTACGGTCACTTAGTTTACAAAAGTCCTAGAATATTTAACCGTTATCATTTTAAATCGACATGAAATATTAAAATGTGGATATTACTGTAATGTATTGTTATTTGTTGTTCGATGATACCCAATAATTACATACATTAAACATATACTAGGTACCAGTAAAGTAAGGGTAAAGGTTGGATCCACCTGCTTTCTTGTTGACTAAATTAATGATTAAATATTAGCTAATATATGTGTCTTTAAAAAGAGAAATTGTTCTACATAAATGTAGGAAATGTATAGAATGATTACGATATCAATTCAGATTAACGCCAATCATATCATTTAGATATCTTCCACTTAAAAATTACCAATCTTATCGCACATATCTTTTGCTGCTTAAGAGCAACGTCCGTTATCAGTTATCTAAAAGACTTTGCATTTCCATAAAAACGTGCGTGAATACGAAACACTAATAGGTCAACAAATTTACTATACTTTTCGTTCAATTGATAATATATCTTGCCATCCTACTGTGATTGATTTGATAAATAACTCAATATTGTATGTTCCGCATTTTATATATTCTACAATACGTTATTCTTTGTTGGAAAAAGTATCTGCTAGGACGTGGAGCTTGTCGATCCGACAAACTATTTTAAAGTGATAAAGAATTGTGATTGAGAAGAATATAACCCCATTAAATAAGCACGAGGAGCTGGAAATCAGGTCGCTAAAGGAGGTTCAAACCTTCAGGTGAATAAAGCTCACTACACATGGCTTGTTGGAAAATTGCTCCTGTTCAAAGACAAAGATGTTTTCCAAAACTGAGTTACGTTTTAATCATTCAAGTATTCGATATCAAAGAAGGTAGTATTTGAATTAAAAGTTGCTCAATATGACATACAAATGAAAGAAAAACAGTCTTAAGTAAATGAGTGACGGTTGTCACCCTTGTAAAACTAATTCCCTTAGGGGTGAGATATAGTAATAAAGGGCTGTAAGAAGAATTTACAATTAATTTTTATGTCATGATTTACTGAATTATGTTAGAGGAGGCTTCTATATTGACTTTTAGAAAAGTCATTTCCTCTTCCTATGGAGAGATTTGTCTTCAACAGCCCGGGTCAGATGTCAAAAAAATTAATTAAATGAAACCTACTAAGCGAAATTGAAATCTCAATAGAGCTGTAATAAACGAAAACCAAAATACAAAACGCTTGAATTTGAGACGTATTACTTTGCTGTAAATATTTTCAAAATATCTTTTCCCATTCTTGGGCCATACAGTCAACCATGCAGATAATTTCATTTTTTTTCTAATCACATTGAGTAAAACGTAAATATAAAGCCTCAATAGACATGCTTGATGCATGCGTTTAAGTTTTTATTAATTTCATTTTGTTTTGCCAACTAAAACTTGTTCATCGCCTTTAGAAATTCATGAAAATATCAACATGACTGACTGTGATTCCCGCCAGCAGACACTAATATTTTGGAACTCTTTGAACCACAACCGAACCTTGCGAAGTCACGCCATTCACCTTTAGACTTTTGCTTATTCTCTCTTAAGAGTGCTCGTTATTTTCGCAAAGTTAAACTTTTCAATATCCTACTCTCAAATAAATTTAAATGATAAAAAATGAATAAAAATCATCAGACTAATTAAACAATCAAATTAACGCGTGAAAATGTTTGCTCGTGCAAATGGGCACCCGCAAGATACAACATCCACAGAGAGCACATTGTAAGCTTCTGCAATATTACTGTTATCGTTCACCTCGTGAAATTTAATCTTACACCATACTAGCGCACACTTGTGGCAACTGCAAACAACGTGTGTATAATTCGCGTAATTTTTTTATTTTAACTTACAAAAAGTAGCAAAACAATCTGTTTTTACGTAAAAATAAGTATACTATCTATCATCGAAGTTAGTAAAACATCTTTTCCACTGATACTTTATTCATCACTGTAAATTTTGTATTCTTTAAAAAAATGGTTAACAAGAGAAATAATATATACGATTAACTCGTGACACCGAATATTTGAATTTTCTTAGAGTATTCAGGAGTAGAACGGAATTTGTACTCTTTTTTAACATAGAATCAAAACATTATTAATCGTGAATATGAGTGTCGAAAGAGCTCAGTTTAGACTAGAATTGAGAATGTTTTCGCACTTAATAGTTATTAATGATACGAGTGCTAAAATTGACATTTTATTTAGTGAGTACGAAAGGTTGGGTCACGAGACCGATAAGCTCAGTGGTGCAATACTACTGGCAAAATAAAATCACTTTTACCACGTGTGCTATATATTATGTTTCAGAGTGCCTTACTTTATTTTCATTGTAACTCAAGTATATTTGTTATAGTATTAATTCAAGTATATTTATTATAGTAGTGTTGACTCGTATCGTGGTTTAAATGTCTCACCACTACCCTAAGCACTTGGATTTATTATACAACTTCTTTGACCAACTTTTGTAGTGTTTCTTTTGTTATAACGCAATGTCGCAATTGCTAAAACTCTTCTCAACGTTGTTCATTACGACCCTGTAGTGTCGTTAGTTACGTGATCAATAGAGTTTAAGGGTGTCTCCTTCTGCCTGGCGTTGAAAATCCCTATTAACTCGTCGCGTGCGGCGACTGTGGCGCGGCAGTGGCGGCTGGTCGAGGCGACGGTGTGGCGGCACGGCGCGTCGGGCTTCGGCCTGACGTCGGCCGGGGGCGCGCGCGCCTGCTGCTTCGGGGGCCGACTGCTGGACCGGCTGTGCGAGCTGTGCCGCCTGGCGCGCGACGACCCCGTCAGCCTCGCCTGGAGCTTCCACTACGGCTCCGCCTACCGCGCCACCTCCGCGCGCCGCCGCCTCGCCCACGACACCAAGCGCTTCCTCAACGTGTTCGAGAAGTACGCGGAGAAGCGCATCAACGCCGGCCCGCGCGTCTGCGGCTCCAAGCTCGTCGACCTGCTCTTCACCCTCGACGACGACAAGGCGAGTCGCGCGGGGCCTCATCGTCAGGGGATAGCTCGGACGGACCGGGAGAGGTGGCTAAGGATTTCAACTGATGTCCCTTTGATCGAGAGGTCGTAGGGTTCAAGTACTGACAGCGGCAGGATTATCGACACAAGCTTGTCAGCTAGGTCAAACTCAGGCGCTGTCCGGAGGAGAATTCTAGTGGCCGGCTGCTCTGATCAGTTGTTTTCAATGATAGCTCCGATCAATCCAAGACGATTGCTATCTTTCCTTCCTCTTCCTTGTCGTATCCTCACCCTTTACACACAGGTACACTAACAATCACTACACTACCGGGAGACCAGCCGGGGGCTTAGGACTTGTTCCGGCTAGGGTGGTGCCCCGCTGCTGGTGGGAGATACTTGGTTGGGGAAACCCTGCTAGTAGGCGATAGAGCGGCACCGGATTTCACCAACCAGCGGGGGAAGATCAACGCCACCTGTCGATGAAAAAGCATGCATTAAACTTTCGGGAGTAATGACCTGAGTAGTTGACGCGCCCGAAATCACTAACAACCAACCAACCATCTCGGAGTGTTCAAGGAAAGGGGAACTGAAAGATTAGATTCCTCCCTAGAACTGTCTGTTTTTCGTAGTTTCTCCGATCATCGCCAGACGAATGTTGGAGCTGTACGCTAACAAATGCGTCAGGGACCGCACGCACTCTTTCCTTCCCCATCACCTCCCACGATAAAATATGTACTATACTGACTGGACTACTGACCTGAGCCATTGACGTGCCGACATCACTAATCCAAAGAACTGCCCGGTTGATTTGGGGGTTTTGAAGAAAATGTTAAAATGATTGAGCGCTCTCATCTTTATTCTCATGAACTTCTCATGAACATGAACATCTCGGACAGTTATGAGGAATGGTAAATCGTTTGGAAAAATCTCAGACTTTAGGGGTGAGATTCCTACCAAGAACTGCCTGGTAGGTAAGACTATTTTATAGAAATTATTAAATTAATTCAAGGTAATCACTTTATTTCTCACAAACATTTATAACATTTCTGCTATTCGTACATGAAGGCTGCCGCTGCATTATGCTTCTATTATTTATTTGTAAAGTAAACTAAGCTCAACGTATACTTCGTTCTTCGTATAATAACAGTTCCACTTCAACTCACATCTGGCATGTGAATCTTTCCTAGTCATCTTCATACGTGTAACATATCTCGGCCAACTTTGCGATCGGCTGTATTCTCCGAGAGTCTTTGTGATTAGGAGGAAGAACCTCAAAGCCTGAGCCTAGCCTCAAACAAAGACAATTATTATTATTATTAGTATTAGTATTAGTATTAGTATTAGTATTATTCGTTATCGTCCCTCATCTGACGGATTACGACTACGACACCCTTCCTCAGAGACGTTCTTCAATTTCCTCAGTCGCCATTACTCTTACTAGCGTCTCTTGCAGTTTTGACGACCAGAATGGCATGATTCGATGGTAGGTGTCGTTTAACGTTCACACTAGTTATTTGGCAAACCATAACTCAACAATAAATAGAAAATCAGGCGAGAGCTGCAGCTTCGTCGCAAACAAGAAAAAATCAGATAGTCTTCTGAAAATGAAAAATAGCCTAAATCATGCTTATTGTTGACTTATTTTCAAACCACCACTTTCTTACTAGCTAAAAATTATCTACATTAAAAATATTATTACCAAAAGATGTTTCTCGCTGTTACATCTCTTTAAAAACAATTTCGTTACTTTTGTACAAAGAAGCGAATACAAAATTGGGGATGAAAAAATAAGTATTAGAAACTATAAAAGTTTGAAACACAATGTACGTGGGATATAAACACCGTTTTTTTTATAATAGTTGAGGTCAGTTATTTTCTTTATAGATTCAGTTTCTTGGAAGTTTGTTGATTAATCCAGCTGCTGACGAAGAAATTTATTTTTCTGTTATTTATTCTGCTCAGTCTTCTGAAAATGGATTCTTTGGTCCAATGTCAAAAGGGGCCAAAGAATGTGTTTTTTAATGAATGAAAATGAATATTCAGTCGTGCACCACTGAAAATTTATTTGTCACTCTCTGAGCTCCCAGAGTTGCCAACTAATTACATACTCATATTCGTCACTAGGATCACCCCGGCAACTTCCGTTACGTGGTTCAGCGAATATGAGATCTGATTAGCGAGTTGTGGGAGGATTAAACTTCGCCCGGCATTTAGTTAAGGTTTTACATGTCCCATGCTTTGAATGACGCAATGAGAATTTTATACCCTTAGAAAACCAATTACCGCCAGCTTAATTTGTAACTGTGAACTTAGTTTTTTGAAATTCGATCTGTGAATCCGCGCAACAGCTAACCGTTCATTTGTAAATAAGACTGAATCATCAATTCGAACTAACATTAAAGTTGACTAATTGGGCTGTATCTCATCACAATCACTGCGAGTTTTCACTTCCTTTCAGCGCACTCATTAATCCTCCAACACTTAATGTCATTTTGACACTTAGTTGAGAATTCATTTCACCTCTATTCGCAGATATCCATACTTAGACGTCAAGAGATTTCTGCAGTAAGGCGGAATTCTGACGGAAGGACGCCTTGTCGGCGCATTAAGCTGGCTACATGCCATTACGGTGACGCACAGATTCTCTTTCTCTTCACTTGAAATGCTGTCGCGCCCGACATAGACTCCGCGTTGAAGGGTTAACGCTCTTTTTCTCCGCATGTTCGAAAAATTAAAATTATTTCTGCTTAAACATCAACATTTTTAACGAGTGTATATATCACTCTAGCAATGTATTCTCATATGACTTAGCTCAGTAATCAACAGACTTTTTTTTCCCAGTTCTGCGAGATACTATTTCCTTCAGAGAAGACATTAGTTGTAGAAATGTAGCCTGCCAGACATTATCTAAAAGACGTTAAATTTGAAATAATCGCGTTAAATTTGAAGAATTATATTGAAGTTTTCGTGCCGTTCTGGATGGTGTATTAGTTAAATGGTAGTTTACGGTGGTTGGATATGAAGTCTGCTTGCAACATTAATTTGTCAGCTGGACGCGACATGTTGTAGGTGCTTTTGGCGTCGACGAAAGAAGCCCTTATTACACTATATTGCATGTTCTTAGTCCACAAAATTGAATATATAAATTTAATTTGAAAAGATAGTACATATTTGGGAATCAATACTTTGATCAATGAAACTGATTATTCCACTCAGGAAATGCCATCAATAAAATCTAAGACTTCGAACATTTTCGCCCAACTAAAAAAATTTAACCCGTGCAATTTTCTCTTTTTGGTTCTATCGCTTTCATATTTATATCACCGCGAAGTGTATTCTGAAGTCTACGTATCTCTAAGACGTCGTATATCTAAGAATTCGTAGTTCGAAGTCATCATATCTCGAAGTCGTTTCTCGACACCACATCTCGAACTATTCGTTCCTCAAACTTCTCTTTTTTCGAACCCCTAATTTCTTGAACTTCTCATTTTTTGAACTCTTTTCTAGAAATCATTTCTAGAACTCCTTATTTTTGGAACTCTTCACGTCTTGAAGTTCTCTTATATGGAAGTTCCCATAACTCGAGGTGCTCATATATCGATGTCCTCGCGTCCCGAAGTTCTGGAATCTTCAACGAAATTATTTTAACATATTGGGGAAATTAAAAATTTATTTGTTGGTGTAATTAGCGAAATAATCCTATTAATACCAGTTATACATGACAATTTTTCTTACACGTCTACTTGTCTTATATATTTATCGATAATTTTGCATTAGCTCAAGATATTATTTACAAAAATCGAAACACTAGCAACTACAAGTATAAGTTAGAATCAACCAATCGTTTTAAACAGATTCGTGTCAAATTCTAAGCAGGCATGAAACCATGCATCACTGACAGTTCATTTTTCAATGAAAATTGATATTTAGGATAAAGTTTTATCCTTCTTTAACATTCTTAAAATAATATTTCGGTTCTATTATTTGGAAACTTAAAAATTGAGAAAATTTCAGAAAAAATGTACTTTGGGAGGCGATAGATGACAGCTGGCAAGAAGGAAAGGCAAGACTATACAGTTCCAGTTTACACCAAGGAAATTAGATAACTTTGCTACGAGAAAGTCTGTAGCATCTCTAGTCTAATCTTTGAAGCACTCTTATTTCCGAGATGGATTACTCGTAAGCACGTAACAACAGCGAACAGTAGCGGGAGGACCTAGGTTCACGTTCTGACAGCGGCAGGATTTTTGACACTAGATTTCCAGCTAGGTCGAATTCAGTGGCTGTCTGGAGGAGAATTCTAGCGGCCGGCAGCTCTGATCGGTAGTTTTCCGTGGTTTCTCCGAACAACACCAGGCGAATGCCGGAGCAGACGGACCACGGACCTAATAAACGGACCACGGACCACGTGCGATCTTTCCTTCCTATTCCTTGTCCTATCCTCTCCCCTTACACACACACGTACACTAACATGCACTACACTACCACTTATTTCGGGAGACCGGTCGGGAGCTTAGAGCTTGTCCCGGCTGGGGCGGTGCCCCGCTGGTGGGAGAGTCCTGGTTAGGGGAAAACCCCACTAGCCGACGGTAGGTCGGCGCCGGATCTCGCCATATAGCAGGGGAAGATCACCGCCATCTCCCGAGGAAAAAACATGGGACACTTATGGGACTAATGACCTAAGCAGTTGACGTGCCCACTAACAGTAGCACCGTGAGGTTGGTCAGCAGCATCGGGGGCGTGCGCAGTGCATCGAGGTGGACCGCGCGGCGTCGGGGGTGGACGCGGACACCGGGCTGTTCCGGCTGCGCGCCACCTTCGTGCTGCGGCGCGCGTGGTTCACGTGCCTGTCCGCGGCGTCGCCGGCGGCGGAGCAGCGCCAGCCGCGCGAGCGCCACCGCTACATGTTCCTGCGCGTGCGCCGCCTGGTGGCCGCGTGCAACGAGAACGCGCTGGAGCGCGCGCACTACGAGCGCGAGGCCCTGATGCGCCTGCACACGCCCTGGCGCGCCTCCGTGTCGCTGCCCTTCGCCAGCAAGTACGCCGCCTTCGGCCACTACGCAGACCAGTTCTTCTACTACGGCGCGCTCAACGAGCGCGCGTACGAGGACCGCTTCCGCGCCGACCCGCTGCTGGAGATCCTGGGCGCCCCGCCCGGCCAGATGGGCGACGCGGTGGGCGTGGGCGGGGAGGTCGCCGCGGCCGACGGGGTGTCCGCGTCGCTCTCGCCGCCTTTGCCCGCTATGGAGGTGCGTTGCCTCACGGGGCTCGTTTACATTATGAAGGGCTGAGGCAGTGTTTCGCGGGTGGGAAGCACTTGTTTAGGGAGGAAAACGGGAGCCGATGTGCAGGTCGCCGCCGGATATCGCATTCTGCGATAAAAGATCACCTCCACCACCCACGATAAAACATGAACTTGTAGTATACTTACGGGACCTCGGCAGTTGACCCTAGCTGGCGACTCAGTTCGTCCGTGTTTAGGGCGAACTGAGATCTCGCATACTGGAGTGTGCGGGAGATTTTCGGTTCGCCTTAAAGAAAAACGCATGATTTCCCGAAATTACTTTCGTACCTTTTTTCTTCCTGTAATTGTCCTATTCTCCCATACATTTCCATTACAAAAACTATTGGTTATTGAGGTCTCCAGTGGGAATATCCTCGCTTTCCTGCCCCTAACATTAAATACTACGCGTGCTAAGTTGCAGTCATATTCAATCTTGTTTGGGCTAGCTTCGCTGCATAAGAAAATAAAATTATTTAAAAAAGTAAAAAAGGTTATCATGAGATATGAGGAGGACGTTTCGTTATCACATCTTTTTAGAACATCCAGATCTCACTGTCCAAGTTTACGAATACTAAGGTAGTATTTTTAGAAGTTGAAAGAAATAGTTTTGCAATTAACTCGTTTTAAACTTAGATCTCGGCCAGATTCTAAGTAGGTTTTAATCCAGGTATCACTAATAGGTCATTTACTTATTTTTACGAACGGTTGTTTCTGTGAGAGACCTCGTAAAGGGAACCACATACGTTCGAAATATGTGAAGGCTTGTCTGTACCGATCCACCCTGGTTAACATAATGGTTCCTATCCGTGCAAATTGTGTGTTCACAATCACACGGGTATAATCGTCCTGAAAGAAACTTGTTGGTTCCTGGCTTTCCTTATAATATGATCGTGATTAGTCGTAACCTGAACTTCTGTGCTCGTAAACCTGCACAGGGTTCGTTTTGCTAAATCTATAAAAAAAGTTCGCATCAAACAGGAGAAGTCTAAACATTAGCAGGTATAACACACCGTTAGTAAACAACCTCGCAAATTGGTTTATTTATTTATTTTATTTATCTATTTTACGTCAAAAACAGTTAAAAACTATGTGAGACGTGCTACGGGGAGAAGTGAATTCTGTGCACGTTTACAAAACTCTGTGATCCCATTCCTAAGCCATACACTAATTGAATTTTGAATACACAGAAAAGGAGTGTTTTTTTGCATGGATTGTTGACAATGCAAGGATGGTTAAACCCGCGACACGTATTCTCGACCGGATTAAACTGGGAGCCAGCGAGTGCCATCCAGAAAGCGTTAAGCACGCACAAAAACATAAGCGAGCAAAAATGTACAGACGTCCAGAGCAGACGCGCTAAGCCTTACGTGTCAAACGTCCAGCTCTCATCCACTATGTTTGGGCTCCTGGGTGTCGTCTGATAGCGGACAGGAGAAGCGACGCACGTATTTTTTATTTCTTAAGCCTGGTCTGCTCTTATGTAGGAGATTGACGTGCGCGTGTATAGGACCCCTAGTGCTGTTTCAAAAGTGTGTGTTTCACGTGTGTTGTGGTGTGCGAAAATTGCATGTATGCACGTGTAGAACATCACATGAAGGATTGATGTGTGAGAGATATACATTCACTTGTGTGCGCTCCAAAAGTGTTATGGTGTGTGAGATATGAGAGCGCACGTATATAGTCCCCTAAAGTGCTGGTTTTATGCCGGTGTCGAGCAGGTCGCGTGGGCGTGTTAAGGAATGAGTCCCCCAGATGTTAATTGTGTTGATGTCTGAAAAAAGAACGCGCAGGTGTGTGATCCTCGAAGTGTTCTGTTTGTGATAAGTAGATCCACAAACAGGGTTCTAGGTCTCATAAGTGTGAGTTGTGTGTGGGGGGAGCGAACCCCTTAAAAACCGATTGTGTCTCCGTACGTGAGATGCGCGCTCACGTGCATGTCTTCCATAAGCTGCTGCTTGTACTGATGTCCGGGCACGTGTACGTTTCCTGTAGGTGTTGACTGTGTTGCTGTGAGGGCGATGTTTGCGGATGGGTATGAGCTCCGAAGTGTTCTGTTGTGTGCACAAGGTACGCCGCAAGCAAATGTATAGCTCATTACTGTGGCTCTTCTCGGTGTGAGAGGAACAGACTCCTTAAGTGCCTGTCGTGTTGGTGTTCGTGAAGCGCGCGCGCACGTGTATAAGGCCTCTAAAGTGTTTGCTTTGTTTCGGTCATGGGCGCCTGTAAGAGACCCCTAGATATTGATGGTGTTGATGTCTGGTAGATAAACGCGCACGCGTGTGAGCCCCCATGTGGTGTATTGGTATGCGCGAGGTACGCCGTAATAAGGTGTGTGAACCCTATTAGTGTGGCTTGCGTCAGTGTGCGCAAGGTGCGGTCCCTTTAAGTGTGCGTGTGGGTGAGGTGCGCGCGCACGTGTATAAGGCCTCTAAAGTGCTTGTTTTGTGTTGGTCATGGACGCGAGAACGATTCCCCTAGTTGTTAATTGTGTTGATGTCAGGGATATAAACGCGCCCGCGTATGAGCCCTATGTAGTGTGTTGAGTAAGCGCGAGGTAGGTAACAAGCAGGTGTATGGACTCCATTAGTGTGGCTTGTGTCAGTGCGCGGGAGGAGCGGTCCCCTTAAGTGTCTGTCGTGGCGGTGCGCGCGCACGTGTATGAACCCCGTGGGTGTAGATTGTAAAGGTATCAGGGCGAGTATGCATTCATGTATGATCCCCCATATGTTGTGTTGGTGAGCACGAGGTAGACAACAAGCAGGTGTATGGACCCCATTAGTGTAGGTTCTGCCTGTGAGTGGGAGGGGGTGGGCCCCTTAAGTGACTGTCGTGTGCATGTGGGTGAGGTACGCGCGCACGTGTATAATGCCTCTAAAGTGCTTGTTTTGTGTTGGTCATGGACGCGAGAACGATTCCCCTAGTTGTTAATTGTGTTGTCAGGGATATAAACGCGCACGTGTATGAGCCCTATGTGGTGTATTGAGTGAGCGCGAGGTAGACAAAAAGGAGGTGTATGGACTCCATTAGTGTGGCTTGTGTCTGTGTGCGGGAGGGACGGGCCCCTTAAGTGCCTGTCGTGTCGGTGCGCGCGCACGTGTATGAACCCCGTAGGTGTAGATTGTAAAAATATCAGGGCGAGTTTTCATTCGTGATCCCCCATACGTTGTTTGTGAGCACGAGGTAAACCACAAGCAGGAGTATGGACCCCATTAGTGTGGGTTCTGGCAGTGTGCGGGAGGGCCGGGCCCCTTAAGTGCCTGTCGTGTGTGTGTGAGGTGCGCGCGCACGTGTATAAGGCCTCTAAAGTGTTGGTTTTGTGCTCGCCTTGGACGCATGCATGAGACCCGTAGGTGTAGATTGTAAAGATATCAGGGCGAGTATGCATTCGTGTATGATTCCCCATATGGTATGTTGGTGAGCACGAGGTAGACCACAAGCAGGAGTATGGACCCCATTAGTGTGGGTTCTGGCAGTGTGCGGGAGGGGGCGGGCCCCTTAAGTGCCTGTCGTGTGTGTGTGCGTGAGGTGCGCGCGCACGTGCGGCTGGTGTGCCCGCCTGCGCTGGCGCCGCTGGCGGCGCTGCGGCTGCTGCAGCGCGGGGACTACCTGGACCCGCTGGCCGGGCCCGGGGCGGCGCCGGGCTCGGGGGGCGGGCCCTTCGCCCTGGAGCTGGAGATGGAGTGCGCCGCCTCCGCGGAGAACCGCCTGCCCGCGCGCTTCCTGTGGCGCGTCTCGGACGACGACGCCGACGCCGACGGCACCTGGCTCAAGACCTGACCGCCCCGCCCCCCACAACACCCACGCGGTTGTGAACAGAGGGCATGAATCTTTTTGGACGGCGCCTACTGCTACAATTGCGCAGGTCTCCAAATCTCTGTTTGAACGCACAAAGCGCGCGCCTCCTTCAAATGGTTCCTTGCTGATCCCGTCCAATGAAAGGGACCCCCGCGTCGCCTACGCTGCAGTCTAGATTCAACGCTGTGAACACGGGGCAGCGTTTGGTATAAACTTTTTAGACAACGCCCACTTCCATTGCGCGGGTCTAAAAATCTATGTTTTGGACATCAGACACGCGCGTGCCCTTGAAATGGCTCCTCAATTTTTCCGATTCGATGGAACCAAACACTACACTTTCCCCATCATCGAATTATCCGGCAGTGGTCCCATTTCAAGAAACTAACCTGGCTGCTATGATCGACGAGGCGTGGGTCCCAATGTCACGTATGCACGTTTTCTTGCGAGTGGTCCAATCTTTTTAGGGTCCAGGTCCAAGGACGATCGTAAGGATAACGCGTGCGGCATGTGACCTGAAACGTCATCTCACCCTCGGCGAAGTTAGTCTTGAAATGATCGAATGCCAGTATCTGTGGCCAGAGGATGTCTGTGTGATATTGTTGAGTTGCTGATGCGAAATGAACGGCGGGCTGCATAAATTATGTGCCTAGCAAAGACAAAGGCTAGACGGCAGTTGTATAAATATGCTGACGATACCGACGCTCTCCGTGGATATTTGAAGAACATCCGTTGAACTTGGCAAAACGTATTCGCACTGACCCATAATGAAATCAATTGCATTAGATTGATATTATGGGAATGCCAGGAAGAAAGTTTTAAAAATTTATTTTTTCAGCCTAAAATGATCACATAGTATTTTCAGTGAGAAGTGGCCTCGCATACCCTTCATAGTCCTGAATGTCTGGAATTATAACGGTGCAAAGCTAATGAAAAGTAGTAAATATTTTACGACCCCCAACTCGGATAACTGGGAATCAGGATGATCGACTAATACACACATTTTCAAGTTTTGTGGGTTTTTTAAACTGATGACTTCAATAGTAAATGGTGGAAGAAATATGCGTTACCGTATTGATCTTGGGATATGGAAAGTATTGGAGAAACATTTTTATGTGAATATTTTGAATTAAAATATTTAAAGGTTTTGGCATACAGGGGTGCACTTTAAGGAAACCATATTCAATGAATTTCTGAAACGACAAAAAATACTTGATGATCTGAAATGACACGAATGATACTTAATTGATTTTTTAGGTTTTCGACGATCCACTCGAGAGTGCGTTTTACCAATCAACAATCGTGGATTGCTCCCAACGTTGCTGTATGTGATGTAGCGACTCTCCTTTCAAAGCGAGAGCTCTACTCCATCGAATGAAATATATCTCATTCACTTTTTGTCTTCATATGCTTGGACTTCCAACGTCTAGCACGCCAACTGGAAGAAGCTTGCCGAAATATTTATTTTCTAAAAGTTTTTTTTATATAAATCAATGTGATATAATTCTTGGTGACAACTTTTGCAATAAATTTAATATGCTGCTTTTTTATATATACGAAGCTGTCTTGTTGATTTAGAATGAATATCAGGGGCTACTTGAATTAAAAGATGTTGAAAGCGATTGCACAATTTCTCCTCGGCGTACGGAAGATAAACTTAGTTACTGAAAGGAGAATCTGAGACTATGATACTGCCAAAGCTTTTAAGCGTTTCCCTTTTAGCAGAGAATGAGGGAGCACTTCAGACGCTTTTATAGGTAATTCTATATTAATGGTATTTTAGAGATGTTAGTTTATACGGCTCTTTGAAACCATGAATAGATCTCTAAAGAGAAAGCTTTCTGATATCTGAATATACAAATTAAAAAATCTCTGTTTTTAATTACTTGACCTTTAAAATGTTGTTTTCTCTCGAAATGTTTTGGTAATTATCTCATTCCCGGAAATATCCTATTCCAATTAATTTAGTTTGCCCCAAAATTAGACTGTGAAATGTCATCTCACTTTTCTTACTAGCAGACACGAAGGCAGTTTGATACGCATTTGAATAAAATTCAATGATACATTCAATTAAACACAAATAAAAGAAATTTAGTAAATTGCGAGGCGTTATTCATACCGTTAATTTTCCCATCTGTAAAGGGTGAATATAATTTCATCAACAGGCAATATACAGCAGTCCTTGCTGCCATGTGCTGTAATTAAAACCCGTAATTAAATTAGCATTCTGCGGGAGAGGTCGCCGCAACCATTTTGCTCCCACACTCTCTCGGTTCACGTGGTCCATCTATTCAGTGACCACCATAATGGCTTACCTCACGCCACCACTAGCTCTGTAGCTTCCGCACCCTCCCGTTATTTTTCTGTGCCCTCTCTTCTGATCTGTGGCGCTATCCTCGCTTCGTACTTTGTAACCGGATTCCATGGGCAAAGCTTTTCCTACATGTGGTGGTGTTGCAATACGTCATCTTCTAGGCAGAGAATTTTTGATTTCACTGTCTCATTAATCTCAGTATTCATTATCGTGTCTTCCTTTTTCCATACATCACGCTGTTCATTACTGTTTATGCATCTCCACCACTTTCTCCCGATTTCCTCCTTTACAAACAACTTACTTCTCTTCGTAGTTGACCTACTTGGTCATGACCATTGGAATTCCTTCGTAGTGTGTCCGACATCCGAACAGCTGAGATAAGCTCATTGCCACTGATCTGCATCAACAGATCAGGAGGATGTAGGGTTCGAGTCCCGACGGTGGCAGGAGTTTCGTTACTAGATAAATAGACAGGTCGAATTTAGCCGTGTCTGGGGAGAGATTTCTAGCAGTCGGCTGCTCTTTTTGGTAGTTTCTTCGTGGTTTCTCTGATAAACATCAGGCGAATGCCCGAGCAGTACTCTAACAAACCGCCCACAGACCGCCCGCGATATTTTCTTCTTCTTCTCCTTCTTCGCCTTCCTTGTCCTCTCCTCATCCCTTACATACATCTACACTTACATGCAATCTACACTCCTACGTATGTCGGGAGACCAGTAGAGCTTCTCCTGGTTGGGGCGGAGCCCCGCTAGGGAAAATATTTGGAGGGGAAATTCACCGTAAGCCGACGTGCAGGTCGCCGTGCTTCAACTCCTGGCACGGGAGAAACATCGTCACATTTGGGATAAATCAGTAACGGGACTCATGTCCATAGTAGTCGACGCGCCAGGAAACATCAATCAATCCCTCATCCATCAACCCTGATTTTTTACGGTGTCATCACCTCTTTTGTTTCTAATCAATGAACTCCTCTCGAATCCTTCACACACCACATATTTTGCCTCGTCTTCACATCCAACTGCGGCTCTTCTTCCAACTTCTAGCGCTCTTATTCATTTCATCTCGCTTTCTCCTTTGCTTTACACTCAACTCTTCGGCTCGACCCCCCACCTCGTACCACCTCTAGCTTCTTTGCGGGCGTTGTTGGCCGTGTTGTTATTAATCTGGCTTCCGCACTCTTCAAAAAGAGCTTTCCTGCGCACTCTAATCAAAACCGTTTAGAGCTCGCTTAATGCAAGAGGGGTGAGTGCGGGAGAGGGCGAATAGGCGAGGAGCTTCGCTGTGCGTCAAAAGAGGGCGCTTTGAAAACCCTGCGTGTGGGCCAGGGAATTACTAAAAAACAAGATGAAATATCGGTTTTGGTGGTAATCAACAAACATTCAATGATGTCAGTTTCTAGAGGGCGGAACAGATTTACTAATGCTCCAATAAGAACGGAGAGAAGAAATAAAATTTTATTGGGGCTATGTTAATGGACTTAGTCTGCTCAACTGAATGTAAAGGATTATTTAAAGTTACTCTTTTCCTATAATAATTTCAAAGCGTTAATGATTCAGGGTATTAAATTTTAACGAAGAATTTATTTTAAAATATACAATACACAGACCAAACTCGCAGAATGTACCTTTTCATTTTTCACTTTGAATATGTGATTTTTAGAATAATTAAGTTTTAATTCTGAATAATACCGCCTGCCTTGAGTTTATGTAGAAAAATCTAATGGTACTGTATTTTAAATAAAGGTTTAAAAATAGAATGGTAATTTAAACCCGTTCAATCAAGGAAACATTTTTCTTTAATTAAAAAAAACGCAGTTCGGAATTTTAGTTCAAAGCTGATATTTACACGTATTACGTAATGTTTTTATATTCAACCAGACTTTGTATGCCAGAAGTTAAGAAATTTAACTGATATTATTAATTAAATGAATAGAAAGTTGTTCGAGTAAAATAATGTTTTTTAAGGTATTTAAGAAAATAAAACATTTACTTTTTGGAATGTAATTTGAATTATTTCACATTCAAAATAATTCTATCACAACATATATTCTGCTTGTTATTTTGCTGGAGACCGTCAAGGCAAAATAAGAAAACTGTTCTATTCATTATTTCGTAAAAATGTTTGAATAATTAGGAAGTTATCAAACATTGATCTCCCAAGTTCATTCACAAAATTCGTGTGAAAATATGCTCGTCCTAACGAGCAGGAGAAGGAAATCTGCATGAACAGTCCACCAATTCCTTCTCGAATCAGATTATCCGCTTCTCAAAGCGAAGTTCGGATTCGCTCGTGGCTCTCAAATTAGCGTCCTCTGCTCTCGTTAGCCATGTCAATAAAAATGGAGCGCTTCGCCCAATGAAGCGTGAGCGATTGGTACGGGCGATGGGGGCGAGTGGGTGATGGACCGTCGGACGTCGGACGTTCTACGCTATAGTCGCGGGGTGAGAAAGTTTCCTCACGTCAAATTAGCGAACCAGTGGCGCGCGTAGTTCTTTCTCCCTCCTCTCTCCACCTCGTACTCCTCTTCCTCTCGCAAAGATCGGACGTAATCCGCTTTGCGCGAGGGCAGATGAAGGGAAGCAAAACTGAGAGGAGAGTCGACTTCCCAGAAACCTCTTCGGTCGCCTCTTTACGCAACGCAGCCTGCGTTGTTGCTAATTCGCCCTAATGGGTGTCGATTTGGCGCTTCTGCTTCTCTGGGCAATCTTGAATTTTTCCTCGTTTATGATCGCTTTACTTTTTTTTCTCCTTTTGTTATTCTGTGCCATAGATTAATCGCTTAGAATACTAGAGTTAATCGGTAGGATATGTCTTTATAACTAATGACATAAGGTCGAAATTCGAGTTGGATCAGTATGAAGATGTTAACGTTAAACGGTAATATACTGAAAGTACATTCCATATTCAACAGTTCAATTGTAAATATTAGTTATGATAAATGTATAAATAATTATTTACTAAACAAAATGAGATACAATTTTGTATAGAGTTTTAAAAACGTCATTCTTAACGATAATGTTTTGAATTGCTTAGTTTGAATAGTTAAAAAATTGAGCTTATCAGACTTAACTGTAATTCAATAGAAAACATAAAACGTGGGCTATTAATTGATGAATTCACATATTTAGAGTGCACTTTTGATAATCATGATTTTTTTGTGATAATTTTTTGATGGAAGAAAATATATATTTCAAAAGAAACAGAAATGAAGATGTAGAACCACACATTTCTTTTATGGCTGTGTTCACAGCGTGTACATTTTATTAAATGGTATACAGAAACCAATAGTCATGTTATATAGTATATGTTAATAAGTTAAATGAGAAATTATGGTAGAAAACGTTATCAAAACTCTATAAATAGATTCAAAGAGATATCAAATATAAGAGTTATAAAGTTATTTAATATTTTAAGTAATTATGCAGGTATGTTTTTTAATTTTTATCCCATTTTCAGAGGCATCAAGTAATATTGGTTAAACACGTGAATGCAATAATATTGGTGGTCGGGGCAATATTTCAAAATATTAAATAACTTTAAAACTTAACGGATTGATATCTCTGATCATTAATCTCTATGGAATATCACAAGATCTCCAATTCCACTACGTAATTTAACTGCATGTGCAATCTACAAAGCATATAAAACTGTGAGAGAACCACAATTTATTTTATTTATGCCTTATTGCGTCATGCACTTATGCGTAATATATATTCACCATTTAGTATCTCTGAAAAGCACAGGATTCAGAATCATTGTTTGTTTTGGAGTTCAAAACATTAAGAACGAAACCCCTTGGGCGGTTGAGTGAAAATATAAATCATTGTCACGTAAGATTAAGAAAAGTTTTTTATTCCAGTCTATTTGTTTTCTCCCTGTTATGCTTTCTGTTTTCATTCTCATGATTAGAAGTTTTTTCCTTTCCGTTTTTGAATTTAGTCATTACTTTTCCTAATTTGGTAGCGTGGACAGGTACTAAGAACGTAATATTCTGTAGTGGCGATGATTAGTGTACTTCTTCACCCTTATGCGCCCGTCTAGAGTTGAAAGGATGCGAAAAGAGTAAGACGAACCCAAAGAGAAGCAGCAGCTCGGAAAGGTGGAAGGAGAGGCAGATTAACGGGGATATGAGGAGGCATGGGTTTGCATTGGTGCGAATTAGCAGGCTCTAGGTCGATAACCACCAGCAGAAGCTTTGTCTTCTCTGTACAATGCGAGCATTCAGAACATTCACTGCCTCCGTATCATTCACTGCCTCCGTATCCCGCCTGCGTCACCAGGCTCTTTCCCCTTCCCGACTCGTTCTAACTTCTTTTATCCACCTTTACCCCTAGAGTTACAATCATTAAATTAAAATTAGTAGTTTTAGACACTTTCAACATCACATTCCCCTTCCCTCTGGCCTCATCTATTTGCGATTTATTCCTTCGTCTCCACTCACGCGGTCACCCTCTCTCCCTCTCCCTCTCTCTCTTCTTCTCTCTCTCCCTCTCCCTCTCTCCCTCGCTCACTCTCTCCCTCTCTCTCCCATTTTCTCTCTTTTATCTCCTACAACCCTGCTCGACCATACTCTTCACATCATTGGCACCCTTCACACCCCGCACTCGTACTTATTCTACCTACCCAAGACGTGATCATTGCCCTTATATCATCTTTTGCCCACGCCTGCATTTTCTCTCTTTGGTTCGCCGCCACCCTTCTCATGTTTTTTTTCCTTGCCTTCGCTATTACCCCGCCCACGTTACTACACTAGCAACCTGCTCTCTTCCCTCTTTCCCGACCTCTAATCATCTAGACCCTTAGTAACCGTTCTCCTTCCTTTACTGCATCTTTCCCTCTCTCAACCCATTCCCCGACCCTTTCAAGGCGAGTTCTTCCCTTACACCTCGCCTCCTTTCTGCGTCTGCGGAACTAATTTGCCTATAGGTGGAAAAGAACAAGCTTCCTTTTTAATTATCAGCGAAACGAACTCTTGTCTTATCTTGAATCGCCTTAGAAATCCGTTCGTCTCCGTTGAAATCTCTAATTTGTGAGGACTGCGCGGTGCGTTGTCTCTCCAGAGCTGCGCGGCGGCGCTGCCGTAAACCTCGGCGACGCGGCGCGACGAGAATCGTATTTTGCAGCGAGTACATCCGCTTAGAGATGACGAGGAACCGCGTCTCACTGTGGGCCAAATTCCGGAGTTTGTCTACCAAGGATTGTCGTTTTCAGAGGGAATGGTTTCATATGGTACTGTATGTAATGTATTGTTTCTAACATTTTGCCATGTTTGTATACTCGAAAAAACTAATAGAGCGTCTCTTACCACATTATTTTGACGCGTTATTACATTTATGTAATAGATTAGGGATTTTGTACTCAATACAGTTCTGAAACAAGTATCCAATTGTACTGATAAATTGAGAGAAAATTATTACCATTTTGTTAGTGATCCGCGTAATCAATTTATTTCAATCTACATTTGAACTTTTACATCATATTAGGTGTTAGTGTGTTACTTAAAAATGCAATAAAACTTAGGTAATTGATAATAGCCCCAGCCAAAGTTAACACATTTTTCTATTCAAAAAATCCTTTACGTTTTAAGATGTTTAAATCAATCTCTCTCAATGAAAACATGGGAATTAGAAAGTTTATGATAGAATGTCTTTTTAGTGAAAATTAATATGAATTAGGGTGTCATTTAGACACATATAAAATAAAAGGAAATGCTTGCTCTTCCCCACTTCAAAACTCAATAATATACTAGTATTGGAATCAAGATCTTGATAAGTAAATTCATATTACACGAGACCAAGATACTTTGTAATCAAGGTTAAATAAATATTTTGGTTTGTATATTAGTCAAATATTTATATGAAATGAATAAAAAACTATAATCAAAATGTATATTATTCGTTATTACAATAAAATATTGCTACATAGTAGAGTAGATTACTGCCAATATTTTAATTGTTCATGGGAACGTAATAATTTTACTGGAGTTAAGGCTTTTTAGTTAATGAATAAACAAATATTTCTACCTTGCTCATTTCTTGCGTGTTGTGGGCCACTGGGCATCGCGGCGGTGGCTGGATGGGAAACGGGAGGGAGAGAGTAGGAGTGGAGGCGCAGCTTACGCGCAGGAGGAGAAAGACGCGGGAGCCGGATGTGTTGGAGGGAATTCCTTCGCTCTGAGGGAGGTAAAATGATTTTCGTGTAAACTGGTGTTACGGTATCGCGCTCAGATAAACACGAAGAAAATACAATGAAACAAGGTCTTGGATTGGAAAGCAGTGTTGAAAATACCTATGAAGTTACCTATCTTAGTTTCTAATTTGAGGTACATTCAGTGTCAAGTTAGCATACAATTATATAAAAGTTACTGTAGAGTTGAGCAGAAATTAATAATAGTGCTACTATTAAGTTATTTTGTTCTTGCGTCCAGATTCATGTTTCGAGAAATAGATAACTAGTTGACTTTCGAAGTTTCACGATACAACGTAATGACACTTTTAATATGTTTGTGCAGCTTGCTTCTAATTAGTCTGTCCTGTACGTTTTGAAAATTGGCCTTTTCTCGTTATTTTGTTTACTTAAATTATAATTTTCCAAGACATAGTAT